>CM042162.1:28641921-28794421 GCA_023376005.1 Doryteuthis pealeii | reverse complement strand
GTATGTCTTGTTTGTCTTACTTGAATGTTTTGTGTGATAGGAGGTAAGTGGCCATACAGCTGTTTTTTATAAGACTCAAATTGATACAATCTAATATGATGATTATGATAATGATCTAATAGCTAGCATTCAATTAGTTTGTCCCCCCTCCCCCAGAAATGTGATATGGCTCCCTGGTTGAGGACCAGTACTCTACCCACCCCCATTTACAGAGGTGCCCGTGGTGTAATGGTTGCTGTCAAAGGAAATGGAGACTGCGATCCAAGTTCAAATTTTAGATGAGGTTGGTTGCGTTTCATATGACACTAATACCCTTGGGAAAGGTATGAATCCAACTATTCTCCTTGCAAGTATGTGTAAATAGTAGGGCAGACTAGGCTCTTCAACCTTGGTACGGCAACTGGTCTAGGAAAACTTTGAATTCAAACCTGTTAAATTTTGACCTTCTGTCATATCCTGCTCGTGTGGAGGAGTTGGAAAAATACATACCCACCCCCATTTTTAAAAAAATTTATTTATCTATCTATTTTTGCATTTTCACCTACCCTCTCTGTCACATTCATCTTCATCTTGTAATTGACCAGACCTAGTTGCCATAGTAACCTGACTCATAGTTGTTTTTTTTTTGTTTTTTTTTTTTTTTTATGTGTATGTTAGTAGATCTTTGCTCTTGGTTTCAATGACTCTTTGAACAAATGCTGATAAGGTTACTACAAACAGAACACAGGAACAAAAAAAAAAGAAAGAAAGAATCCTATTGGTTGAAGAGAATATAAGCAATGAGAGTCCCCGGAGGTGGTGGGTGGGTGAGTGGAGGGGGCGTGAGGAACTGTGTACAAATCTGTTTAGTCTGAAATCATAAAACACCTGGGCATTGACTTAGAATAAATAAAATTAGTTCTGTGTTTATATAGATATTTATTCAGCATAGTAAAGTTCAGTACAGGGAACTGTGTATGGACTTTGTTCATCTATCTTGATGATGGGTAGCTGACTTAGAAAACTGCTATTTGAAATCATGGATTTTATCTAGGCTCTGATATTAGTACTAGTAGAAAATTTGTTTTAGCCATTAAACAGGCATCCTATATATATATATATATATATATATATATATATATATATATATATATATATATATATATATACCAAACTTGTTGGTAAATCCTCGTGGTGAGAAAAAACCCAGCAAATAGTTGGATTGTAAAAATATACTACCAAACATTAGCCGGGAAGAAAAACATTTTTGTAAAAAAGAAAAAGACCAAGATAATCGTACCAACAAAAAATAATCTATTAGTACAATATTTTGGCAAAAAAAAAAAAACATATATATATATATATATATATATATATATATTCATACAAAACTGCCAGGAGACTAAAACTAATAAGTAAAAAGTGCTCAATACCTAAGTAGAGCAAATAATAAAGATAAATCTACTGAGTCAGACGAACCTACTAAAAGTTTCGCTTAATGCTCTTCAGGGCTAAGATCTGACTAAAGAGACTAGGAGCAAACGCATTCATGCTCCTAGTCTCTTTAGTCAGATCTTAGCCCTGAAGAGCATTAAGCGAAACTTTTAGTAGGTTCGTCTGACTCAGTAGATTTATCTTTGTGTATATATATATATATATATATATATATATATATGAAAGCTAGTGGTTAGTCGTGGAAAATGGACTTGTCGATTCGAGTTCAATTCCTAGACGAAGCTGTTGGCCTTTCACATAGTGCTAATACTCTTGGGAAAGGTATGAATCCATATATTCTCCTCCAGCTATGGGTTAAATAGTAGGGCAGACTGGGCTCTTTAACCTTGGGTAGGTAACCAGTCTAGGAGAGGGATAACTCTGAATTCGAAATTCCTGAGGTCAGTCGTTGATTGGGTTCGTGGCATTCCTTGATGCACCAATTCTTTCCTATCGACTGTGCCAAAAAGTGTGGAATGGTCCAACACACTATAAACAAATCACTGTGTTGGTTGTTCATTGGATGAACACTCGTACGTCGAAAATTGACGAGAGAGTCCATTTTATATATATATATATATAATAAGTCCTCCACAGATACTGTGTTTCGGCATTTCACAATATTTTTAGCACAGAATGAGGAAGACTGTGATAGTCCTTTCCTCATTATTATGTGCTAAAAATTTTTTTACTCTTCCTTATATCAACAAAAGCCCTGAATAAGATCTACTTAACAGATCAAAACACTGCAGTGTTAGCTAATAAACTTACCACTCATTTTATTTAAACCTGTGTTTTTCAAATTTCTCACTATACTACATACGGTCGGATTCACTTCCATTTCTATTCACACACACCACACATATATATATATATACACACACACACACTTAATATTATCACTCTTCTGTCTTTGAATGTTTCATGTGACAAAAAGTATGGACACAATTATCATTGATTGGATAAAACTAAGTAATCTTTTTTTAGTTCATCATATATAATGAATTAAGAAAAATGATTACTTACTTTTATTATATACTAGCAGCGGCTACCCAGCATCACCTGGGTAGAGAGGGATTTTTTAAAGTGAGTCCCGCAGATTCATTATTACTGAATTGTGAGTTGAATCCTCGTGAGATGCCCCATTTAAATTCCTATGTAAAAAAAAAAAAAAAAAAAAAACCTTGCATTGATCCAACTACTCTGAAAAAGAAATGTTAATGTCTACTATATAAAATATTAAATGAAAAAAAAATCCATGCTGTTATCATTTAAATTTTTTTTAATTATCTTCACGAATATAAATCAAATCTATTATTTTTGCTCAAAAACCAAGCCCTGGTGATATTTTATGTGTATATATATATATATTTACTTTGTTATCAATTGTTTTATTTTCAAAGTTTACTCCAGACATACATATACACACAACTGCCCTTTATATATGTATAGGTAATGAACTAAATAATGATTAGGTAAGTAATCATTCTTTAGTTCATTACATGTATATATACATGTGTGTGTGTATGTGTGTGTGTATATATATATATATATATATATATATATATATATATATATATATATATATATATTCATTGGGCTGGCCTAAACTTGGTATCTGCCAGGCAGCAAAGGAGTCAATCTCCTTTTCACTAGCACTAGACCAAAGTGATTGTTTTTGCACCTGATGTGGAGTGCCACACCTACCATCAGCTCCTCACTTTACTGCACAAATCCATGTGCTACTCATACACTGAGTTAGTGAGGGATGGTATCAAACCAGGAACCTTATGTTTCCTGGTGGACCCTTTACTAACCTTAAACTCTGCAGCCCTGTTAATCTTGATATTGAGCTGCTCAGCTCCTCTGTGGCACACTTATCACCAACCTTGCCTGTTGAAGGACAGATCTTCAAGATTTTGAAGATTTTGAAGATCTTGAAGATTTGATGGTACATTTCTTCAACGTTGTCTTCATATGGTCTTTGAACTGCCTTTGGGGTCTCCTGTCTCTTGCGTGCCATCTGTGAGTTCACCATAAAGTATTTTACGGGGGAGTCTGTCTACAGGCATGTGGATGGTGTGACTCAACCATTGAAGTTGGCGTTGCGATAGGATGGTCTCAATTGGGTCAATGCGTGCTCTGCTTAGAATTTCTGAGTGGGGGATTTTAATTATAAAATAATGACACAATTTAAAATGGTAGCTGTCTCTTATTCACAATCCTCGTCAAAAGAATTAAGTGTGTTTCCTTGAAAATGGCAAGGAAAAAATTTCAACTTTTCGAAGTTTGTTTCTAAGGCCAGAAGTACTCTAACCAATTTGGCAGAGTTGATAGACTTTTTGAGGGCCTAGAACACCGGATGTTTCAACTGCAATAGGTACTCAAAGAAATCTATCTGAAAATGATCGGTGCCAAACCAATTTATGATCCCTTGGCTGTCTGGCGGTGATACCTGGATTTGTTGCCAATTTTATTAAGTTACCCCCAGAGACTAACATGGTTTCTCAATAATTACACACACACACACACACACACACACACACACACACACACATATATATATATATATATATATATATATATATTAATGTGTATGGTTGGCACTAGTATACTAGAAAAAGTAATAGTAATCCAACGTACAGTGTTATTAGAAGAGTGCTCAATATCTGTGATAGAGCGTTGATAGTTCAATGAAGTAACAAATAAAAGTTTTTGCTTTTATTTATTTATTTCGGAACGATATTACAACCAGTGGTTTCTTGCTGAAAGGAACCGTTTCGTTTACCTGATGAATGCTTTCAGCAAGAAACCACTGGTTGTAATATCGTTCCGAAATAAATAAATAAAAGCAAAAACTTTTATTTGTTACTTCATTGAACTATATATATATATATATATATATATATATATATATATATATAAAATAATAAAATTCGAAGGCAATACAATGCGTAAAAAATAAAGACAAAAAGATGTTTTATATGTCTAATCGATTTCAAAGCAAAGTTTTATCATCAGAGTTTAATTTCAGAATATATATATATATATATTTGCAAAGTGATTTAATTTTTTTTCATTTATTTCAGTAGTCTAAAAATACACCTATGCATGGAAACAGCTACATTCTCACACACACTAATTCCACTTGGTAGCCTCTAAAAAAATATACGTCTTGACATGTGGATGGAGAGGCCCCATGTGGTCAATTGGTTGGTCATGTCAAGCCCGAGCAATAAATATGATTGTCCCGACTGTATTCTTATTTCTCTTATGGCAAACACCCCACTCCTTTTAGCATGTGTGTGTGAAAAGGCAACGTCTCTATCTATCGGATGTCTTACCATGATCGTGTTAGTATAACATTCAGTTCTAAGATATTTTGCGACCCAAAAGTAAGGTGAGGGGTCAAAGTTAAGTGAAAAAAAATCAGAAAGTTTTGAAATAAGATAACTACTGTATAATAAAATTGATTTATTGATAAATCAACACAAAATTTTAAATAAATCGGATAATTCTCTGATTTTTATAAGTTTTTTTTTTTCAATCAATTAAATTGATTTTGTAAAATACGTCCATGATGTCATCTTTGTTGATACCTATAATACACCCTTAAACTCTAGATCATATAGTTACACTTTAAAATGTATTCTTATTAATCCACAATTTTTAATGATTTATTACAAGATACATGGCTTAATTTAAATGTAATAAACATGATTCGTTTTAAAATTATAACGTAAGAATACACTGCACATAGTTAGGATATCTCTACATCTTGGCCGAAAACACCCCAGATATTACAAACAACATTTCCTTTGGATTTCAGAAGAAATATAAGATCTATAAGCTTGAAAGTGACCACTGATCGTGTAATGCACTTGGAATGAACACTTTGGACAATTTATATATAAAATCGAAGCGAAGTTAAGAAATCTATTATGACAAGAAAATATAATTAAAAAAACCTGCTGATTTTTGCGAAAACAAGAAAGGAATTAATATTTCCCTTAATTCAAACAATTTATTGGCTAGACATAACAACAACAATATAAAGTCCTTCCTGTATATATAAGTTATTACCTGGCGCGTTGGAGAAGATATCTTAGGGTGGTTTCCTTGAGCCCCTGAATTCGTTGCCTCGTGGTACCGCGGGTGGAATCTGTCTGACCACTTTTTGGATATTGCGCCAAAACTCTGGGCTATCACAGAGCCTCTCCCTCACTCACTCTATATACAGGAATAACCATTTACTGACCCAACACCATTATAGGGATTTAAATAAATAGGAAATTAACATTATCTGATCATATATCTATAAAATAAAATTCTTAATCTAAGTGTGGAAATCTCCATGAAAAATGGTTTTGTAGTAACCAAAACTTAATCTCCCATGTGAACGAGACATTTTTTTTTTTTATTTATTTATTTATTTAAAAAAAAATTCTATTGGTACTCAACAACCTGCATATATTAATCTGATATTCCAATGTTCGAAGAATGGGGCATTTTCTCCCCCCCCCCACACACACACTATTTATTTTCTGAACGTTTGACCATTGTAAAAATGTTGACTTGGTGAACCTAACTCCTTCAACCCATTGTACCCAATCTTCCAATTAAACAACAAAGCCTTAATAACCATTAATCAGTGATCAATAGTTAGAAATGGATTCACTCATCAAAGACTTACTTAATCTTGTTAATATTCAGATTTATCAAGTAATTATTTTCAACTTGGACAAAGGCTTTATATATTAAACTGATATTTTTGTGCATCTGTGTGTGTGTGTGTATATATATATATATATATATATATATATATATATATATATATAATGTGATTTTCAGTACATATATTATATCTGTATATATGTCTTATACACATTAAAAGGTATACACAAAAGAGATACATAATGAGACAATGAAAAAGAGGTGTATAAAGAAGATACATAAATGTATTATAAAGATAGTAGGACGTAGGCTTTCATCCTGTAAAAGTGATGGAGAGTACATCAAGGAATGTCACTTACTTATGACGGCTGGGGTGTGAAAGCCCCATATTAAAGGTATAGACACAATGTCTAACCCATGCATGCTGTTTGCTGTCCTGGAGCGAAGAGTTAAAACTTGGCACTTCCCTGATTAAATAATAAGCACCCATAGTGGTCAAAAACTGAAAACAAGGGAAGATAAATGTTCCAGACCAAACATGGGCAGACAATCGCTACAATTATAGTCTGATTTTCAGTATATGTGTGTGTGTGTGTATATATATATATATATATATAGTCTATAATTTATATTTTGGGGATTTAATTGAAGCCTTATTCAATATTAGCTATGAAAATGATATAGAATATTTTCATTTTAACAGCATTGTGTGTTTTTATACCCTATATATATATATATATATATATATATATATATATATATATCAGGGCAAATAGAAATAAATCAATTGTCCTCATCTTTGGTCAAAATGTTGTGCATATAACAATGTGCTCTCCTGCCTTCTTCAGGCATTTCATTAGTCCGTAAAGAAGGTCATCCTGACAGTCTTCTTGGACAATATTGATATGCTTGAAAAAGATGCAACTGTAGACAGTGATTCTATTGTGTACTGTATTTTATTTTTGCAGATAAATATTATGTTTCTAGAGGAAGAAAAAGATTGTATAGAGCCAGTCACATATTTTGGATTACTGATAATAGAAAAAATGTATACCAATATACAAAAGATTCCCCTGAATATCCACCCTATCAGCTGGGGCATTAGAATGCACCGACTGCACCTCTGCAGGGGGTAAGACTCCCTAAATGGGGCCACCTGTTGGGCGTGGGTCGCAACCCGTGATGGTTAAGGATAGAACCAAGGTGGATGAGCTGATCAATCGGCTGGTCACGTCAAGCCTAGCACCTATATGACTGCCCCAACCCTTTTTATCATATGGATGCTAGAAGGTGTTGGCTGAGGGCCTACATGTCCTGGGAATGACGTTAAACTCTATCTGATGGTGAGGTTCCAGTTCTGGAGGTTTGGGGAATGTGGAGCACCCCTTCATCACCATTGCTCCCTGGTCCACTCTGACCTGAAGTGGTAGTACCTGTTAGGATCCCATCTATGGGTTAAATAAACAAAATTTGTTATCCATTAAGAATTGATTTATTTCAAAACTTTGTTGGCATTAAATGACCCACTGAGGTTGATATGCCGTAAAACAAAACAAACCAAACAAATCTAGTTCTACTTTCCCAGGCTTGTCTGATCACATGACTCTAAACCAATGAGAGCCCTGTTACCAAAAAAACTATGAAGTGACAGAAATTTTTTTCCCCACTGTTTACCATTATTTTCAAACTACCCTATATCAAATCACCCAGAAAAAAGTAAAATTGTCACCCACCCACATCAATTTTTCTGAATTTTTTTTCCAGCTGTGGACTATGTTAAAGTTAGACAATCCCCAAAATTTTAGCTTCCAATTCCAAAAATTGGTCGAGTTATGTTGATTTTTAGCTCTCTAAATTTAGTGAGGTTCATGAAAAACTGACTTTTTGTAATCTATTTTTGTCTGTATAATGAGTTCTGGAGCTTCCCTACTCCTAAAAATTGCTTTATAAAAACATTTTTGTCCAAGGAATCCAAAAATGCTATCAAAAAGTCTTAAAGTCAACAAATTTTAAGTTATTGATGATTTCTGATTTTTTCATAGCAAGATCAATATCAATATCATCAGTTAAAATTTTGCAAATCAGAAATCATTAATAACTTTAACATAGTCCCCACCTGGACAAAATTTCAGAAAAATTGAAGCAGGTCGGTGACATGGCCTGGATGATTTGACGGGGAATTACCCCTACACTACTTGCTAAAAATTATAGGCTCTGCGTATCCATTATGTAAAACTTTCTATTGCCAACTCCTTAGGCAATATTCACCTTATTTATTGAAAGACTTTCATATATATATATATATATATATATATATATATATATGGGGGTTTCTTTTGGAGAACAGTTGTTTACAAAAGTAGGAAGCAATTAGTCTGGCATGCAAACGATTCAGAACACCTGATGCTTGTGCTGGTCTGGGGTGATGAATGCCTGGATGGGGTGGGGTTAAAAGATGCTGCCAGAAAATAAGACTAATTTGGTTGTACATTGTTAGACGAAACGTGTTTTTCTTTTTCTTTTTTGTAAACTTTCACTCTCTGAGGATTTTAAGTTAGCCTGTTTGTATGTTGCAGGTACTTGATTCAAAAGATGGCATGAATTTGGTATATAGAGACTCCAGTTGTGTTATTACATTCACTTTCAAACTAATACCCTTGGGAAAGGTATGAACATCCTCATTCCACAGCTATGGATTAAATAATACCACTACCAGGGCTGTGGGGTTGGAAGCAATAAAAGAGTCACTGGAGTGAGTGTTAGTAAAAACTAAAGTAACTCCAGTTGAATTTACACTTTATGTCTCTAGTGGATGAGCAGTCCATGACATGCAACACTCTACTCAGACCCTTACTTAGGCTCAATGGGTGATCGGAGAGGCTCTCTCCGATCAATCAGCTGGTCACGTCGAGCCCTAGCACCTATATGACTGCCCCAACCCTTTTTATTATATGTGTGCTAGAAGGCGGTGGCTGAGGGTCTTCGTGTCCTGGGAATGACGTTAAACTCTATCTAATGGTGAGGTTCCAGTTTTGGAGGTTTGGGGAATGTGGAGCACCCCTTCATCACCATTGCTCCCTGGTCACTCTGATCCGGAGTGGTAGTACCTGTTAGGGTCCCATCTATGGGTTAAATAGAAAAATGTGCTATAAAAAACATTGAGTATCTTTAAGAATGAATTTATTTCAAAACTTTATTGGCATTAAATGACCCACTGAGGTCGATATGCCGTAAAACAAAACAAACCAAACCATACATCTGTAAAAATATTGTATTATCTATTAAGAATGACTTTATTTAAAAACTTTATTGGCATTAAATGACCCACCGAGATTGATATGCCATAAAACAAACCAAAACAAACAACATTGTACTTCTAAAATCTCTGATTGCTCATCGCTTTTAACATTTAGATATGTAATAGGATTTCCATTCTCTTTCCTATTTTGTAATTATTGTTGATATTTTGGATAATATATTAACAATTATTCGTTTCTAGTGTTTGTTATCGGCATTTCTCTTATTTCTATTCATTACCCACAACAATTACTTTGGTGGGGGTCACTTGTTTTGCTGCCCATGGTTTTAGTTTTTGCTTTGAACTATTTGGTCCTCAGTATGAATTTGTTTTTTTTTTCTATCTGATATTGTTCGGCAGAGTTGTTGGTGTAAGTGATTACTTTGTTACTGAATTTCTCTTCTAATTACTGTTAATAATATTAATAATTAATTGTTTATTACTGTTATTTTAACTCTGGACCAATTATAGCAATTGGGACACACATACATTTATTTATTTATTTATTCCCTAAATACCAGTCCTTCTGCTGTGGCTTAAGAATTGTAGTTATGATACATTATTAAATGTTAAGGTGTTGAATGTTATAATTCCTCCAGGCATTTACTAGTTCAGTCTCAATGGACAAACTGCAACAGATTAAGTAGTTGTTGCTACAACTGCTAGGAACAGTCCATTAAGTTGAGGAGGTTTTTGGCTTGTTCCATTAACCAATAGTTAACAATCTAAGACAGTTCTAAGTGACAGTTATTTCTGGGCTGCGGGTTCAATCCTGGTCAAGGGCGAGAGTAACATAGAATAATAAATAATTAACATACATTATTAGATATTATGTTATTATCCATCATCATCATGTCACACAATTAGCACGGATATCCATGACAATTTCTCGACAACCTTCTCTATCATTCATTGTCCCAGGGAGGTCATCCAGTATCCGCACAGAGCTGGTCAATGTAGGCCCTTGCTGACCGGCCCACATTAGTGTGCCCATGTGCTAGTTTCCACAGGAGGACATCACTTATGAGTTTGCCCTTGCTTCATTGTTATATATATTATATTATATTGTATGTATGTATGTATATTGTGTGTGTGTGTGTGTGTGTGTGTGTATGTATGTATGTATATAATATATATATATATATATTATATATATACTCAGAGATGCTGATAAGTACGCACAAAAATCTAAAAGGACGCAGTAAAATCATATCCATGCATCCCAGTGTTTTTTTTTTTCTTCCCTCACCATTTCAAGCTAACTGTAAATACATTTCAATAGTTTCTTAGAAATGAATTACACAGGATAGGTTACTACAAGGTAGGATTTAGACGGCTTTAGTTGTTTCGGCAGATCATAAATAAAGACCGTACAGTCTATTAAGAAACATTAGTTGGAACCATAACTTTTCCCAGGGACTCATTCAAAGCAAATATGTGCGTCCCAAGATGCACTAAATCAAAAAGCTGTCAGCAACACTGTATACTAGAAAAAATGTGAACCGTTGGGTCACCCATTGAGCTCTGGGTAGATAATTGAGATTAGGGAAAAGTGAGTTTGCAAAGTGAATTAAATTTAAAAAATATAAATACGTTCGGACAAAACATTAAAATCATTTTGTAAGATTTCTAAAAAAGGTGAGGTTTGACCTAATTTAAGCTACAGGTTTCTGCATTTGAAATTTAACATACAAATACATTTCAAATCCTCCCATCTCTCTCTCTCTCTCCTCTCAGAGAAACTAACATAGATAATGAGGAGGTAAAGAGATACATAGAGCTGGGGAAAGTGATTGGCAGAATGTAAAGTTAGGGATGGATCAGTTATTGACTTGATTACAAAAAAAGAAGAAAAAAAGAAAGTTTAAAAAAAATTGAATACTCAACAAGAATGAATAAAAGCAAACGTCTTCGGCATAAAATAGCCTGTAATATCCAACCAACCACCTCTTTAAAAAAAAAAAATCAATAAAAATTCATAAACTTTTTGTTTAAGCACTTTCTTATACCAAAAATTACTGGGTTGAAAACTGGTTTAGTAGATATTATAGAAATTAGTTTACAAAACAAACTTTTTTTTCTAGTTATTTATTTATATCTTGACTAGAAGTGGCTACCTGGCATTGCCTGGGTAAAGGGGGAGGGATAAAAAGGTAGTCTCATGAATCCATTATTGTTAAATCACGAGTTGGATTCTCACAGGATGCCCCATTGAAATTCCTAGGTAAAAAAAAAATTTTTTTTAAAATACCTTGCATTGATCCAGACACTCTGAAAAGAAAAATTAATGTCTCCTATTTAAAATTCTAAATGAAAAAAATTCCATGCTGTTATCTTTTAAATTTTATTTTTGAATTATCTTCATGAACAAAATCAAATCTTCATTATTTTTGCTCAAAAACCAAGATATGCTGATTGTGAATGTGTATATATTTACTTTGTCGTTAATTGTTTTATTTTCATAGTTTCCTCTGGTCATACATACATACCAACTGCCCTTTATATATGTACTAGAAGTGGCTACCTGGCATCGCCTGGCTAGAGGGGGATTTTTAAAGTTAGTCCCACAGATCCATTTTAATGAATCTTGAGTTGAATCTTCATGGGATGCCCCATTTAAATCCCTATGTTAAAAAAAATAGACCTTGTATTGATCCAGCTACTCTGAAAAGAAATGTTAATGTCTACTATTTAAAATATTAAATGAAAAAAAAAAATCCATGCTGTTATCATTTAAATTTTATTTTCTAATTATCTTCACGAATATAAATCAAATCTCTATTATTTTTGCTCAAAAGCCAAGCCCTGATGATATTTAATGTGTATATATTTACTTTGTCATTAATTGTTTTATTTTCAAAGTTTCCTCTGGACATACATAAACACACAACTGTCCTTTATATATGTATAGATAGATACACGGACATACATACACACAACTGCCCTTTATATATGTATAGATAGATAACTGAATAAGCTTCATGAAAACAATTGAGATAAATTTGGGTCTTTTTACCAGAAACACAAAAAGTGTTGTTATCTTTTATCTGTATTCCCTTCTTTCCTCCCACCTCTGCACCCCCCACTGCTCTCCCTAAGTGGAAAATCTTGCCTAAGGACCCTTAATCTCTTTCAATTTACCAACCTGTCAATGTATTAGGGTCCACTTGATCCCTTGTTCTTGATAACACTTGTAGGCACATTAGGGGATCCCCGAATTTCTTTGTTTGTCAAATCTTTTTAAAAAGAAAACCATTTTAACCTTTTGATCCCATAAGCCCTGATATTTTTTTTCTGAAGGAGATAGTGGGTGACATGCCGAGAGGTGGTTGATGGAGACAGACATTGTGAAGGAGATCACATTAAATACGACTAATAAAAGGCTTAATATAGTGATCCTTCATATTTCTGGCATAATCCTCCTGGAGATGATCAAGGATATGGTCGAAAGCCCTTGGGGATAAATAAATACAGGGTACCTTCTCTACCACTTGGACCTTGATATAAAAAAAAATTATGCAAGGGTTTGAACATAAGCAAATGAAAATCATTAAGAAAAAATATTCCACAATATTCCACAGTATTCAATTAAATTATATATATATATATTAGGGACTAGCAAAAAAAATTGGATACTACGAGTTTTAAAAGTGAATTAAGAATAATTAAAACTTTTATTTAAGGTTAAACTTTGTCTAAATCGATAAGTATTAGCATAATAACCAACATTAAAAAAAGAAAAATATAATTACATATGCAGTTTATTTTAAAAAGATTTAAAACTATTTGTTTTGGTCAATTTCGACGATATCCGCCATTCAGCCTCTTTTTAAATGGTTTTAAGTGCTTGTTTATAATTTTACTGTAACATTCGCGATTGCAAAAAAATTACCAAAAATCAGGTAATTATCCAATTTTAATGAAATTTTCAGTATTGATTTAACAATTAATGAATTTTATAATGCATTAGTTATTTTATTTCAAAACTTTAATTTAGTATTTTTGCTATGAAAATTAATATATAAATTCATTTAAAATATGAAAATCCCGATGTTAAGTTTAAATGTTATATTTTTAGATTCTAAAATAAATATCTACTTAATGCAAACCTTATTTTAGGCGCCAAAAGTAATAAGTTTTGAAGAAAAACTCGATTGAAAATGTACCCCCTCCCCTTTTAAGCAGAAAAAACATCGATGTATATTTTTGTCTTTTATAAAATAATAGCCAATTGAATAATTATCGAAATGAGTAAAAAAGAAATCTCCAAAAAATTAATAATTTATTATTTTTTTGCATTTTATTTTTCGATTTTTGGTACTTATTTTCTCATAAAAGCGCAACCGTAAAAATATTTGTTTTGTTTCTATTCATAACTTCGGTCTTTTATCTCTTTATTTATACTGTAATTAGTATCGAAAATGATCAACTTGCAAAACATTTTACGCCCCCAACATAAGGGGGGTCAAAATTAAGTGACCTGAAAAAAATTAGAAAGTTTTGAAATAAAATAAATAATGCATTATAAAGATCATTCATTGATACATAAACACTGAAAATTTCATTAAAATCCGATAATTTCCTGATTTTTGGTAAATTATTTTCCGTAGGGGGGCTAAAGTCATTTTGTCAAAAACGAATTTTAGACTCCGTTTGCCAGTCCCTAATATATATATATATATATATATATATATATATATATATATATATATATATATTCAAACAAATTTAATTATATAAAACAGAATCCTTATTATTTTCAATTTTTTCTTTTTTCTTTCAAGCTTCCTAATAATTCTTTCTGTTACAATCCTGAAAGGGATTAACAGAGATGCTGATAGGTATGCGTCCCTGTTGAACAAAAATCTAAAAGGACGAAATAAAATCGTATCCATGCACCCCAGTGTTTTTCTTTTTTCTTCCTTCACCATTTCAAGCTAACTGTAAATACATTTCAATAGTTTCTTAGAAATGAATTACATAGGATAGGTTACCAGGTAGGAGTTAAGAGGCTTTAGTTGGGACCTATAAATTTTCCCGAGGACTCATTCAAAGCAAATATGTGCATCATAGGACACACTAAATCAAAAATCCATCAGCATCACTGCATTCATGATTTCTCTGAAAGAGCCATTATTGGCAGACCAAGTACTTTCAGTTCTTATCCGAACCATTATCAAGGTGTGTATCTGTCTATCATTATTAAAACTAATATATATATATATAATATATATATATATATATATATATATATATTATATATATATATATATAAGTGTATTTTGGCAGCTTTTTTCTTTAAAGCATGTTCTGTTAAACTGTACAGACAATTCTTGTCAGACGAGTTTTTGTTCGATCCTTTCTAATTTTCTGGCCATCTTTTTGGTGTCAGGGTGGAACTGGTGTCGCAGTCCACCAGTCCACCAAAGGTTTCATTACGAGCGCTTTCGGCAATTCGATTTGCCATCATCAGGTCGGAAACTGATGGTATGTTCCGTGTCTCGTTTTTAAGGAGAACGAGCAGTAGCATAGGAATTGGCAGTGGGAGGTAGTAACAATTGGTAGGGGGAGGTTGAAAAAAGTGTGTGTGTGTGTATATATATATATATATATATATATATATATATATATATATATATAGGGCAGTTGTGTGTATCTGTATGTCGGAGGAAACTTCAAAAATAAACAATTAACGACAAAGTAAATATATATACACATTAAATATCACCAGGGCTTGGTTTTTAAGCAAAAGTAATGAAGATTTGATTTATATTTGTGAAGATAGTTAAAAAAAATAAAATCTAAATGATAACAACATGGATTTTTTTTTTTGCATTTAGTATTTTAATAGGAGACATTAATTTTTCTTTTCAGAATAGCTGGATCAACTCAAGGTCTATTTTTACATAGGGATTTAAATGGGGCATCCCATGAGGATTCAACTCACGATTCAGTAATAATGGATCTGCGGGACTAACTAAAAATCCCCCTCTACTCAGCCGACACTGGGTAACCGCTGCTAGTATATATATAAAGTAATGCTTAAGACATTCAGAACATTACTTTTTTCTGTTATTAAAACCAAAGGATTTATTTGAATTAATATTTTAAAAATAAATAAAAATCTAAAATTTGTTTTTATATTTGATTTAAATTTAATTGCTTAGTCATTTTAAAATCCCTTTTTCTTTTATATGGCTTATATTTAGTAGGGCCGGGTTAGCTCAGTCGGTAGAGAGTTCGGCTAGAAACCACAAGGTTCCTAGTTCGAAACCAGCCCTCACCAACTCAGCATATGAGTAGCACAGGGATCTGTGTGGTAAAGTGAGGAGCTGATGGTAGGTGCGGCACCCACCCCAGATGCTAAAACAATCTCCTTGGTCTAGCGCTAGTGAAAAGTGGATAGACTCCCTCGCTGATTGGCTGATACTGACTTTTTATATTTAGTAGTTAAGAGTGGGTTAGCTTAGTTGGTAGAGCTTCCACTTAGGAACCACAAGGTTTGAGTTCCATCCCAGTCCTCACCAACTTGATGCAACCCTATTGCCTATGGCAAGCCACAATCCCTTTTTATCATATGGGTGCTAGAAGGCGGTGACTGAGGGTCTACATGTCCTGGGAATGACGTTAAACACTATCTGATGGTGAGGTTCCAGTTCTGGAGGTTTGGGGAATGTGGAGCACCCCTTCATCACAATTGCTACCTGGTCCACTCTGACCCGGAGTGGTAGTACCTGTTAGGGTCCCATCTATGGGTTAAATAGAAAAACATGCGTTGATAAACAAAATTGTATTATCCATTAAGAATTGATTTATTTCAAAACTTTATCGGCATTAAATAACCCACTGAGGTTGATATACCGTAAAACAAAACAAACCAAACCAACTTGATGCATTAGCACAGCTTGGATCTGTGTGGTAAAAGTGGGGGAGCTGATGATACAAAAAAAAATAAGATAAATAATCAGTTCACCATGCAAGTATATATATATATATATATATATATATATATATATATATATATATATATATATATATATATACACACACACCATCTCCTCCAATGTAGGCAGGATGTGACTCAAGGTCAATTTGTTAGCAGAGTAAAGCTGCTTTGAACTTGCTGCCTGCCCTACTATTTATCTATAGTTAGAGCGTGGGAGAACAGGTAGATTCATACCTTTCCCAACGACATTAACACAAAGTGAAATGCAAACAGGATTTGAACTCAGGGTCACTGATACCATTTCCTACAATGATAAGCATTACGCTAAGTGTGCCTCTATAGAGATTCATAAAGTCATTACTTTTGATTGCATCACTTATTCACAGTTTCATCCAAAAGATAAGATATATTTTATATTAATATTATTGTTTAGTTGGCATCCTTCCGTCTGTGAAAGATGATGGTGTAGTGTCCAAATTTCTTGGTGGGGGCAGGTTAATATCAGATAACTAAAAAAAAGTAGTTATATACTAAGTGTAGGTAAGTTTGGCACAAGGTCAGAAGCATGGAGCACTCAGTGGAATTGAACTTGCTAACCATTGCACTATGGAATTATTATATTATCATAATAAGCTGCTATCCAAATCTTGGTATCTTATGAAATGACAAAAGATTTTTTTTTTTTTTTTTTTTTTTTTTTTTTTTTTTTTTTTAACACACACATACATATACACACAGAGGGACACAACAAAAAATGAAACAAATGACTTATTCATAATTAAAATAAAAGAATACTGTTTTTTTTTTTTGTTTTTTTTTTTATCAAAAAATATTTTGGTATCAAGTGTTTCCGTGATATGAATGTACAATGAATGTGATTCCTTAACCTCAAGGCATAAAATAACCCTAAATGGGTTGACATGCTGTTAAAATCAACCAATCATACATTTTTCTCTTCGTCCAACTATTCTCCCTCCAGCTATGGGTAAATAGTTGGGCTCTTTAACCTTGGTATGGCAACTGGTCTATGAAAACTCTGAATTTAAAACTGTTGTACTCCACTTAAGAAATTGACCTTGTGTCATATGTTGCTTGTGGCAGAGGGGTTGGGTAAATATATCCTCATCTCTTTATTGCTTTGTGCAATCAGTTGTGTCATAAGATAAGTCTTAAAATCTCTGAAGTGACAGATTCTAACTTCTGGAAAGGAACAAAATAAACTAATATGCTATCCATCTGTTAAAGCCCCCCTCCGCCGCCAAAACACCCTATCTTTTTTACATTTTTTTTTTTCTTACATTTTTTTAATAAAAATATCACACAGTATTGTACGAAAACATAATGTAATGAAATGTGCTAAAAGTAAAGTTGGTGGTGTGGCTTATTATTAAACTTTTTAAATATGTTAATGTGAATTTTTCATGATCAGTATCTACGGTATGTATCCTCCCTCCTCCAAGCATCTACACGAGTAGGATAAGACAGAAGGTCTATTTTTAAGTTGAATTTAACAGGTTTGAATTCAGTTTTCCTTCTCCAAGATCAGTTGCTATAACAAAGTTAACTCTTAACATCCTGTTGAGAATTTTCCAAATCCAGAGCCCCATTCCTATAAGGATTTATCAAAAAATGGCTAAAAATGACATTTTCATTTAAAGCTACCCTAGATATTTCCCTTAAATCAAAGACTTCTAAATATTTTTAATATTACATTTAAACAAAGGCTATCGTTTGGGGCAGATTAGGAAATGTGACTTCCGGATGGGAGGAATGAGGCGGTATAGGACAGTAAGAGTTAAAGAGCCCAAACTGCCTTAAAACTATCAAACCTGGAACCTTGTGGTTCCAATGCGGATGTTCTACTGAATGAGCTAAACTGATTTGTAGGAGAATAGAATTGTTTAAGTACATGAAGAAGACTTTCTATTTTCATTAAATATTTTTACAAAAACAAAAAAGAAATGGAGATTTAAAAAAAAAAAAAATCAAAACAGACTTGGCAAGAAACCAGTTAAATGATTAACTAAATCTGTTTTTAGGCAATTTGCACATCTTAGACCGCCATGTATTTTGAAGCAAAGCACTGAAACTGATCATTTTGTTTCTGTTTATTCTGATAGAAACTTTGTTGTTTTCTGTCTGCAGCTTTTAATTCGCCTTTGGAGCTTTAATAAAATAAAACTTTTCATTTCAAGTACAAAAGTAAATCTCAAATTGTTGAATCATAGGCATTACTTTTGATTCAACTTAAATGATTTTATTTCTCTGAATTTTTGAGATGAGGCTTGATAATTTGTATCATTTGGATTATTTGGACTATTGTCCTCATCTTTATTGTTATCTACTCCATTTCTCTGAATTTTTGAGATGAGGCTTGATAATTTGTATCATTTGGATTATTTGGACTATTGTCCTCATCTTTATTGTTATCTACTCCATTTCTCTGAATTTTTGAGATGAGGCTTGATAATTTGGATTATTTGGATTATTTCGGACTATTGTCCTCATCTTTATTGTTATCTGCACTATTTCTCTGAATTTTTGAGATGAGGCTTGATAATTAGTGTTATTTGGATTATTCAGACTATACCACACAGTCTATAAGTTTAAGTGGTGGACTTCAGCACACCTTATATGACAAAAATATTCCAACACAGGTGCTATTTTTTTATCATTAGTTGTTAACTGCTGCTATTTTTTTTATTATAATAATTACCATTATTAGTTGATATTAACAGGTGCTATTTTATTATTATCATCATCATCATTTATTATTATTATCATCGTTATCATTATTATTAACAGGTACTATTCTTTGTTTGGGGATTTAAAACCTTTATCTTTTGGAATTGATAAACAAAGAAACTTATCCCCAAAGAATTTTGTATTCATATAATTCCACCTAAAAGAAAATTCTTCAGCTTCCATAAAAAATAATTGGTGTTTTATAAGAATAATTAAATTGTGTCGAGGGGAGATAGTAATTTTTTTTCTTTAATAGTGCAAAAAAAAAAAAAGTAAAGTCGTCGGGGTGGCCTAATGTCGGTATCAGTCAAACAGCGAGGGAGTCTATCCCTTTTTCACTAGTGCTAGACCAAGGAAAATATTTTTTCATCTAAGGTGGAGCGCCACACTTACCATCAGCTCCTCACTTTACCACACAGATCCCTGTACTACTCATACACTGAATTGTCGAGGGCTGGTATTGAACCAAGAACCTTGTGATTCCTAGCCAAACACTCTACCGACTGAGCTAAACCGGCCCTTTATCTTTATTCTTTACATTCAAAAACTTGTAATTTAGTCTGAATTTTAATAACTTCCATTTGAAATGATCTTATTTTAATAAAAATAATTTTGAACCATGACATGGTTTATGTGTTTTCTAAACAAAGTCATAAATCATTCTAAATGAGACATGTCGTCTGATGAAGACATTCATCAAATTTAATTTGGTTTTCATAAGTTGTCAGCAAAGTTTATCTACAAGCAAAATTAACACTTTTAACCTTTTTAATTAGTAATATGCATACATTCATATATACGACTTTCAGCTGAAAAGTTCATAGACTGACCAAGATATTCTCATGGAATGTGACCAAATGAGTTTTTTTTTTTCTGAATTTTTGAGATGGGGAATTTTTGAGATAATTTGTATTACTTGGATTATTCACACTATTGTCCTCATCTTTGTTATCTGCACAATTTTTAAGCCAATGTGCCCTCTGGCTTTCTTCAGATATTTCTTGTCAGATTCGGGAACCTCCTCTTTGAACTCTGGAACCTTCTTGTCATAATCGGGAACCTTCATGGAACTTCGAACCTAACCCTTTATTCAATCCATGGGGTAGACTGTTCTCATTCCGCTAACCATTGACTGGGTACATGTGTTATGCTGAGTTAATTAGTATTTTATGTTACTGTTGCCCTTGACTAGGATTGAACCTGCAGCCTAGAGATAACAGGAATGTGACCAAATGAGGTTTTCTCTGAATTTTTGAGATGAGGTTGATAATTTGTATCATTTTGATTATTTGTGCTATTGTCCTCATCTTTATTGTTATCTGCACAATGTTTAAGCCGATGTGCCCTCTGGCCTTCTTCAGGTATTTCTTGTCCGAATTGAGAAAGCTGTGTTAATTATTCTATGATACTGTCACCCTTGACCAGGATTGAAACTGCAGTCTAGAGATAACTGTCAGTTAGAACTGTATTCCAATGCCTATATCCACTATGCCATGTATCCAATGAGGTTTATTTTTCAACATAATCCTCTTTGCAGTCCACATGCTTCTTCCACCATTGTTGTAGTGCTTGGATCTCATTGGTCAAAAAAGTCACCACCACCACCAGATATTGTGATGAACACTGAACTAGATTAGTAAGTCTTTAGTTCCTTTGCTGGATAAACAGTAAATCCATTTGGCTTAGAAAACAGCTGGATTCGCAAGTGTCAACCGAAAAGTTCATAGGCTGACCAAGATACTCTCATGGAACAGGTGGGATAGAAAAGTTCATATGATGTCGTATCTGCTGTTGAGGAGTTTTTTTTAATCAATATGATCCAAGTATTGCAACATCGATGGATCACTAGGTGGACAAATAAGTCTCATTTGGGAACATTCCATGAGATTATCTTTGTCAACCTATAAACTTATTCAGTTGACAAATCATATCTGATTCAGCTCAGAAGAGCTGACAATAGAAATTACACTCGGATCTTTTTTAAAAAAAAACTCTCTATCTATCTATCTATCTATATATATATATATATATATATATATATATATAAGTAATAACCTACTTGAGTTTCACCATAAGGAACTTCAGGGTTAATCCACTGAATTAATCGTTATCTCAATTAATTCAGTGGCTTTAACCATGAAGATCCTTATGGTGAAACTCGAGTAGGTTATCACTTGTACCTATATTGTAATAAATTTGCTCTACTAACGTATTGAGCACTTTGTATTTGTTATATCGCTGACTTACCTCCCTGAACTTTGCACCATCTAACCATCGTGACCATATTCACCGGTAAGTCACCTTTTCCATTATATATATATATATATATATATATATATATATATATATATAATCATGTCATGTCGGCATCTGTCCGTATACTAAAGACAATGGCGTAGTGTTCACTTTTTAAAATTCCTTATCTGCAACTGTGTGAGTGGCTGAACAGACCAATTTTTGAATGGCAATCTCTGGTGCAGTGACTGCAAACAAACAGTGATGCTTGCTGGAGTTGTTGTTGTCTCTCCTACCTTTTGGCTCTCTTTTCTGCGGTGGCTACTTTCCTCTCTTTTTCACTCCTTCTCGTTCCTTGTTTGATGAGGAGGTGCCAGGTCTTCTGCACAAGCCTCCCATGTGTTGGTGCTGATGTGGCATGTCTTCATGTCCCTCTTGCGAACATCTTTAATGCGCAGGCATGGTCTCCAACTGGTTGGCTGCCCTATATATAATGTGTGCATGTATGTATGTATGTATAATAATAATATAGCAAGTTCCATGCCAATTCGTAATGAAATGATAATTCTGTGTGGTTTGCGCCAAGCTGTTGATCAATCTATATATAACTACAGTTCTCATATATATTGCATTGTGGGTCCCTTCTTTATATACTGCCGAGCATTTCCTCTTTTGAGCTGTAAAAATTCAAGAGACATGAAAAGTATGTTGTGGAATGATAATTCTGTGTGGTTTGCGTTCAGCTGTTGATCAATCTATATATAACTACAGTTTTCATATATATATATATATATATATATATATATAGTTAATCCTTTGTTAGTATTGGAGAAATGAGAGTAAAGTGCTTGATTACTTCTGTAAGAGCTGTATTTATTTATTATAGTGTACAATGCATTTAAGGTGCAATTACTACCAACCATTGGTTTCTGAGAATGCTACTTAGAAACCAATGGTAGTAATTGCACCTTAAATGTATTGTACACTATAATAAATTATATATATTGCATTGTGGGTCCCTTCTTTATATACTGCCGCATTTCCTCTTCTGAGCTGTAAAAATTCAAGAGACATGAAAAATATGTTGTCAAACTTGATCCTGTTATCAAGGAAGTAGATCTGACCTTGCTTAGCACAGCTTAGAAAAAAAGAAAGAAAGAAGAAAAAAAAAACTAGGCCAAGAGAGTTGAACAAACGGCATTTTATGAAGCTTAAAAATAACTTGTTACATAGCCAAAGGTCTATCCCTTCCCTGCATTGCAGTCGTCTCTTTGTTCCACTCTTTCTCTATAAAACTGAGGGAATTCAATTTACTTCAGTGAAAGCAGCCTCCTAAGAATACTGAAGCACTCTATCATTTTCACTGTCGGATGCAACTGAAGTTGGAGGGTATTATTTTCACCTCAAAATACTTGACCAAAATAGTTTTCATTTTAATTCCTGCTAAAAACTTTTTGCATTTTTTCTTCTTCGAGATAAATGCTTTTAATAAAGTGGATTGCAGAAATAATGTGCAAGGAGGAAGTATTTTTAATGTTCACAAGTTAGCAGAAACGATTGCATGCTTGTGTAATTCTATCTATTACTAAAATTCTCATTGTGTGTATGTGTGTGTGTGTGTGTATATATATATATATATATATATATATATATATATATATAATCTCAGGAAAAAGTGGAAATGAATCTGAAAAAAACGAGGTGGTCCATAAATGATGTTTTAATGTAGGAGTCAACATTTCGGTTTGTTTAGCAACCATTGTCAGGGCATTCATTTAAACCTTTCTTAGGGCATTCATTTAAACCTTTCTTATTTTTTATTTTTATTTTTTTTCCAATATAAATGAATGACATGATGATGGTTTGCCAAATGAGCTGAAATGTTGTAGCATCGTTTAATACATTAAAATATCATCTATCTGAACACCAACTGTCTTTCCAATTTCATATATATATATATATATATAATGTGAAGAAAAATGGAAGTGAATCCGACGGTATGTAGTATAGTGAGAAATTTGAAAAAACACAGGTTTAAATATATTATGGACTCTCTTGTCGATTTCAACGCATGAGGGTTCATACAATGAACACCCACACAGTGTTTTGTTTATAGTAGTGAAGACTTGTGTTGGACCATCCACACTTTTTGGCACAGTTGATAGGAAAGAATTGGTGCATCAAGGATTGCCACAAACCCAATCAACGACTGACCTCAGGAATTTCGAATTCAGAGTTATCCCTCTCCTAGACTGGTTACCTACCCAAGGCTGAAGGGCCCAGTCTGCCCTACTATTTAAACCATAGCTGGAGGGAGAATATATGGATTCATACCTTTCCCAAGGGTATTAGCACTAAATATATATATATATATATATATATATATATTATGTTAGCTTTAGTTGGGACCCATAAATTTTCCCGGTGACTCATTCAAAGTAAATATGTGTGTTCCTGGATGTACTAAATCAAAAAGCTTTTCGCATCAGTGTGTGTGTGTATATATATATATATATATATATATATATATATACACACATGCACATAAGGAGAATTTTAGTCAAATATATCCCGGTTAAAAATAAAGACCATTATAGTTTTTATCTGTATAATTGTTTTTAGAATATTTATCATCTAATTCTGCGTTACAACTTCTCTCTTCTCTAAGCAATAATTTTATTGAATTATACATTTGTAATTTTGTTTTTCTCTCTGTATGTTTGGGCTTTTCTATCTTTATCATTATTCTTTTAAAATAGCAGAAAAATTAAATCCTCAATTGTAAAGAAATTTCTCTTTTTGATTTCTCTGTATAAGTTAACTTTTTTTTTTTAATCTTAGGAACTACTGGGCATTTAGTTATTTACTAAGTTTAGATTAGATGTTGCACAAGGCCAGAAGAATGGGGGCACCCAATTGTAGAATAATCAAGCTAAGTTCCAATTACCATCGAATTGGTAAGATAAGACAACAAGCAGTCGTAACTGAATATAAACCCATCTTGCTGCAACCCTACTGCAGAATAACAGGGTATTTATGAAACTCCACAACATCATAAAAACCAAGCAGTTAATCAGAACTCAAGGAATGGAATCACCCAAATACATGAATGGACTATTCTTGATTTCCATAAATACCAACTGTTTGGACGCTGCTTCAGTTGTGCTTAGCCAGTTGTTGTTATTCAGACCAACAGCAGACTGACTGATTTCAAAATTGAGAATTGAACTCCTAACAATGGTCTGAAATCTAGATTGCTAACCATTACACCACGTGAGGTGCCTTACCCTAGTATTATATAGTTATTTACTAAGCTTAGATGTGCTGTTTGGCTGATACCAATAATAGGCCACTCTGCAGACTTTTATACATCTTAAGATAATTCTTAGAAATGGTTGTTTATTGTCCGATCAGATGTGTTGACCTAAAATTTCTAATGGTTTTGGTTCATGTGAAATAAAAATGAAAGGGTAAATATCAACTGGAATTGGGTCATGAATGCTATAAAAGAAGGAAAGAAATAGAAATAAAGAAAAGGATAAAGACTAAATTGAGAGAAAGAAAGAAAGAAAGAAAGAGAAAGAGAAAGAAAGAAAGAAAGAGAAAGAAAGAAGAAAGAAAGAAAGAAAGAAAGAAAGAAAGAAAGAAAGAAAAAAAGACAAAGAAAGAAAGAAAAGAAAAAAAAGAAAGAAAGAAAGAAAAGACAAAGAAAGAAAGAAAAAAGACAAAGAAAGAAAGAAAGAAAGACAAAAGAAAGAAAGAAAAGACAAAGAAAGAAAGAAAGAAAAGAAAGAAAAGAAAGAAAGAAAGAAAGAAAAAAGACAAAGAAAGAAAGAAAAAAGACAAAGAAAGAAAGAAAAAAGAAAAAAGACAAAGAAAGAAAGAAAGAAAAGAAAGAAAAGAAAGAAAAGAAAGAAAGAAAGAAAAGACAAAGAAAGAAGAAAAGAAAGAAAGAAAGAAAAAAAAGACAAAGAAAGAAAAGAAAAAAGACAAAGAAAGAAAAAAAAAAAGAGAAAGAAAGAAAGAGAAAGAAAGAAAGAAAAAAGAGAAAGAAAGAAAGAAAAAAGAGAAAGAAAGACAGAAAGAAAGAAAGAAAGAAGAAAGAAAGAAAGAAAGAAAGAAAGAAGAAAGAAAGAAAGAAAAAGAGAAAGAAAGAAAGACAAAGAAAGAAAGAAAGAAAGAAAAAAGAGAAAGAAAGAAAAGAAAGAAGAAAGAAAAAAGAGAAAGACAGACAGAAAGACAAAGAAAGAAATAAAGAAAGAAAGAAAAAGACAGGAAGAAAGAAAGAAAGAAAAAGACAGGAAGAAAGAAAGAAAAAGATAGGAAGGAAGGAAGAAAGAAAGAAAAAGATATGAAGGAAGGAAGAAAGACAGAAAAAGACAGGAAAAAAAAGAGATAAGGAAAAAGATAAAGACTGAAACTAGAATAAGAAAGAAAGAAAGAAAGAAAGAAAAGAGTTTGTGATTGAATGGTTTAAAGTTGTATGAGACAAAACAAATAGAAATATTAATAAAATACAGGATAATGTGTTAAGCATGGAGGAATGTTTGAAAAGAAATTCAAAATAAAAAGAATCCTGTCAGTTAAGTTTAGATTGTAGTTTTTTAAGTCAAGGTGAAAAAGTGGAAGAAAGTTGAAAAGAAAAATATAGTAAAACAAGTACATTGAAAAGACTTTGAAAAAAACAGGATTGTAATAAAAAATATTGGAAAAAAAAATTGTATATATTATTTAATTTATCTAAAATAATTATTTTATAGAAATTTAAATATATATGATATGTAATATTATCTTATGAAGTAACGATATGCCATTAAACAAAGAAGCTAAATTTATAAAATTTTAGCAAAGACACCTAAATAGTTTTTTGCAAAAATTAAAATCTAACCAATACTAGACCTAGATTATATATATATATATATATATATATATATATATATATATATATATATATATACATATTTCTTTCTTCTTTCTTCTTTCTTTCTTTCTTTCTTTCTTTCTTTCTTTCTTTGTCTTTCTTTCTTTCTTTCTTTCTTTCTTTCTTTTCTTTCTTTCTTCTTTTTGTCTTTTCTTTCTTTCTTTTCTTTTTTCTTTCTTTCTTTCTTTCTTTCTTTTTGTCTTTCTTTCTTTCTTCTTTCTTTGTCTTTTCTTTTCTTTCTTTCTTTCTTTGTCTTTCTTCTTTCTTTCTTTCTTTGTCTTTTCTTTCTTTCTTTCTTTCTTTTTTGTCTTTTCTTTCTTCTTTTTTCTTTCTTTTTCTTTCTTTCTTTCTTTCTTTTCTTTCTTTCTTTCTTTCTTTCTTTTTTCTTTTCTTTCTTTTTCTTTCTTTTTCTTTCTTTTCTTTCTTTCTTTCTTTCTTTCTTTCTTTGTCTTTTCTTTCTTTTCTTTCTTTGTCTTTTCTTTCTTTCTTTCTTTCTTTTCTTTTCTTTCTTTCTTTCTTTCTTTTCTTTTCTTTCTTTCTTTTCTTTCTTTTTCTTTCTTTCTTTTCTTTCTTTTTTCTTTCTTTTCTTTTCTTTCTTCTTTCTTTCTTTCTTTCTTTCTTTGTCTTTCTTTCTTTCTTTTCTTTTCTTTCTTTTTTTGAGCAAAAATAAGAGATTTGATTTGCATTTGTGAAGATAAATAAAAAAAAATTTAAATGATAACAGAATGGATTTTTTTTTCATTTAATATTTTAAATAGTAGACATTACCATTTCTTTTCACAGTAGCTGGATCAATGCAAGGTCTTTTTTTTTTACATGGGGATTTAAATGGGGCATCCCAAGAGGATTCAACTCACAATTCAGTAATAATGGTAAAAAAAAACCCCTTGTACCTAGGCAATGCCGGGTAGCTGCTGCTAGTGTGTGTATGTGTATATATATATATATATATATAAAGACCGCAGTGGCCATATTCAATGCCATAGTGCCCTTAAAAATAAAGCCACATCCACAGCAATTTTTGTCTTATACTAAAAAAAAAAAAAACAATACGCAAAAAACTAAGTATTCATTCATTTATTTATTTATTTATTTTTAAAGGGAATAGTGAATGGGAGAAAATGATAAAATTAACTCATTTTATCATTGCAAAAACTTTTCTTGTAATTCAGATAATGTTGTAATGTTTGGTTTCCTTTTTTGAAAATGTTTTACTGTAATGTGTAGGATTAGGAGAACTGACGAATTGTGGGATCAATCAGGCAAATGGAGATCACCCAACAATGCCTGAAACATAAACTGTTGTATACTCTCTTTACTTCTATTATTGTTCTTTGGTATCTTACGTTCTTCTTCTAGCATCTTACGTTCTTCTTCTAGCATCTGAACTTTGTCTTGGGGACTTTGTGTTTGGTCTTCCATTGGGGATTTCTCTTTATCAGAAGTCATTGGTAGTTTTTAGATAACCCAAGACTTCGATTTGCTTTAGATCATATTTTATTCTGAAATCCCCACCAGACTACCTGTGTAGATTGAGTTGGCCGTGCGCTTAACACGACTTACCACTTTTGTGGTTTGGCCGATACTGAACTAAAAAAAACTCTCTAATCTAAACCGGAAGAGGGTCTTCTCCACCAATTCTCACGTTATCCACCGGAAGGTTCAGGAGGAGGTCAAGCCTTGTCACTCAATCCTTCAAGGCCGCCGGCTGCAACTTATAACAACCATTTTGGTTTCTACACTACTGTAAATAAGTGTTAGGGTACTAATAATTATGTAACCGTATGAGAAAGTGTCTACATAATGCAATTGCTTATAATTTTAGTGTTATTTGTAATTAAAAATATCTTATTTTAAACCTTAGTTCAAATCCTGGATGAGGCTGTTTGCATTTCACATAGTGCCAATACACTTGGGAAAGTTATGCATGCAACTACTCTCCCTCCAGCTATTGGTAAGTAGTAAGGCTGACTGGGATCTTTAACCTAGGTTAGGCAACCAGTCTAGGAGAAGGAAAAATCTGAATTCAAACTTGTTGAACTCTGCTTAAGAAATTAACTTTGTATCACATCTTGCTTGTGCAGAGGGGTTGGTAAATATGTATATTCTTAAAACCTTTTTGTTTTTTATAATTTTTTTAAAAGATTTTGTTTTAATATAACTTTTTTTACAAATAAAAAAATGTTTAAAAAAATTGCTGTAATGTTCTTAGTCATTACTGTTGTAATCTCATTTACAAGTTAAACCTAATGAGTCAGATATGCCTACTAATAGTTTTGCTTAGTAGGTATATCTGACTCATTAGGTTTAACTTTATTATTTGCTCTACTTAGGTAATGAGCACTTTTTACATTTTAGCTTTAGACAATCCTAGTGGTTTATATATATATATATATAAGTGCTTAATTGGAGTCGTACCTAATTTTGAAAATTAATTAATTAATAATGAATTAGGCGGGAATACCTATTTAAATGTATGGCTAAACAAATCGAGAAAAATCATTTTTCTCGATTTGTTTAGCCATACATTTAAATAGGTATTCCCGCCTAATTCATTATTAATTAATTAATTTTCAAAATTAGGTACGACTCCAATTAAGCACTTATTCTCCCCAAAAATATCGGCAAAAAGCCATTCCAAACAAACCGTGTTTACAACATATATAATATATATATATATATATATATATATATATATATATATATTTTTTTTCCTTTGGCCAAGTGTTATAATATTAATCGATTATTTTCGGTTGGTATAATCCTCTAGGTCTTTTCTTTTCCCAGGTGAAGTTTGGTAATATATTTTTACTACCTAACTATTTGCCGGGCGTTTGTCTTACCGCAAGGGTTTACTAATAATAATAGTATATTATATTATTGTATATATATATGTAAATAAAAAGGCCTTAAATACCAGGGGTATCGTGATTATGGACCATTTCCACTTTGTGTTATCTGAGGCCCACCGAGTTTCAATTCACAAATAAATTTGCTCTGTTTATTAAAATTAAACATTGAGCTCTCATACGTTAGAGAATAGGACCAGCTTAGAATCACCCTCATACCAAGAAACTTGGTACCCCCACCGAAGTATATATATATATATATATATATATATATATATATATATATATATATATTTTTTTTTTTTTTTTTTTGGACTGTGTATAGTTGATGTTTTATGAGGAAAAACATTTACTATTTTAGTGATTTTTTTTTTTTTTTTTTATTTTTTGAAGTGCACAGATTTTTTTCTTTTCTTTTTTTTTTCTCCACTCGTTTCCAGTTCTCTCATGCAAAACTTGAGCTGCCATTTCTTGTGCAGGTCTGTTGTTGCCTTTTTAGAATCTCTGTCTGCTGCTAAGTCATTTTCTTGCCCTACTTGAACTACAGCCAATTCTATTTCACTCTCTTCTCTCTCTTCTACAATACTCTGTGATTCCACATTCTATTGATTACTGCTGCTGCTGCTGCTTCTTAAAACAGTTTCGTCATTTCATACTGGAAGCAGTTGGTACTCGGACAGGATTAACACCCCCCCTCTACTTATTTGATGGAATCACACAACATATTTTTTGTCTTTTTTTTTTTTTTTTTTTTTTTTTTTTTTTTGCCAATGACTCCTGTAAATTATAGTATTTGATATTTTTTTTTATTTTATTTTATTTTTTTTTTTCCTGAGTGAGGGCAGGGTCACTTATTGAACAAATTTGGGACCATATGACCTTTAGGCACCCCTTTTGCAATCTTGATTCATAAGTACATTTTTTTCATTTACACCGTCAACATCCAGTTGTTTGTTAACAGACAATTTTTAGAGGTTTTTTTTTTTTTTTTTTAAAATTATAAAACTAAACCCTAACCCCTAAAAAACAACTGGATGTTGATGATATAAATGAAAAAAAAATGTACTTCTACACTCTGATCCAGAGTGGTAGTACCTGTTAGGGTCCCATCTATGGGTTAAATAGAAAAAAATGAGTTTATAAAAAAATCAAAATAAAATTAGTATCCAGTGACCCACTGAGGTTGATATGCCGTAAAACAAAACTGACCAATCCTCTATTTTTGATGCTTACAAACCCAACTCTTCCTTTAATTAAGTGATTATGGCTTACAAATAAATATAAAACCATGTTTTAAAAAAAAAAATCTATAAGGTGTGTGCACTGTATAACTTGCCAGACTAAACTAGAGCCATATAATGTGTAAATCCAACTGGAGTCAGTGTCAGTATAGTGACCCCTTAATTGCTTCTGACCCTCAACTCGAGTGACCCCTTAATTGCTTCTGACCCTCAACTCGAGTGACCCTTAATTGCTTCTGACCCTCAACTCAAGTGACCCCTTAATTGCTTCTGACCCTCAACTCGAGTGACCCTTAATTGCTTCTGACCCTCAACTCGAGTGACCCTTAATTGCTTCTGACCCTCAACTCCCCATAATTGTTTCTGACTCCCAACTCCAGTGACCCCCAATTGCTTCTGACTCCCAACTGCAGTGACCCCTTAATTGCTTCTGACCCTGACTCTACAGCCCTTCTTTTTCCTGTTTCTTTTGGATTATTATTTCAGATCTTCTCTAGTCTCCAGGACTCTTCTCAGTATTCTTACTCTATTTTTCTTGGCAATCAATGACCTTAGAAACCTAAAAAAAATATCATTTGCCAGTTGATGTATCCTCGTGATTTGATGAAGATTTATTTTTTTGTACCAAGTTCAAGGTTATTGGCATTAACAGTGTACTCAATGAAAACATTAAAAAGTTGTGCCGTACAGACAGAATTCTGGTGTATTATGGATTTTACAAATATATGAATGGGCCAAGTACAATAGGCTTAATGTGTAACAGAATTATTCAAGGTCTTGTCATGATTATTTTAATATGGGCTGTTTAAAGTGTCAGTATCCTCCACCTACAAAATAAATCAATTCGTATTAACCTACCAGTTTGGGTTTTTAGTAATTTCCTAATGTAGTTATTTGGTAGCCAGAAGGGCACCTCGTATGGTGTAGTGGTTTGTAAGCTAGGCGAGTAGTTGATCACTAGTGGATTAATTGTCATTTCTATTGTTGTTTTAGGGTATTTGCCTCTCATTCCACTTATGAGAGCATGACACAAGGACCTTTTTTTATGTGGACCCACCCACGAGCTTAGACTCATAAGTGGTAGGTACAAAAAATGCATTGATCCTGTCGGCATTCCCTCTCAAAGGGACGCCTCAAGCACTGGGCAATGAACCCAGCTCTGCCCCTTTAAATCAAGGGGGCAGGTATTGCCTGGGGGGATAGTCCCCTGGGATCAACGCCACTAATTTACATTAACACACAGGCCCCGAAATCCCCTTGTTATTAGTTTCTAGTGTTGTTTTGGTGAGGAAGGTTAGTCGACCATTGGGAGAGCCATTCTGATTGTTTCCACAATATTTCTAGCTTCATACCAAACTAAACTAGCTTCATCAGTATATATACTAAAATTGGAACAATACAGAGAAGATTAGCATGGCCCCTGCCCAAGAATGACATGCAAATTCGTGAAGCGTTCCATATTTTTATGGAAGCACGTGGTGTAATGGTTAAAGTCATGGGAAATGGACTTATCGCCCAGAGTTCAAATCCTGGATGTGGAAATTGCATTTTCATTTAGTGCTAATACTCTTGGGAAAGGTATGAATCCTACTTTCCTTCCACCTATGGGTAAATAGTAGGACAGACTAGGCTCTTTAACCTTGGTTAGGCAACCGGTCTAGGAGAAGGAAAACTTTGAATTCAAACTTGTTTGTTTTTCTAATCAGTTTTTAAGATACAAGCTCTTACTTGAAATGTATAGAACAGTATTATATCTGTGACAAGTAGAGTCCGCAGGCTTTTGAATAAGTATTATGTACAACTTATTCAAGCACATCTTAAAAACCAGACCTGATTAAACACAATGAATGGTATTTTTGAATTCAGCATAAAATGGCGATCATATATCACTTGGTAATCCTTTGACCTTTGTAAAATTCTTTTTTTAAAGCAGGCCAGTGTAAATGAAAGTGAAATTGATGATCAAAGTAAGGTCGAATAAATAAGATTTTTTAAATACCCCACCCAACCCCCCAAAGAAAAGGAAAAAAAATGTTAGTATAAAAAGTAAAAATATCAATAAGATTCCAACAAAACATGGGCCCTCAAAAGAAGACTATTTGAAAACACTAATTTGAGATTGTGGGGTGACAAAAAGTTTTAGGTTTAAAAGGTAGCTGGTTATTCTTTGGTGCATGTTCCTAGGGTTTGCTTTTAACCCCATCTTATTTGGTTGTCACACTGAAAAGGAATTCAAGGGAAGGAAAAGACAAAAGGTAGTTTTATGGTTTTCGCTTTATTCTCGGGTCATAGCCACCACATGGTAAGAAATTCCTTCCTGACCAGTAGTAGTGTCTCACCCTAGATAAGTTCAAATAGCTGAGAGATTATCTTGAGAGTTAGAAGTGGGTCCTTCTTTTGCACATGCTCATAGGGTTCTTCTAATGGGAAGGCTCATGGGAATTTATTTTTTATTTTAATCCCCACAAGGTATCCGCCCTGTCAGCTGAGGCGTTAGAATGAACCGACTGCACCTCTGCAGAGTGGTAAGAAGACTCCCCCCAAAAGGGTTGGCTGTGGGTGGCGACCTGTGATGCTTAAGGATGGAGTCTTTATGGATGAGCAGTCCATGACCTGCAACACTCCACTTAGACCCTTACTTAGGCTAGACGGGCAGTTGGAGAGGCCCCCTCCGATCTATCGGCTGGTCATGTCAAACCCTAGCACCTATATGATTGCCCCAACCCTATTGCCCTTATGGCAACCCCCCAACCATTTTATCATATGGATGCTAGAAGGCGGTGGCTGAGGGTCTACATGTCCTGGGAATGACATTAAACTCTATCTGATGGTGAGGTTCCAGTTCTGGAGGTTTGGGGAATGTGGAGCACCCGTTCATCACCATTGCTCTCTGGTCCACTCTGACCCGGAGTGGTAGTACCTGTTAGGGTTCCATCTATGGGTTAAATAGAAAAATGTATTTATAAAAAAAAACATTGTGTATCCATTAAGAGTTAATTTATTTCAAAACTTAATCGGCTTTTGACCCACTGAGATTGATAAACAAAACAAAACAAACCCGCAAGGTATTAAATAACCCAATAGAGGTTGATATACCGTAAAACTCACAATAATCAACATAAATATATTGTTTTCCTTTACGTCACTTCTATTTTATTCTATTTTATTTCTATTAATTTCTAATTTTTTTTTCTTTCATGTGTTTTCAAATCGTCTCAAGATGTTGTGTTGTCCTTATTTCCTTCTTTGGGCACCTGTAAACAAGTGTTCTGTCCAGTGCACTGATTATATGTTTGATATAAAATCCAAATTATCAACTTTAGTTTTTCGTATGAGTAGATGTTTGCTTTCTCTATAAAAGCTTAATCTCGGCCATAATCCAGCCAAAGTATTAAGCTGGGTTTTCAGATTATTTGCCTCTATCCCTTCAATAAATCTGTCAAAGCAATGTTGCTGTCCAAATCTCTCTACACTCTCTCTCTCTCTCTCTCTCTCTCTCTCTCTCTCTCTCTCTCTCTCTCTCTCTCTCTCTCTTCTCTCTACACCTCTCTCTCTCTCTCTCTCTACACCTCTCTCTCTCTACACTCTCTCTCTACACCTCTCTCTCTCTACACTCTCTCCTCTCTCTCTCTCTCTCTCTCTCTCTCTCTCTCTCTCTACACCCCTCTCTCTCTCTCTCCCCCTCTCCTCTCTCTCCACCCCCCCCTCTCTCTCTACACCCCCCCTCTCTCTTCTCTCTACACCCTCTCTCTCTCTCTACCCCCTCTCTCTCTACACCCCTCTCTCTCTCTCTCTCTCTCTCTACACCCCTCTCTCTCTCTCTCTCTCTACACCCTCTCTCTCTCTCTCTCTCTCTACACCTCTCTCTCTCTCTCTCTCTCTCTCTCTCTCTCTCTCTCTACACCCCTCTCTCTCTCTCTCTACACCTCTCTCTCTCTCTCTCTCTACCCTCTCTCTCTCTGTGTCTACACTCTCCCCTTCTACCTCTCTCCCCCATCTCCCTCTCTCCCCATCCCCTCCCTCCCTCCCATCCCCTCTCTCCCTTCCCCTTCTCCCTCTCCCTTTTCCCTCTCCCTCTCCCCCTCCCTCTCTCTCTACACCTCCCTCCCTCTCTACACCCCTTTCTCTACACCCCTTTCTTTCTCTCTCTTTCTCTACACCCCTTTCTCTACACCCCTTTCTTTCTCTCTCTTTCTCTACACCCTTCTTTCTCTCTCTTTCTCTACACCCCTTTCTTTTCTCTCTTTCTCTACACCCTTTCTTTTCTCTCTTTCTCTACACCCCTTTCTTTTCTCTCTTTCTCTACACCCTCTCTTTCTCTCTTTCTCTTCTCTCTCTCTTTTCTCTACACCCCTTTCTTTCTCTCTCTCTTTCTCTACACCCCTTCTTTCTCTCTCTCTCTCTCTCTCTACACCCCTTTCTTTCTCTCTCTCTCTCTCTCTCTTTCTCTACACCCCCTTTCTTTCTCTCTCTCTCTCTCTCTCTCTCTCTCTCTCTCTCTCTACACCCCTCTCTCTCTCTCTCTCTCTCTCTCTCTTTCTTTCTCCTCTCTTTCTTTCTCTCTCAGCTCCGGCCTCACCCCATCACTCACCCATTTCTGATGTAAGTATTGTTGTTGCCGCTGTTCTATCTCCTCACTTCCTATTATGCTCTTTTTTTGCTTTTAATTTTTCTCTTTTTTTTTATTGAGATAGATAATAGCGGAAATATTACTGCTCTTAGACCCAAAAACAATTTCTTCACTTGAACCCCCCCTTCACACCCACCCACCGTCTAGTGATGGGATAGGCCGGTTCAAACATTTTTTTTCTCTCTCTCTCTCTCTCTCCTCTCTCAATCAAAGTGTATCGTTTCCTCTGATTTAAAAATAAAACAAAATCAGCTTTGTATTATTTCAACTGTTCATTTTACACGTTTTGTTCTTCCGATGAATTATACACAACTAGAAGTGGCCACCCAGCGTCGATTTGGTAGATGGGGTGGGCTGGGCTGGGCTGGGCTAACCTGGTGTATTGATTTGTTTACTTTTGAGATTTACACATGTTGGACATTTTAAAGTAGAATTTCAATGCTATTTCTATGTATATTTTCATTTTTGAAACGCCTCAGCCGACAGGGCGGGAAACAGATAGTACTGGATTACATAGTACCAGTAGCCCATTGAGCGACCTGACACAGACTCAGTGATGCTGATGGATTTTTGATTTAGTGCGACCTATGATGCACATATTTGCTTTGAATGAGTCCCCAGGGAAAATTTATGGGTCCCAACTAAAGCCATTTAACTTGTAACTTGGCCTGTGTAATTCATTTCAAAGAAACTATTGAAATGTATTTACAGTTAGCTTGAAATGGTGGGGGGGGGGAAGAAAAAAGAAAAACAATGGGATGCATGGATATGATTTTACTGTGTCCTTTTAGATTTTTATGTGCCAGGGATGCAGGACGCATACCTATCGGCATCTTTGAAAAAGTGAACTCTGAACTGAAGAAGTTTAAAAATCCCAATACCTTGGTTTAAACAAGCTTCAAAGGAACGAGCCATCTATGAAAAGTAAAAATGAAATAAACTAAAGAGAAAATAATAAAGAGAAAATTTATGGGTCCCAACTAAAGTTTCTTAATAAATTGTAGGGTTTTTATTCGTGATCTGGTTAAATAACTAAAGCTGGTTAACTCTGACTTTGTAACCTATCCTGTGTAATTTGTTTCAAAGAAACTATTGAAATGTATTTACAGTTAGCTTGAAATGGAGAGGGAAGAAAAAAGAAAAACACCGGGGTGCATGGATATGATTTTACTGTATCCTTTTAGATTTTTGTGCGTCAGGGATGCAAGATGCGTACATATTTGCAGACTATTAGTAATAGAAAACGTCTGATTTTCTTTAATTTTCCAAATTCTTAAGTGCTTCTTTCTATTTTTGTTTTGCAGTTTCTTCTTCCTTCTTGTGCTGCCAGTGTGTACAGCTAGAGGTGAGACGTTGCTGTGTGCAGCACCTGTTCATTGAATCATTCACTGGTCGCTTTCTTTTTTGCGACTAACCCTGCTCTTCCTTCACATTCTCCAGTGGGTGGCCAGCCTCACTACTGGACCCACAAATGGAGATGAATCACACAGTGCAGGAAAGCAGTCAGAGTTCTTTATACGCAGAGGATGGACATGATACCATGTTGATTATGCAGGTAAGATACTAATCTTCTTCTTTTTCTCTGAATGTTTCAGATGAGGCTTGATGATTAGTATTATCTGTGTTATTCGGACTATTGTTCTCATCTTTATTGTTATCTGTACAACATTTCGGCCTATATGACCTCCTGTCTTCTTCAGTTATTTCTTTTTGGATTCGGGAGCCTTCTCAAGCTCGGGAACCTTTTTTTTCGAACTTGGTAACCTTCTCAGCTTAATCGTGAGCCATCATGGAACTTTGAACCCAACCCTTTATTCAATCCACGGGGGTATCCTGTTCTCATTCCGCTAACCATAGCTGTGTACAGGTGTTAATCTGTGTTAATTATTATTCTATGTTACTGTTACCCTTGACCAGGATCGAACCTGCAGCCTAGAGATAACTGTCACTTAGAACTGTCCAAACCCAACATCTTTATCCACTATGCTATGTGTCTGTTATTTTTCTTTTATTGTGTTTGGTCATATCCTTGTTAATTGAGTTTGTCTTGATGACTAACGTTCATGAAGAATCTGAATATCAGCAGCTGAGTTGTCATGACTGCAAAATAATTGTTCTAAAGGTTTGGCTGGAATTGCGCGGCTTTCAGGCGCTTCATTCTCCTCAGACTTCACTGGCACTTTGCACATTCTGGAAAACTTGGGTTAGATTTGAAAGACAATAAGATAATATGGAATGGTAGACAGTTACTCTTTCATTCTCTCATTCTTTCTCTTTCATTCTCTCTCATTCTTTCTCTCTTCATTCTTTCTCTTGTCTTCTCTTTCTCTTTCTCCTCTTTCTCTTGTCTCTCTCTTCTCTTGTCTCCTCTTTCTCTCTTTTCCTCTCTCTCCTCTATTGTCATCTGTCTCTCTCTCTCTCTCATTGTCTTCTCTCTCTCTCTCTCATTGTCATTTCTCTCTCTCTCCTCTCTTGTCTCTCTCTCTCTCTCTCTCTCTCTCTCCTCTCTCATTGTCATTTCTCTCTCTCTCTCACTCATTGTCATTTCTCTCTCTCTCTCTCTCTTCACTCTCTACATTGTCATCTCTCATCTCTCTCACTCTCATTGTATGTCTCTCAATCTCATCTCTCATTCATTACTCTCTTACTCATCATTCTCTCTCTCTTTCACTCTCATTTCTCTCTCCTCTCCTCTCTCATTCATTCTTTCTCTCTCATAACTCTGTCTCAGACACTCATTGTTCTCTCTCTTCTCTTCTCTTGCTTGCATCTCTCTCTCTCTCTGACTCTGGTATTGTCAATCTTGGTCTCTCTCTCTCTCTCTCTTGGTCTTTTCTACGTTTCATTATGTCTTCTTCACTCACACTCATTGTCATCATTCTCTCCTCTTCTCAGTCTCATTGTTCGGACTCTCTCACTTACTCATTGTTCATCATTCTCTCTCTCTCACAACTCTCATTGTTCATTCACTGCTCTCTCTCTTCTCATCTCTCTCTACACTCATCTGTTCTCATCATTGTCTATCTCTCTCTCGAACTCTACTCTCACTTTTCACTGCTCTCTCTCTCTCTCATCACATCCACATTGTCATATCTCTCTCTCTCTCTCTCAAATTCGGACTCTTCTCACTTTGGCACCCACTCTAATTTTCGTCTTACATTATTCCACTTTAGTCTCTCTCTCTCTCTCTTCTCTCACTCAAACACTCATTGTCATTTCTCTCTTCTCTTCACACACTCACTCATTGTCATCATTCTCTATTCTCTCATTCGCCTACCTCAAATCATCTTTCTCTCGCTTTCAAATTATCTCTGCACAGACTCACTATCTGATACCAACATGCTCATCTCGTTCATTTCTTCGTCTCTCAAAAACTTTGTCACTCCGGTCATGATCTCAAATCTCTCATTCTCTGGAGTATCGCGACATCATTTGATCCATCTACAGGCTCATCACCTCTTTCGCCTCTTTCTGATTGTTCTATATCTTCCTCTCTCCTCCCACTCACACTCATTGTCCCTTGCTCTCTCTCTAATGAGTTTCAACTTAATATTCAGAAATCGCATTCTCACAGATGCCTGATTATGCATAGGTGTTGCGCTTAAGATGTGACATATAGCAGGGACTTTCAGTACTTGGTACCGTTTCCCCCTCACTATCTTCATTCACGCTGCTCAATAATTACTTAAATATTGTCTCCTCCCATGATCATTTTTATATCTATTTTATGTTCGCTGTTGTGTCAAATTCTTTAATATTATATACAATAATTAACTATTTTCTAGTTAACTGTATAATATATTCATTCATAATAGTTCTAAATTAAAAATTTTCTTACTGTGGACTCGTATCAGCAAATAATGTGACATAGTCATTCCATGGATGCACTATAAATCAAAAGCTAAGGTTTCAGCAATCACTGCTTATGTAATCCTGTTACATCATATTTAATAATATGATTGATTGCTTGAACAAGTTTTTAATTATTTTTTATTTAATTTTTTACTTTTTTTTATCCAAAACGTAGCATAACCTCATTTCCAACTCATTATTCTTCTTAAAATTGACGATTTTTAATTCATAAATCTAAATAGGAACTTGAATTTGTAAAGAATATAGCAAAGATGATGTACACTTCAATTTGACTTTATCTGTCTTGAAGTAAAATTTACTATCTCTTTTTTTCTCAACTGGCTTTTTCTCATCATTCTTATGCTTATTGGATTAAATCCTATATGAATCTGAATTTGCTAGTCTTGCAGCGGAATTGACAAGATTAGCCTTAATTTCATTATCATTTATAACTCGATTGATTGATTTTATTAATACTACATTTCACCCTCTTGTAAATGCTAGGAAACACCAGGGCTAAAGCGATAATTTTTTCACGATGCGAGGACGGCTTCAAGTGTAATAATTTATTTTTCTCTTATTTGCATTGATTACTAATTATTATTCAACAGAGAATCCAAATTAACTCCACTAAAATTGGCTTCTTTCCCATGTGGTTCCTATTGTTTTATAGGCAATCTATAAATCCATATTAAATGATTAAAATATATTCCTATAATATTTTTTATAGGCTTAAGAAGAAAAAAATGGGGACTAGCTTGCTAACCATTACACCACAATGAAATTGAAAATCCCATTGGTTTTATCTATTTCATCATACTTTGTTGTATATATATTGGTGGTGAGCGTCCCATGACCTGCAACACTCCACTTTGGCCCTTTCGTTGGGCTAGACGGGCGGCCGGAGAGTCGCCCTCCAATCTCGGCTGGTCATGTCTAACCTTAGCACCTATATGATTTTTTTCATACCCCATTGCTCTTTACAGCAAGCCCCAACCCTTTTTATTCATGTATGGTGCTAGAAGGCTTGTTGGCTTGAGGCTCTACATGTCCTGCCGGAAATGACGATTAAACTCTTATCTGATGGTGAGGTTCCAGTTTTGTGAGTGTTGCGTAAGGATAGAATCCCAGGTGGTTGAGCAGTCCATGACTATTTGCAAACACTCTACTTTGGCCCTTTTTTGGGCTAGACGGGTATGAGGTCGGAGAGGGGCCCCCTCCGATCAATTGGCTGGTCACATCAAGCCCTAGCACCTATTTATGATTTCCTACAACCCTATTGCCCTATAATGGCAAGCCACAACCCTTTTTAACATATATGTGCTATTGAAGGAGGTGCTGAGGGTCTACATGTCCTGGGAATGTACATTAAATTCTATCTGATGGTGAGGTTCCAGTTTTGGAGGTTTATGTGAGAATGTGGTAGCGACCCTTCATCACCATTGCTCCCAAAAAGTTCACTCTGGCCCGGAGTGGTAATACCTGTTTAGGGTCCCGATCGGTTAAATAGAGAAAAAACATATTTATAAAAAAAAATTGTTGTATCCATTAAGAATGAATAATTATTTTAAAATTTTATCAGCATTAAATGACCCATCTAATGAATAACGGTTGATATGCCGGTAAACAACAAACAATCACAACAAACGGTAATAATTTCAGGAGGGTTTAAATCGAACTGAACAGACCTAAATTTTCACCATCGTAAATGTAACCCGGTATGAAAGAAGAAGAAAAAACTTACCATAAAAACTCAGGGATATATTTGTTATAGAATGAAATTTTCGGAGTGTTTTGTATATTTAATAAATAAAAAATTATAATGCCACCAGTTATTTAAAAAAAAAACTTTTACACTTTTCAGGTCACGTTACACTTTGAACCCAGTAGTTGAGATCTGTGTTATGCTCAAAGATACGTGGTTCAAAGTTATACTGATCTTGAAAAATTAGTAGTAGTTTTTATGAAATATAAATAGGAGGCGGTGCATTTATAGGTCTTTTATTTCAGTAAAACACTCAACTGGGGGCCAGCCATGACCGAACAATGATCCCGGAACTAAAAGTTTTAAAGGAAATAAAACTGGAAGTTCTAGTTTCTGCAGAAACAGAAGAAGAGAAAAATTGTCTTTTTTTCAGCTGGTGCCTTCTGTAAAAGAGCAGACGTGATGTGTCTTACATAGTAGTTAGAGTACCAACATCAAATTTATAGGAGAGAATACGGAAATTTTACGCCTAGGTTACCCCCGCCCTCCCCCTCCCCTCCCTACCCTCCCCTCCCTCCCTAAAATCCAAAGCAACTGGTGTTGGTTGGTTATTGTCACTTAAAAGAACTAGTACCAGACGCTACAGAACTCTATGTATTCTTTTGATTTTCTTGCCTATTGCAAAACCTGGCTAATTTTCCATTACATTATCTTGCATTATTCGGACTATTGTCCTCATCTTCATTGATATCTGTACAATGTTTTGGCCAATATGCCCTCCGGCCTTCTTCAGGTATTTCTTGTCGGACTCGGAAACCTTCTTTTCGGACTAGGGAACCTACTTGTTGTAATCGGGAGCCATCACGGAACTTTGAACCTAACCCTTTATTCAAGGTTCCCGATTACGACAAGTAAGTTCCCGAGTCCGAAAAGAAGGTTTCCGAGTCCGACAAGAAATACCTGAAGAAGTCCGGAGGGCATATCGGCTGAAATGTTGTACAGATAACAATGAAAGATGAGGACAATAGTCCGAATAACGCAGATAATACTAATAATCAAACCTCATCTCAAACATTCAGGGGAACTGGTTATTTTTATTTATGTTTAAAGGTATTTTTAAGTGCTGATCTTTAAAAATCCATATTTTTCGACATTTTTATTAGTCTAGTTTTGTAATGTTACCAATTTTAATTCCCATTAGTGACTTAGATATAAATGCTGTGCACTTTGTTCCAAAAATGGCAGTCTTAGTAGGAATTGCTTTGGTTCTTAATGTTATTTACAACTTACTTAATGTCTGGGTTAAGGCCATTAGTCTGTGGAGATCATCATCATCATCATCATCAAGGCTTGCTCATCATCTATCTGTTTTTGTCTGTGTATCTATCTATCAAAGAAAGTTAAAATTAAAACTTCTATTTCAACAAATGTGTATTTAGGTAGCAGTTCTTCATTAATACATGTTTTAGTAAATATGATCGACAATTGAAGAATATGGTGACTATGATTTATTTAGTAACTGTATAATTAAGACATGTAATCTATCTATCGTACAAGTTTTAGTAAATACTAGAAGTGGCTACCCAGCATTGCCTGGGTGGAGGGGGATTTTTTTTTTTTAAGTTAGTCTCGTAGATCCATTCTTACTAATTGTGAGTTGGATCACTGCAGGATGCACCATTAAAATCCTCATGTTAAAAAAAAAAAAGACCTTACGTTGATCCAGCTACTCTGAAAAGAAAAATTAATGTCTACTATTTACAGTATTAAATACAACAAAAAAAAACATCCATGCTGCTATCATTTAAATTTTATTTTTAATTATCTTAACGAATATAAATCAAATCTTCATTATTTTTGCTCAAAAACCAAGCCCTGATGATAGTGAATGTATATATATGTTTACTTTGTCGTTAATTGTTTTATTTTTGAAGTTTCCTCCAGACATACAGATACACACAAGTGCCTTTTATATATGTATAGATAGATGATAGATAAATAAAAATATGGCGACTACGTTCTATTTGGTAATTGTGTATAATTAAGATGTCATATTTATCTATCCATCTCAATAAGATTTCGTAAATCACTGATAGATATTTCATGTTTATCAGCACGGATTCTCCATGACTCTCACTTGCCACCCGTCCCTTTCACACTATGAGTATCCATTAAGAATGAATTTATTTCAAGACTTTGTCAGCATTAAATGATCCACCAAGGTTGATATGCCGTAAAACAAACCAAACCAAACCAAACCGAGTATATGTGCTATGTGAAATGCAAACTGCCTCCTCCAGGATTTGAATTCGGGTTTCCAAGTTCGTTTCCTATGATGATAACCATTACACTACATGCCATCATTATAATTTACTAGCAAAATAAAAAAATGCCCTCTGGGCGATGTAAAAAAAAAAGAAGTAAAGTCATCAGGGCGGCCTAATGTCGGTATCAGCCATGCAGCGAGGGAGTCTATCCCCTTTTCACTAGTGCTAGACCAAGGAGATTATTTTTAGCATCTGAGGTGGAGCGCCACACCTACCATCAGCTCCTTACTTTACCGCACAGATCCTTGTGCTACTCATATGCTGAGTTGGCGAGGGCGGGTATCGAACTAGGAACCTTGTGGTTACTAGCCGAACGCTCTACCGACTGAGCTTACCCGATGTAAAAAAATAAAATTTTGAAAGTTATTGCTTGAGGAGGTGGAAGTTTAAAAATAAATGTCGGAGAGTTTGAACCATAAATCATCAAATCATCAAATTTATTAAAGGAGTAAAAAAAATAAAACAATTTGAAATCAAAACTAAGTTCTATTAACTTTGAATATCTATTAAAATAAAACAAACTATATATAAATATATGATACTGGGGATGTATCTATTAAAACTTGTTTTTAAAAAACAATGAGGACTGTCTAATGTTGCATGCTCAAATTTTGAGTGTATTTATTCTATGTTATGACGATTTCAGATATTGTGACATAAGCAGTGACGTAGTTTTTGTTACAGACAAAAACCGGAAGTGAATCTCCATTATTAATAGATATATAGCTGCAAATATCAAACTGTGTTGTCTAAACTGTTTATAAAGTAGGTCATAATGTTTGGCTGTGGCTAGTTTATCACGCGGATACTTTACTTGTTTGGTTGGTCGCTTATAGCCAAGGTTATAAATTTTCTTGTGAATTTTTTTAGTTTTTTTCACTGGCTCTATATTCTATATACCTAATTCTTTCATCTATAGGTGTTTGTTTTTTTTCATTTCGTCACCTGAAGAAAAGTTTTCCACTCAACATGGTGTCTACATTATTCTAGAACTAGAAGCAACTACCCAGCATTGCCTGGGTAGTGGGGGCAAAATGTTAGTCTTGCAGATCCATTATTACGCGAGTTGGAGCCTCGCAGATGCCCCATTAAAATCCCTGTGTAAAAAAAAAAAGACCTTACGCTGATCTGGCCTGGTCGGGGGCCTGGAAAAAAAAAAAGTGCACAGAAACTCTGAAAAGAAAAATCAGTCTCTTATTTAAAATATTAAATGCAAAAAAAATTCATGCTGTCACTATTTAAATTTAATTTAAAAAAATTATCTTCATGAATATTAATCAAATCTTCATTATTTTCACTCAAAAAGGAAGATCTGGTGATAGTGAATGTGTATATGTATTTACTTTGTCGTTAATTGTTTTATTTTCATAGTTTCATCCGGGCATACATACATACATACACACCAACTGCGCTTTATATATGTATAGAATAGATAGATATAGATAGATAAACAGATAGTCTGAGCAAATTTTGTCAAAATAGGATTGTTGATTCTATTCAGTTAGAGCAATGGTTCTCAAACTTTTTTTTACCTATTGACCCCCTTTTAATCCTATTTTACTCTGGTGGAACCCCCATAGCCATTTGTTGTATAAAAATCCCATTGTATTCTTATAATTAAATACATTTTACTTGCCTGGGTCCCAAAAAGAGTTATATGGTCTCGGGTTGGGGGTTCATATGGACCCTGGTTGAGAACCACTAAGTTAGAAAGGTGTGGATTAAAACAAATTGTCCATTTATTATTATTCCCTCTTGTACTCTGACTAGGATCGTCATTTTGGTTACCGCTCTATTGGCATGACTTAGACTGTATACCCTGCTGAGGAATATCCCCCCCCCAAAAAAAAATAAAGAGAGGGGGATTTTACTTACTTATAGTACAAACTCTCTGCAATTGAGGCAATATCTTTCAAAAATTAATTTTTACACCGCCCCGGGGTGGGGGTGGGGTGTTTTTTCTTTTTGCTAGTAATGATAATTCTTCATCTTTGAAAATTCAGATAAACATTCTGTCAAAATTGTTTGGAGTAACTGCTTATGATTCTTGATCTAACATATCGATTGATGAAATCGCATGGTAAATGGAACGTTGTTTTTTTTGTTTGTTTTTTTTTTCCCCTTTGATGCTCATATATTTATTTTTCCTTTTTTTTTTTTTTTTTTTTTTTTTTTTCTTTTGCCAGATGAATAAAATGTAGAGATCAATAAAACTGTATTTCTCTCCCTCCCCACACCTTCCCTCCCTTCCTTCACCCCCCCCCGCCTCTCTTCAACTACCCTGCTGTAAGTTTTGGTTCAAATGAAATAGTAGATCAGAGAACCTTATACAGTTTTCTAGTTTGTTGACCTTTTTCTTACTTACTTTCTCTTTTTCTCTCTTTTTTATTTCCCCCTCTTCATTGCTTTCTTAGATGAATCTACAATTAAAGAATCTCATTTGTTATGATTGGCTGTTCTATCTTTGAACTTTTACAAATTACTTTGATTTGATTGTCATATTACTCAGATGTAATTAACCCTTTCAATCCTAGGAGTTTTTCGTTGATTTTTTTTTCCTTTTAGGGTATTTTGCTATACACTGTGAGACTGATCATTTTGGGCTTAGGGAGATCACATCAGTTTTAAATAATAGGAGTTTGAATCCTAGGAGTTTTTGGTTGATTTTTTTTCCTTTTAGGGTATTTTGCTATACACTGTAAGACAGATCATTTTGGGCTTAGGGAGATCACATCAGTTTTAAATAATAGGAGTTTGAATCCTAGCTGTTTTTGGTTGATTTTTTTTTCCTTTTAGGGTATTTTACTATACACTGTAAGACTGATCATTTTGGGCTTAAGGAGATCACATCAGTTTTAAATAATAGGAGTTTGAATCCTAGCTGTTTTTGGTTTTTTTTTTTCCTTTTAGGGTATTTTACTATACACTGTAAGACTGATCATTTTGGGCTTAGGGAGATCTTTTTTTTTTATCAATTTTGATACATTTAAGTAACTGAAGAATTAAAATGAATTGATTCTATAGACTGGTGTGTTTGACATTCCAGATGGCAGTGAAAAGGAGATAGACTCTCTCGCTGTCTGGATGATACCGACTTTAAGCCACCCTGATGACTTTACTTACTTTAGAATACTTAGAAGAATCATGGAGAGCTGAGGAGAGTTACTCTCCCTTGGACTTTAGGAAAAGCCGCAATTTATTACTGGTGTGCAGTGATGCTGATAGCTTTTAAATTTCGTGCATCCTGGGATGCACATATTTGCTTTGACTGACTCCCTGGGGTCCCAACTAAAGTTCCTTGATAAATTGTAGGTTTTTTTAATTTATGATCTGGGGAAACAACAAAAGCTGTCAACCCCTACCTTGTAATCTATCCTGTGTAATTCATTTCTAAGAAACTATTGAAATGTATTTATAGTTAGCTTGAAATGGTGAGGGAAGAAAAACGAAAAACATTGAGATGCATGGATATGATTTTACTGCGTCCTTTTAGATTTTTGTGCATCTGAGACACAGGATGCGTACCTATCAGCATGTATGTATGTATGTATGTATGTATGTATAATTCTGCCACCGGTTATTTTCTATAAGTCTAACATAAATAAAGCGGAACCACTTTTCACTGATAAATTATTTTTTTCCCCATTAAACTAACCCCTAACCCTAACCCCGTCTTCTTTTTTCCTAGTAGATCAATAAATAAATAAATAATTTATCAGTCAAGAGTGGTTCCCCTTTGTTTATGTTAGACTTATAGGAAATAACCCTGCCATCACTTCAGTTCTTATTGTTTTGTTTGTTTTTCTGATATAAATTGAAGTAAGTATTTATCCATCCGTGGGGGCGTGGGCCCATATGGCATAGTGATTGGACTGTGACATTGCATCACAGTATACAATATAGACAAACTTCTCAATTACTTATATATATATAAATATTTAATATATATACTTTATTCAGCAATGCTTCTAAAAAAATAAACAAACATCCAAAAAAAAAAAAAAAAATTATTTCCTTCGCCAAAAAAGCATAAAGGCCCCGGATGTGTTTGTTATTATTCACTCAGCGCCTTCCTTGCCTCATATAGTAGAGATGCTACAGTATCATTGACAGGTTAATTTCGCAGGGATTTCTCGGTGCTGTATCATGGCTGAAACAGTATAGTGTTTAACTATCCTGCTGAAGTCCCAGTTTCGATTTCTGTGGAGGGAAATCGTTAGTATATATCGCTGATGAGACTTAATAAAGTTGAAACAGTCTGTATGATATTCTACACACCGAGTAATTCTTTAAAAATTCACTTGTCATTGTTATCTTCTATAATTATCGAATTTATGCGATATTAGCATTGTAATTGCCTTCAAGCAAAAATATAAAAATATTTTTATATATATACACACACACACACACACACACCAACCCCTCCGCATGAGCAGGATGTGACACAAGGTTAATTTCTTAAGTGGAGTTTAACAGGTTTTAATTCAGAGTTTTTCTCTCCTAAACTGTTCACCTATCTAAGGTTAAGGAGCCCAGTCTGCCCTACTATTTGCTCATATCTGGAAGGAGAGTAGATGGATTCGTACCTTTCCCAAGGATATTAGTTCTATGTGAAATGCAAACAGCCTCGTCCAGGTTTGAACTCGGGTCGATGAATCTTAGAATCTTGTGGAAATGTTCAACTGAAAATTTTAATGAATACATTCACATTTAATGTTTTTTTTTTTCTTTTAATGAATTTTAATGGAATACGAATTAAGTATCCAGGATTTGAATTTAATTTATCCATAATTGATTTTATAAATGTATAGAAAATCCAGAACCAGGTATTTTCTATAGTTTTTCAAATTTGATGGAAACTTAAGATTTTTTTTGATCAATTTAACTGAAGAATTAAAATGAACCGATTCTATAGACTGATGTGTTTGACTCTCCAGATGGCAGTGAAAAAAAAAAATCAACCAAAAACTCCTAGGATTCAAACTCCTATTATTCATAACTGATTGATATAATAAATATGTGGCAGCCACCCAGTGAGCATCAAACTCACTGATAATGGTCTGCTTGCCTAGATTGCTAAACAGTTACACTGGTCACAAATCCTTAGTGAATATTTTGTTTTATTGCACTGATTGCAATACAAATTTCTCTTCTTACATAAATATTCGTATTTATAACTTTCAAAAATCAAGAGGCAAATATAGGTTATTTCCTATAAGTCTAACATGATCAAAGGGGAACCACTCTTGACTGATAAATTATTTATTTATTTATAATAAAAAATATATATAATATATATATATATATATATATATATATATATATTTATATTGAGCTATGTGGTCATATCTAGCTATATTATCTATAAGATAAATAGAAACTTGCAATCAAGGTGTTGCACTTTTATTTTACGACAGTGTATAAAACGCATGTCCATTTTTGTCAAGGGAGGTAATAAGACATTTTTGGTTATTTCCTATAAGTCTAACATGATCAAAGGGGAACCAGTCTTGACTGATAAATTATTTATTTATTTATTGATCTACTAGTAAAAAAGAAGACAGGGTTAGGGTTAGTTTAAATGGGAAATAAATAAATGATTTATCAGTCAAGAGTGGTTCCCCTTTGATCATGTTAGACTTATAGGAAATAACCCAAATATGTTTGTTTATTCAAAAAAGTAGTGTATGTCAAGAAGCTTTCAGATTATGGTCACACTTGCAAATCATATTCAAAATCCCATGACCCAGAAAAAACAGAACCCACAAATTTTGTAATAAAACTGTTAATTTTAACTAAGAAGGGTTGAGTTTTAGGGTTAGCTTAATGGGAAAATAAATAAATAATTTGGGTTCTGTTTATTCTGGGTCACCCTGTAATATCAGAATTTTGAGTATGATTTGCAAGTTTTACCCAGATTATACTTATCATAGATCACTCTTGTAAAATCCATTGCTTGTCAGGTGGTTTATGTTATCTTCATCCTGCATCAATTCCTCTTCAGAATTCAGAAGAGCCGTAATTACCTGCAGGAGGCTTGTCTGCTTATCTGCCAACTCTTTAATTCGACTAGTATTCACTCTTTAAAATATATATATTATATATATATATATATATATATATGCACAGACAGACACATTCTTTCTAGTCGACTCAAGTTGTTTCTTGTTTATTTATTTATTTATATTTTTTGTAAAAATTAATCTGGAATTATTAGATTAGTCTGTTTCAGTTCCAAACTACGCTACCCTCATTCCCTCTTTTTCACCATTTTTCAGAATGGTAGATTGGTGAAAGATCAATACTCCAAGAGTCTGAATTTACCATTCTGTGTTTCCAATTTTCCATAAGACATTTTTTTGTATTATTGTCTACTAGAAGTGGCTACTCGGTGTCGCCTGGGTAGAGGGGAAGGGCATATTTGGCCTGTACTTAGCCAAGACAGGTGTTGGGAGAGGCCCATTCTGATCAATCGACTGGTCACGTCAAGCCCGAGCACCTATATGATTTTCCCAACCCTATTGCCCTTATGGCAAACCCCCAACCCCTTTTTATTATATGGGTGCTAGAAGGCGGTGGCTGAGGGTCTACATGTCCTGGGAATGACATTAAACTCTATCTGATGGTGAGGTTTCAGTTCTGGAGGTTTGGGGAAATGTGGAGCACCCCTTCACCATTAATCCCAGGTCCACACTGACCCAGAGTGGTAGTACCTGTTAGGGTTTCATCTATGGGTTAAATAGAAAAACATGAGTTTATAAAAAAATTGATTATCCATTAAGAATGAATTTATTTCAAAACTTTATTGGCATTAAATGACCCACTGCAGTTGATATGCCGTAAAACAAACCAAACTAAACCAAAAGTTCCTAGTTGGACACTCTAACGACTAAGCTAAACCGGCCCAAGAATTCTTTAAAAAAAATTGTCTGATGGAATCTTGGGTGAATGTTCTGAGAGCACTGAAGTCTGGAAACTTTCTTTTTAAATGATTAAAATTAATGAAAAATATCTTTTTGCTTTGTCAGTTCATTTAACTCCATTTTTTTAATTGCAAGACAAAAAAACGCATCTTTCTTCGTGCAAGAGAGCAAATGAATGAATATTATTTGCATGTAGGTTGAACTTTTGTTGATGAAAAAGACGAAGAAAGATTTGTAATGCTAAGCTGTTATTGTGTTGAGGCTGAGTGAGTCAACGTGGAGGTGGTTGATAGAATCTACGAGAGATGATGGCTTCATTTCATCTGATATGCCTTCTCTCTTTTTGCATTTGCCTCACTACGTTGATGGATGATTAGTTAGACGTCATTGATTTATTGTCAGTTGTGTAGAAGCAATCTTGTTTGAAGCAGTATCAAATTTCTATGTTCTTCACCCTCTCTCTCTCTGTGCATCTCTCTCTCTCTTTCTCTCTCTCTCTCTCTCTGCATGTGCACGCACATATTTCTTTGTCTGCATGTGCACGCATGTTTCTTTCTCACTCTCTCTTATGGGTATGCATGTTTCTCTCTCTCTTATGGGTATGCTCTCTCTCTCTTATGGGTATGCATGTTTCTCTCTCTCTCTCTCTTATGGGTATGCATCTCTCTCTTCCCTCTCTCTCTTTCTCTCTGCATGTGCATGCACATATTTCTTTGTCTGCATGTGCATGCATGTTTTCTCTCTCTCTCTCTCTCTCTCTCTGCATGCACATATTTCTTTGTATGTGCATGCATGTTTATCTCTCTGTCTCTCTCTCTCTCTCTCTTCTCTCTCATATGTCTCTCTCTCTCTCTCTTGCATATGTCTCTCTCTCTCTCTCTCTCTTGCATATGTCTCTCTCTCTCTCTCTCTCTCTCCTCTTTTGCATATGTCTCTCTCTCTCTGTCTCTCCCTCTTTGCATATGTCTCTCTCTCTCTCTCTCTCTGTCTCTCCCTCTTTTGCATATGTCTCTCTCTTTCTCTCTCTGCATATGTCTCTCTCTCTCTCTGTCTCTATGCTTGCATATCTCTCTCACTCTCTGGAAGTGGGCTAAAAAGTTCATATGATGACATATTTGCTGTTGATGACCAGTGAGATCCCTGTGCTACTCTTGCGATCTCTAGACAAGTGCTCTACCGAGCATGTAGGTATTTTGGGAGTGGGAAGGGCACATTGGGAATGGTGCAACATTCTGTCCTTCTGTAAAAGGAGTTTCAAAAACTAATTCTATTTAGTAGATTATCAACTGGACACTCCTCTTTCTGTTGTCCACTCAGGTTTTGTGATAAGTTTGACCATTGGTGGTGGTGGTGGTGGTGGGAGTCAGCAAAGTATTGTAGACATACAAATTGTTCACCTCTTTTCAAGTAAAATCGGTTTAATCTGATATTTACTCCAAAAATTGATTTACCTGAGTTACCTACCTGAAGATGGAGATATTTTGATGCATTTAAGATTTTTTTAAAATAGTGTTTTTTTTTGGTTTTTTATTATTGGCATTTCAGTCTCAGAAGACTATAATATAGTTTTTGTGCCCCTGAAATTACAGCACCTCCTGTGACTATAAAGTCCAATGTTAGAAAAACATTCTCGACCACAGATGTCGCATGTGAAGGCTGTCCCTGAAGATGTTGATGTGCCGGCACTTTGTTGCTGCTGCTTTCTTCTGGACCTCCTAGCCTCATGGTGTTGCGCCAGGGTGACTTCAGACATGAACAGTCCTCTACAGAGAGCCTGCCACCACCAAGGGCGGTCCTGAGCCAATTTTTCCCATCTGGAAGGGGCAATACCAAAGCACTTCAGATCGTTCTTACAGACATCCTTGAAACGCAGGACTCTCACATTGCAGTGTTTTTTAAAATTGTATTAAATACAAAGAATGACTTAGCACTTATAGTTATTTACTGAGCTTGGCTTAGATGTGTCACAAGGCCAGAAATATGGGGCACTCAGTGAAAATCGAACTCACTAACTGACTTAGTACTTATAGATAATAATGCTGGAGCAAAGATATCAATATAGATACATTCAGACTGTAACCCCAAAACCAAAGGCAGTCAATGTCCAACATGGTTTGATTTCTTTGTTTAATGGCATATCAACCTTCATGGGTTATTCAATGCCAAAGCCATCCTTGTAGAAGAACAGTAGTAAAGATGTCAAAAACGTCTGCAAATGGTGTAGGTTCAATGGTTCCTTAATGACATGACAGTGAGCTGGTATGACATGAGTATGCAAAAATCTCCTCAGTGCCTACAAAAACTTTAAAATAATATAAACATCATTGATAATGAAGAGTAAACGTTTCTGTGATTTCTAAATATTTTGGACACCTTATCTTTGGGATTACTCTTATACTTTTATTTCTATGTCACAGGATCAATACCTTACCACTTAGCATCATTGATAATGAAGAATAAACGTTTCTGTGATTTCTAAATATTTTGGAGACCTTACCTTTGGGATTACTCTTATACTTTTATTTCTGTGTGACAGGATCAATACCTTACCACCTAGCATCATTGATAATAAAGAATAAACATTTCTGTGATTTCTAAATATTTTGGACACATTAAGGTTTTTATTTTTTTTTTTTTTTTTTTTTTTTTTTTTTCAAGGAATTTTATTTCAAAGGAAATTTGTATTTAGACAACTAATGATCCTTGAAACTAAACTTTGTAATAATTAAATTATCATAGTGTGGTATATCCACAGGTGCTGCTAGTATACGTTATTTTTATGTGGGTATCAATGGATAACAAATAAAAAACATGGATTTTCGATTTAAATTCTTGAAATGTTTAATTGAAAGTTTTAATGAATACATTCACATTTAGTGATTTTCTTTTTTTCTTAAATTAAAAAAACAACAAAAAAACAAACTACAATGGGAGAAATTGATTTGATGTACATAGAAATTGATTTACTAGCGGAACAAATTAAACTTGTAAATCGAGGTGTATCGCTGTATTTCATTTATTGAAGACTAGCAGCGGGTTACTTCGGTGTTGCCTGGGTAGAGGGGGATTTTTTTAAAGTTAGTCCCGCAGATCCATTATTACTGAATCGTGAGTTGAATCCTCGTGGGATGCCTCATTTAAATCCCTATGAAAAAAAAAAAAGACCTTGCATTGATCCAGCTACTCTGAAAAGAAATGTTAATGTCTACTATTTAAAATATTAAATGAAAAAAAAAAATTCCATGTTGTTATCATTTAAATTTTATTTTCACGAATATAAATCAAATCTCTATTATTTTTACTCAAAAACCAAATCCTGGTGATATTTAATGTGTATATATATTTACTTTGTTGTTAATTGTTTTATTTTCGAAGTTTCCTCCGGACAAAAATTAATGCAAATTCCTTTTTATAGATAGATAGAAGATTTTTGAATATCCAGAGTTTCAAAACATTTCTTTTTAAAAATTTTATTAAAAATTTTTTCTTTCATTTTAAAATTTTTCTGTAAAGTTTTCTTTTGAAAGTACATTGGGGGTGGGGTAGGGGTCCTGCTGAAAGTGCATTTTTTTTTTTGTGAAGTGGGGATGAAATGTTTTACTGACAGTACATTTCTTTGGAAGGGGGCGTAGTGAGTGTCCTGCTGAGAGTGCATTCGGTAGGGAGTAGGGTGGATTGTTCCGCTGAGAGTGCATTTTGGGGCGAGCAAACTTCTTTATACTTTAAAAAAATGTTTCTTTTTTCTTTTTCTTTTTTTCTCTAAGCTTTGATTTTATCAGATAAGCTAATAAAAAAAAATCTGCCTTCATAGAGGGAGGGGGGATGGGGGGGAAGAAATGAGCAATCTGTACTGTTCCCCACCCCCCGCTTTCCTGCAATTTCAGGATAAATTCCCCCCCCCCATCTTCAAGATTCACCTTTGTGACAATAAAAAATATTCTGAAGTTTATTCTTTCTAATATTTTAGTGTTGTGATTCCACATAGATTGAATAGTTTATTGAACAAAGTGAATTTTTTTCCATATCTTTCTTATTTCTTAATAATGGAGATTGGGTGTATTTTTGTCTGTAACCAAAACTACATCACAGCTTACGTCACAATATTGTCAATGATTGACTAGATATATTAAGTATTTAATATATAGTCAAAATTGTTAATATATAGAATAAAAACAACCCTGTGCTATATGCACTCATAATTTGAGTAAGCAATTTTAAAAATTGTTTTTTTTTACTTTCGCCCTTTGTTTGCTGTAACAAGAAGTTAACTAAAAGTTTACAAATAAATAAATAAATACCTACGATTTTGTGTAAAATTGATGTGGAAAATATTCAAAATAATTGTTTGATTAATAATTAATAGATGCATGCAACATATTATTGGTGGGAGGGGGGCAGAACTAAATTTCCATTTCAAATTGTTTTTTTTTTTTTTTTGTCCCTTTTAATAAATTTGATTATTTTACTTGCTTATGATACAAATCATTTGACATTGAATTTTTAACCCCCCACCACCACTCGGGCAATATCTTTCAAAAATAAATTTTACACCACCCGGAGTGCGTTTTTTTTTTTTTTTTTTTTTTTTTTACTAGTATGTATGATATTGACATTGTGAGAGATTATCAATCATATGAAAATCTGATCTCAAATAAGATGATGTAAAAATAATTCCAAGCTGTAACTGTATCCAAGGACCCCCTCTTTTTTGTGGGGAGGAGTCTTATCCTCTGCATTGGATAGAGTCAGTGCAGTCTAAGTCATGACAATAGGGCTGTAACCTAAATGAGGACAGTGCTATGTATGTATTTACCCCCCCCCTGCACAAGTAGGATGTGACACATGGTTAATTTCTTAAGCAATGTTTAACTGGTTTGAATTCAGTTTTCCAACTTCTAGACTAGTTACCTGATCAAGGTTAAAGGGCTCAACTACCCTACTATTTACCCACAGCTGGAGGGAGAATAGTTGGGTGCAGACCTTTCTTAGATATTAGCACTATATGATAGGCAAACAGCCTCATCCAGGATTTGGGTTATTTCCTATAACTCCAACATAAACAAAGGGAACCACTTTGACTGATAAGGGAAAATGAATAAATGATATTTATTTTCCCATTAAACTAAACCCTAACCCTAACTTCTTTTTTTTCTAGTAGATCAATAAATAAATAATTATCATCAAGTGGTTCCCCTTTGTTTATGTTGGAGTTATAGGAAATAATCATTATTTGAACTTGTATTTCCTACATCGATAACCATTACACCACATGCCTCCATTACTAGTACTACTGTACAGCTGTACCACTTGGGCTCTAATAAAATGCTTGGAGCAAAAAGCTAGATGGGATCTACACAAAGATGCTACATGCTGTCTTGAACAAATCCTGGAAACAGCCCCCCTCCAAAAAAAAAGAGCAGGTTTACAGCCACTTGCCACCTATCACCCAAACCATATGGGTAAAATGAACAACACATACTGGACACTGCTGGAAAACCCATAAGTGTTATCCTATGGACATCTACCCATGGGCACACCAGTATGGGTCGGCCAGCAAAAAACCTACATTAACTCTGTGTAGATGCTGTTCAGAGGACCTTTCTTCAGGGGTGATGGCTGCTAGGGATGGGTAGTGAGGAAGAGTCGTGGAGATCCGTGCTGTAGGCACAACCTGAGGATTATGATTTATCTTTTTATTTATTTTTGTCCTTTTTTTTAAATGATAAAAATGCTAAGCTTAACTTGTGTTTATAACCTCTGATAAAGACTGAATTAATCTAGAAAAAAGAGAGAAAGAGAAAATTCTCTCTCTTCTCTCTCTGTTTCTCTTTTTATCTTTCTCTCTTTCTCTTTCTTTCTCTCTCTCTCTTCTTCTACTCTCTCTTCTTTCTATCTCTCTCTTTCTTTCTCTCTCTCTTTCTTTCTCTCTCTCTATCTTTCTACCTCTCTCTATCTTCTATCTCTCTCTATCTTCTATCTCTATCTTTTTCTCTATCTTTCTATCTCTCTATCTTTTCTCTATCTTTCTATCTCTATCTTTTTCTCTATCTTTCTATCTCTATCTTTTTCTCTATCTCTATCTCTATCTTTTTCTCTATCTTTCTATCTCTATCTTTTTCTCTATCTCTCTCTATCTTTTTTCTCTCTCTCTATCTTTTCTCTCTATCTCTCTCTATCCTTTCTCTTTCTATCTCTCTCTATCCTTTTCTCTTCTATCTCTCTCTATCCTTTTCTCTTCTCTATCTCTCTCTATCTTTTTCTTCTTCTATCTCTTCTATCTCTCTCTATCTTTTCCCCTATCTCTCTCTCTCTCTTTGTCTATATATATATATATATATATATATATATATATATAATCTTTCTCTCTCATAGACTTCTCTGGGTTGGATCATATTGCTTTGCAAATGAAGTTTTATCTGATTAGACCCCCCCCCACACACACACACTTGAAAAAAAACCCCAAAAATGAATTAAAATAGTTCTTCTTGTTGAACCTTTTTAAGATTCATTGGAGTCTCAGAAATGCTTTAAGATAACTCGATTATTGGTTGGCATCTGGAATTGAGTTGGCCTGAATTTTAACATCAGCCATGTCTAGAGAAGAACGTCTTGAATTCTAAAATTCTAAGAATGCTCCCAGAGGATCTATCCCCTCCCCCCCTGTGAGGATGAAGAAAGGTGACACAGTCATGTTTACTATGAGGACTCTCAGTGTGCAATGTATGGTAGTTCCTGAAATTGTAATATTGGAGTTTAACTCTTTTTGGGACACCAAGGATTGAACCTGAACCCTCATCCCCACCCAACCACGTGTAAGTGAAATAAGAACGGGAGTGGGGAAGCAGTGCTGCTTAGTAAGCTAGGACTGAACTTTTTTTTTCTTCCGCCTCTCAATGATAAGAATGCACTTTTTTTTTGTTGAGTAGGGGCCGGTTTAGCTTAGTTGTTAGAACATCTGACCAGGAATCACAAGGTTCCTGGTTCAATACTGGCCCTCGCTAACTCAGCGTATGAGTAGCACAGCTGGATCTGTGCTATAAAGTGAGGAGCTGATGGTAGATGTGGCACTCTGCCTCAGATGTCAAATCAATCTCCTTGGTCTAGTGCTAGTGATATCTAAGGGTGGAATCCAGGTGGCTGAGCAGTCCATGACGTGTAACACTCCACTAGACTAGACGGTGGTCAGAGAGGCCCCCCTGATCAATCGGCTGGTCACGTCAAGCCCTAGCACCTATTTTAGCACCTTTTTATTATATGGGTGCTAGAAGGTGGTGGCTGAGGGTTTTCATGTCCTGGGAATGACGTTAAACTCTATCTGATGGTGAGGTTCCAGTTTTGGAGGTTTGGGGAATGTGGAGTTCCTCTTCATCACCATTGCTCCCTGTTCCACTCTGACCCGGAGTGGTAGTACCTGTTAGGGTCCCATCTATATGTTAAATAGAAAAAGGTGTTTATTAAAAAATTGAGTATCCACTTAAGAATTAATTTTATTTCGAAACTTTGTCAGCATTAAATGAACTGAGGTTGATATGCTGTAAAACAAATCAAACCAAACAAAATCCTAGCTTGAACTTTTGGTTGCTCGCATAAGTTTCTAACTCTATCATCAAGCAGGCACGCTCAAAAACAGTGTTGCTATTCAATACTTATACAGCTTTCTTGTAAATCCTTGGATTTTGTCATGGCTATGTATTGTCCATTTGACCAAAGAGAGCTTAAGTTTCCTGTTATCTTTCCTTTTTAATTCTCATCTATATGACAATAACCTTTGACATTCCTTGAGAAATAAAATCCATCGTTTGAGTAACTGATCCGATTTGTATACAATATTGGACAATTGAATCTGATTATATTTCTCCGCAAATCTTTAAATTTGGACAAGTGTACATCAGTATGGAACCATTGCTCTGAAGTTATCACTTCATTATTTGATTTAATCTTTTTTTTTCTTTTTTTTTTTTCTTAAGATCATTTTTGTTTTTTGAATCTTTTCTAATTCTTTTTCTTTTTTTCTTTTTCTTTTTTCTTTTTTTAAGAAGGTACTTTTTAAATTATTTTTCATTTCTTTAAATTATTCTTTTCAGGTAAAGTATTTTTTTCAAATCTGTTTCAAATCTTTTTTAAATTATATTTTTTTAAAGATGTACCGTTTTAAATTATTTTTTATTTCTTTAAATTATTCTTTTCAGATAAATTATTTTTTTCAAATCTGTTTCAAATCTTTTTTCCAAATCTTTTTATCTGCATTCTTATTTAGTTTCATTTGCCTTTCTTAATTGCGGAGACACGGAATAAACTGCCTGCGTCTGTTGTAGGCTGCTGGAGCACTGAATCTTTCAAAGCCTCCATGCTTCCTGTAGTCCGCCAACACTATACCTGATGCCACTCTCCACATACACATGCACACACACACACACATACATACATATTACTACTGTGAACTGTTCATGTTCCTGACACAACATTATTCTGTGTACTTGACATGAGACTGATGAGTTGTGGTGCACCTGAGCACTGTACACAATAAATTTCATTATTATTTAACATAATATTTGGTTATTTCCTATAACTCCAACATAAAAATGGGTCACATAGGTCAAATAGAATTTTTGGTATTCTAAGTGTGATGCTAAACTGCATTTAATGGTGAGGTTTTAATTATGGAGCTCTAGGGAGTGTGGAGTACCCCTTCATTGCCATTATATTCAGGTCCACTCTGATCTGGAGGGCTAGTACCTGTTATGTTATAGATCTGGAAAAAATGTTTAAAAAAAGTTTAAAATTTAAAAATATTAAATGCTAACAAAGAATGAATAAAATTAAAAAAAAACATATTAGGCATAGAATAACCCAACAAGGCTTGACATGCCATAAAATCCAACCAACCAAATAATTCTCTTGCTCTATTCATTTTCAAACTTAAAAAAAATTTAGATACAATGAATAAAGGGTTCGGTTTGAATTTCTGTGAAGGCTCCCAATTACAAGAAACACCTGAAGAAGGCCGGTTTTGGCACATCAGCCGAAACGTGTATGTGACAAAAAAGATGAGGACAACAGTAAAAAAAAATCCCAATAATAAAGATTATCAAGCTTATTCTCAAAAATGCAGATAAATAAGCAGAGATGCTGATAGGTATGTGTCCTGTGTTCCTGGTGCACAAAAATCTTAAAGGATGCAGTAAAATCCTATCCATGCATCCCAGTGTTTTTCTTTTTCTTCCCTCACCATTTCAACCTAACTGTAAATACATGTCAATAGTTTCTTAGAAACGAATTACACAGTATAGCTTACAAGGTAGGAGTTGGACGGCTTTAGTTGGGACCCATAAATTTTTTTCACGGGGACTCATTCAAAGGAAATATATGCGTCCCAGGACTCACTAAATCAAAAAAGGTATCAGAATCACTGAATAAGATACAAGGAAGTTTTCTTTTTTTCTGTTCAATATATAAGTGTTGTATTACCAATTCTCTCCTTTCCCAGAACATTTTTTCTTTTATTCTTCTATTCCTTTATTCTTCTATTCTTTCATTCTTCTATTCTATGGTTCATCGTTACTCTGATTGTCTGACTTGTCGCCTTGTTTTCTCTAAGTGTTTTCTTTTTTACAACCATTGCCTATCCTTATAATAACAGCAGTCTATCACATCTAGTTATCGTACTGATAGGCTTACGATTTGGACGATTTTCAGTAATGTTTGATAATTACTGTCAGTGTTTTTCTATTCCCTTCCAACTGTCACCACATCTTGTCCTTCCGATGTTGGCCTTGTTTCTAACACTGTACACCAGTTGCTATAATTAGTATCTTAAGTTAACAATGCCTTTGTATCATCAATACTAGCACGATCATTACCTAGCCATGTTTTTTTTTAAAGCTCGTTCTAGTTACCTCCCCTTCTTTATTTTTAAAACCGTCCCCTCCCATAGTCCTTAAAGTGTCAGTCTGTATGTCGGCCTCTTATTTCCATCATCGGCTCTCCGTTTCCTCCTCGTCTGTTTCATCTATTTTATTTTTATTTTTATTTTTTTATTATTATTAACGCAGACTGTCTGCGCCTTACCGCTTCTTCGTCGTCTCAATTTCGTTTCTCTGGTCGATTCCATCTAAGTTCTCTAGACCTGCGTTTGCTGCTGTCATCCTGCGTCTATTCTCACTGCTTAATGCGTGTGTGTGTGTGTGTGTGTCTTGGGATCTTCAATTTCTCCCCCTCCCTCAAGACAACAACACTACAATCTCCCACAGATTTCTTACTCTCTCTCTCTCTCTCTTTTTCTTCACAGAATGCATTTAATGTTTTTGTTGTTGTTGTTGCTGCCAGTCTCTCCCCATTTCTTTTTTTTTACCGTGCGTCTCTCCTTCGTTTGCTTTCTCTATATCGACGTCTCATCATTTTTGTAGTTGTGTGTGTGTGTGTGTGTGTGTGTGTGTGTGTGTGCGTATGCATGTGTGTATACAAACACGTAGGCCTGTCTCTTTTTCCGTGCCTTCACCCTTCACCCAACCCCATTTTCTTATTTTAATTGCCAGACAGACATGGTATCACTGTCTGACCCCTTCATGTACACTTTTTTTCTGTCTGCAGTCAGAGCCCCACCCACCCTGTATAGTCTGGTGTGTGCTGTTCCTCCACGGCAAGCATTATTACTTTTTATGTATTTTCCTTCCACGAGCACGCATTGTGTGTGTTGTGCCTCCACGGGTACACTGTGTGTGTGTGTATGTTGTGCCTCCACAGGCACGCAATGTGTGTGTTGTGCCTCCACGGGTACGTTGTGTGTGTGTTGTGCCTCCACGGGCACGCAATGTGTGTGTGTGTTGTGCCTCCACGGGTACGCTGTGTGTGTGTTGTGCCTCCACGGGCACGCAATGTGTGTGTGTGTGTGTGCCTCCACGGGTACGCTGTGTGTGTGTGTGTTGTGCCTCCACGGGTACGCATTGTGTGCTGTGCCTCGACGGGTACGCATTATGTGTGTGTGTGTGATGTGCCTCGACGGGTACGCATTGTGTGTTTTGTGCCTCGACGGTACGCATTGTGTGTGTGTTGTGCCTCGACGGGTACGCATTGTGTGTGTGTTGTGCCTCGACGGGTACGCATTGTGTGTGTGTTGCGGGTACGCATTGTGTGTGTGTTGTACCTCCACGGGTACGCATTGTGTGTGTGTTGTACCTCCACGGGTACGCATTGTGTGTGTATGTTTTGCCTCCACGGGTGTGCAGTGTATCAGTCTGAGCCTTTAGTGTTCCTCCACAGGCGCACTCAGTGTGTTCACGCATCGTCCTTTTTTTTTCTATGGCTCCAAACTTCCCTCAATATAAGAACAACTAACGCTCTCAGCTATTTCTCCTTGCACCTTTATATTTGGACTCTCCCCCCCCCCTCATTCTACTTGTAATCACAATTAACGAAAAAGACTAAAGCAAAATTTGTTGATGCTACTTTTTTTCTTTATTCCCAAGTCATTATGTCAAGAGTTTCTATTCTCAACAATGACCGTACGCATTTAGATTTTCTTTTCTTTTGCTAGTGGCACTTCGTATCGAAGCTCTTGAAGAGCCACCCTTGTATCTATCTATATATATATATATATATATATATATATATATATATATATATATATATATATTGGAGGTGCCTGGTGCAGTGGTTACCGTCGTAGGAAATAGACGCAGGGAGACGAGTTCAAATCATGGAACGAGACTGTTTGATTCATACCTTTCCCAAGGGTATTAGCAGTATGTGAAATGTAAACTAATCTCCCGATAGCTATGGGTAAATAGGACAGACTGGGTTCTTTAACCTTGGTTAGGCAACCAGTATAGGAAAATGAAAATTCTGAATTAAAACCTGCTAAACGCCGCTTAAGAAATTGACCTTGTGTCGCCTCCTGCTCGTGCAGAGGTGTTAGTGTGCGTGTGTGTATATATATATATATATATATATATATATATATATATCGTATGTAAGATAAAAAAAAATTTTTTTTTCTGAGAACAATACATTTTGCGGACCTTCTTTTTTTTTTTTATAAAATATTAAATTTTCTCCCGTTGGAACCAGAACAACATTATATATATATATATATATATATATATATATATATATATTATTATAATGGTGATTCAGTGTCTGTAACCGAAACTACGTCACTTCTTACATCACAATACCCTTGGAATTGAGTAAGTGTATCAATGAGTATTTAATTCATAGTCAAAATCATTAAAACATAGAATAAATCTTATTTATTAACGTGGTCTCAATAAAAATCTGAGTTAGATTTGCCTCAAACAGCTTATGTTATTAGCGCGTTAAAAATCCTGCAATACATCTTGTATATCACTAAGAAATAAATTAATTACATAATAGTTTTATCAAAACCGGCTTTAATAAATAATTACTTGTTTTATTTTCCAACATATTAAAATCAATCCTATGAATGATTTTATATAGAAGCCATTTAGAATAAAAAGTAAAATAAGTATATTCTTTTTATATGCGTTCTTATTTAATTTCGTTAGTCTTTCTAATTTAATATAAGTCATTACATTAATACTTATGCTTGGAGTGCGCATATTCTTTCTAGTATATATAATGTACTTAGTTGTCCTCTATTGTCTACCCACTTAATATCTCGGGTATATATGAGGGAGAGAGATGTTAAATGATGGTTCTCACTTGTTTAACTTTGCTTATTGCTCCTAACTCGGCCGCCATGTTCTTCAGTCGATCTAGTGGGCTACTTGTTAAGGGTTGGTTCCTCTTTCTTGTTGATTTCTTCGTGTTGGGCTGGTGATTAACTCAACAGATAAGACTTGGTTGTTTTCTGATAAAGCTTTATTTCACAACACAGCCCATATTGATTCCGCCGCAGGAGAGATGCCGACCCTCGGAGTGAGCGTCTTCGAGTCCACTCGCTCTGAAATCTGCATCGCATCTGCAACTAATTCTCACGCGTATGTAATGGCGCGTTTTCCAAGGGGTCAAGCAAAAAGGTTGCTACCCGCATTAGATAGAGGAAAAGACCCTTTCGTTAAAGAATAGAAACTGTAAAGAATCAAGGGGGCTTACATTTCCACTCAGTAAGGTTTGTGGAGGGATCCCTGAAATTAAAAGGTACAGTATATAATCGTGAAATGAATAACTTTTTAAGACCAGTACTTCACATAAGAGGGGGGGGGGTAGTTCATTGTACGAGATTTTTTTTTGAAACGTCGAAGCTTACTTTGTTTTTAGGCCTAATTTTGCCGTAACTTCCATCCAAAGTTTCCCCACAGAGCCCTAAACCTAAACAAAGGCTATTAGATAAGACAATAAAGTTTTTACTTAATATTGTTTACTATTTATATTACCTGTGCATATATGTACAAATATTATAAATAGCAAAGTTACGTTAAAAACTATTGGAAAAAATAGGGATTGATTATCTGCCCCTGGCGCCAGAGACCAAAATCGCCAATAAACGATATTAGCGCCTAAATTGAATTCCATGACTAAGTTATGACTTATAGTGTTGATCCGATAGCAGTGAGACGTCTAAATTCGGTCGCTCCAAAACTTCAAAGAATTTCAGCAGATAAGTCTGGTAGCAAATGCCATTAAGTTTGCAATTTGTATCTTTCTGAATATATTTTTTTTTAAATCTTCAATTGTTGTTGTTTTCTTCATCCGCATTTAATTGCCTACCTTAAGTAATTAAGTTACTTATATTGTTGAACAGATACCAGCGAGACGTCTAATTCCGGTCGCTCCCAAAACTTAAAAATCCCTCGGCAAATAAGTCTGATTGCAAACGCCATTAAATTTGCAATTTGCACCTTTCTGAATATGTTTTTTTTTTAAATCTTCAATTGTTGTTGTCTTCATCATCCGCATTTAATTGCCTACTTTTAAACATGGGAAATTATATAAGGCTCGGCAAAAAAGATCATAAAACGTGGAAAGTTACATGAAGGTCCAAAAACACTGTTTACATTAGTGCATTGATTTTGATTGTTTTACAATAATTTTGAAAGTACGAGGGACATTCAACGAATAAAGTAGAGTTGGCAATAGGAATCATGGTTTACAGTTGCACCCTTTTCAAGGAATTCAATAGTAATGGGTCTCTTCATGTCTTAGATTTTCAGCATAACATTTTTTATTGACCTCTGCGCCCGGAATTTTTTCTTTACCGAAGAATCATTGCGTTTCTACTCCATGGACTCTCTTTTCAACTCGGGATCATAGTGGCTAATCCATGTTTAGCCCAATTGTAAACATTTTTTTTTTTTTTTTTTTTTTTACTAAAATATGCTTCTATGTGCACATCACATATTATTCTGTGAATTTCATATTGTTTGCATTTCTCAACCAGCAAAAATTTGATGTCAGACCTCTGTTCAAGCCTGGAGCGCTGTTTGATTTGCTACCATTTTGAATAGGCTAAAAAAAAAAAAAAAAAAAAATAGCGAGATCAGAATAATTTTACTCTTATGGAAAAAACTCTCTTTCAAAAAAAAAAAAAAAAAAAAATTAACAGTGATCCTGTCCAGAGAAGCGTGTTTTGTCAAATTTAAAAAAAAAAAAAAAAAAAACTTATTTGCCGACCCATTGAATGAACCTCGTATGATAAAAAAAAGTTTTTGAATATTTTCTTATGACAAAATATTTTCTTCTATTCACACCTTCGGTCTTTTGTCTTTTTATTTATATTGTAATTAGTTTCAGCTTTATAACTCCACCGATATTTTGCGCCCCCCCCCCCAAAAAGGGGGGGGGCAAAGTTAAGTGACCTGAAAAATAAATCAGAAACTTTTGAAATAAAATAACTGATACATTATAAAATTCATTCATTGATAAATCAACACTGAAATTAATCATTAAAATCGGATAATTCCCTGATTTTTGGTAATTTTTTTCAATCGGGGATGGGATGGGGTTAAATTTATTTTGTAAAATACGGATTTTACGACAGCTTTGGTAGTGCCTATCTAATGTCATTGGATGTTGAGTTCCTATTTTCCTGACCTCCCACCAGGCTAGAATGCGACATTAAAATGTCTTTTTAACGAGGGGAGCCACGCACAAACCGAAGCTCATTCAATGACCAGTATAAAGAATACGTGGTTCCAGAGTTGAATAATAATAAATCATTGGATGTTGAGTTGAAGAAATATTTTTGTAAGCCAGCCTACTCTAAATGTAGGAGTCGTTCATTACACATAATACCCCCCCCCCCATTTTTGTGCCTAAGATTAGGGTTCGTTCATTATAAGTGTAAATAATGTATATCAGATCTTTATCAAATGGGGGGAAAAGTGTCTTGGTGTTTGTTCGTGTGTACACTAGGGTAGGTTGATTTTTCACTTTTTTTTTTAAATATACAAAATTCCGTTATTTCCTATAACTCCAACATAAAAAAACGGGAACCACTCTGATTGACTGATAAATTATTTATTGATTTATTGATCTACTAAAGAAAAAAGAAGACTGGGTTAGGGTTAGGGTTCAGGGTTAGTTTAATGGGTAGATTAATTAACAGATACAATTCATTCAGTGGATCCCCTTTTTATGTTGGAGTTATAGGAAATAACCCAAAATTCTCTGAAACAGGGAAAGTTGTATGTTGATATAATGCTTACTGATACCAAAAACTAGATATTTTAGTTGTATCATTGTTTGAGAAAATAGCATCAAAGATCGTCAGTTAAAATGCACTAAAAATACTAGTTTTCGAAACATTTGGCATAGAATTGGTTAGAAAATTTAGCAATTTCAATATTTAAAACAGAGATCTATTTTACTAAGATGAAACGAATAAGATATCATAACTAGAATTAAAATTGAAAATATCCCTTCATCATCACCGACACCGGCGATATGCTGCTATTTTACCTTATTAATTTAGCTGTAAACATGGATAACATTTTCAAAGATTGAAATCTGTTTCCTCAAATGAAGGCAAAGTTTTGAAGAAAAAATATTATGTGTGGTAATTCTTTGTTAATTTGCAACTTTTTCCGCATGGGAGACGTTAGTTTCTAAATCGACCTACCCTAATGTACACGCACATTATTTTATGGTGGGCTGGTTGCGCAACAAGCTTGGCTAACGAAGCTTTTTTGCCGCTTCTTGAGTTTAATGTTGCTACAACAACAATGAAAACGAGATTGGATTGTTTATTTTCGTTACAGTCATGACTTTTCACTGCCTTTGTTGTGCCGTGTCTGTCGCCGTGTTTTTTTATTTTTTATTTTATTTTAATTTTAATTTTTATATTTCTAAATACTGTGGATCATTTTTGCACAACTTAACACTAATTAATTTTTTTTTAAAACTTGGCTCTACAATGTCAGTTGAACAAAGGGAAGCACGCTGCCGTTTAGTCGGAGAAGCCAGAAAAATCAAGCGAATAATAATGCAAATATGTAGTAGTCTGAGGAGAAACTCATCTATTATTATCGTTGTTATTATTATTATTATTATTATTATTGAAGTGATGATGTCATTGTGCATTTCCGCCCGGTGCGAGAGAATCTTGCCAGCACCAATTGTTCACTTTTTGTTTGTCTTTTTTTAGAGTACCCCTCCCTCCCCCGATCCGACTTTATTTATTCATTCATTTATTTTTATTATAAAACATTTAAATATTTGGCTATTTAAAATGGCTGCCACTTCAAAGCAAACGACTTTTTTTCTCCTGTGTTTTCTTTTCTTTTTCTTTTTTTCTCTTTTTCTCTTTTTTCTCTTTTTCTTTTTTTCTCTTTTTTCTCTTTTTTCTCTTTTTTCTTTCTTTTCTTTCTCTTTTTTTCTTTTTCTCTTTTTCTTTTTCTTCTTTTCTCTTTTTTTCTTTCTTTTCTCTTTTTTCTCTTTTTTTTTTTCTTTCTTTCTTTTCTTTTCTTTTTTCTTTCTTTTCTTTCTTTTCTTTTCTTTTCTTTCTTTTTCTTTTCTTTTCTTTTCTTTTCTTTCTTTCTCTTTTTTTCTTTTCTTTCTCTCTTTTTTTCTTTTCTTTTCTTTTTTCTTTTTCTCTTTTTTTTCTTTTCTTTCTTTCTTTTCTTCTTTCTTTTTTCTTTTCTTTTCTTTCTCTTTTTCTTTTCTTTTCTTCTTTTTTCTTTTCTTTTTTCTTTCTTTCTCTTTTTTTCTTCTTTCTCTTTTTTCTTCTTTCTCTTTTTTCTTCTTTCTCTTTTTTTCTTTTCTTCTTCTCTTTTCTTTTTCTCTTTTTTCTTTTTTCTTTTTTCTTTTTCTCTTTTCTTTTTCTTTTTTCTTTTTTTTCTTTCTTTTCTTTCTTTCTTCTTTCTTTTTCTTTTCTTTTTCTTTTTTTTCTTTTTCTCTCTTTTTTCTTTTTTCTCTCTTTTTCTTTTTCTTTTCCTCTCTTTTTTCTTTTTCTCTTTTCTTTTTCTTTTCTTTTCTTTCTCTTTTCTTTCTTTTTCTTTTCTTTTTTTTTCTTTTTCTTTCTCTTTTTTTTTCTTTTTCTTTCTCTTTTTTCTTTCTTTTCTTTCTCTTTTCTTTCCCTTTCTTTTTTCTCTTTCTTTTTTTCTCTTTTCTTTCTCTTTTTTCCCTTTCTCTTTTTTTTTCCCTTTCTCTTTTTTTCCCTTTCTCTTTTTTCCCTTTCTCTTTTTTTCCTTTTTCTTTTCTTTTTTTTCCCTTTTTTTCTCTTTTTTCCTTTTTCTTTTCTCTTTTTTCTCTCTCTCTCTGAGGGTCAATGTTTGGATTTGTATTGTTACAGATAAAGTGGCGGCCATTTTAAAAAGCTAAAATGTACCAATTGTCAGATATTCCTTTTCTTAGGATATTTTTTTAATTATATTTATTTAATCCTTAATCCTTCAACTTAAACTTATTTTTTTAAGGGTTGAAAATTAATCATTAATTACTTAAAAAAAAAAAAGATCATTGCTTATTTTCTGAAGCCATGTTAAAAAAATGTGTGAGTGGAATTCATTGCCTGAGGAGGATTACGTTCGAATGTGCACTACTGCTCACTGTCTTCTTGAATTACATCTCTATTCATCCCCATTTCACTTCGATTATGTAACGATGGAGAATTTTTTTCTTCCTTTTATTTTTTATTTTTTATTTTTTGTTTCTTGGCGACTGGGCAGAGTATGGAGGAAGTTGAGTTTTAACTTACTCGTGTTAGTGAACCACATTGGAAACGAAGAGAAACATACGGTAACTAAGATCTTTTGTCAGAGAAAGGGGAAAAAATCTGTTGAATTTATACCAGCTGAACCCATGGAAATTAGAAACAACCGCCAAAGATTACAAAACAATATGCCATTTTCAGGTTATATATATATATATATATATTATTATTATCATTATTATTTTTTTTTTTTTTGCTTGAAGGCAATTACAATGCGTATACCGCATAAAATTCGATAATTATAGAAGATAATAATGACAAGTGAATTTCAGTAAAGAATTATTCGGTGTCTAGAACATCGTACAGACTGTTTCAACTTTATTAAGTCTCAATGACATTGAAACAGTCTGTACGATGTTCTAGACACCAAATAATTCTTTATCGAATTTTATGCGATATACACATTGTAATTGCCTTCAAGCCAAAAAAAAAAAAAAAAAAAATATAATAATATATACTTTATTCAACAATGCTTCTAAAAAAAAAACCAAACATCCAAAAATCTTATATATATATATATATATATATATATATATAATGAGATTGTGTGGTTATTTGAAGATGTGGACTTCTTTTTAAAGATAAGCAAGTTGAAATAAAATCATTTATAATAGCCAAATGACTGGTTAAGTTTTTCACATATATGGAACAATTATAGGACCATATGACCTTTAGGCACCCCTTTTGCTTTGCTGATTCATAAGTACATTTTTTTCATTTACACAGTCAACATCTTGTTGTTTGTTAACAGACGATCTTTAGAGGTTTTTTTTTTTTTTTTAATTATAAAACTAACCCCTAACCCTAACCCCTAACAAACAACCGGATGTTGATGATGTAAATGAAAAAAACATGTAATTATGAATCAGCACGGCAAAAGGGGTGCCTAAAGGTCATATGGTCCCATATATATATATATATATATATATATATATATATGTTTGGTTGAACTCAAGTGACAATTCCTGTCGTACAAGTTTCTGTTCAATCCGTTCAAGGTGTCTGGCCATCTTTTTGGTATCAGGATGGAACTGGTGTAGCAATCCACCGAAGGTGTCTCTACGAGCGCTTTCGGCATGTCGATCTGCCATCTTCAGGTTTGGAAACTGATGGTATCTTTCGTGGTGTCTCGTTTTTAAAGAAAATGAGCAGTAGCGTAGGAATTGGTAGTGGGAGGTAGTAACAATTGGTAGTGGGAGGTAGTAACAATTGGTAGTAGTTCGAATGAACGATGCAGTATCATAATATTATATATATATATATATATATATATATATATATATAAGGATAGGAGGGTTAGAATAAATCCGACCGAATGTAGTAAAGAATAAAGAGTTGAGTTTTTCTCTTTTTGTCCACTTTCTCCTTTATTCTTTACTACATATATATTATTCATTGCATGGAATTTTTTATGACCCTAGGTTTCATGCATTTTATGCCTTCATCTGTCTTATGAGTGCATAAAACCTAGGGTCCAAAAAAATCCCATGCAATGAATATTTATATATAATATATATATATATATATATTGTTGTGGGGTTGTTAAGGATCACAAATAAAGACAAAAAACTGGTGAAAGTTGACACAAGTGTATTGAACAGAGAAAGTAGAATTTACAGAAGGAATGTGAAGTTAAGTCCGACAATACAGTCTAGAACTGAATCGCGTCGCTTACCGCAAGCTACAATTGTCTTTGCTACTTATAGTAGTAGTAGAGGATCATTCCATTATGTAGATAGGTATATCACCTATAACACACACACACACACACACACACACAACACACACATATATATATATATATACACACACACACACATACACACACACACACACACACACACACATTGACCACTCCACTAATAATACTGCAAAAAACTTGGTCTACCACTAGCTCACCTAAATGAGCTAATGATAAGTCAGCAGGCTGGTATTGGCAGTATTAGTTGGACATTGAGGGAGTCTATCCCGTTTTTACTAGAGCTAAACTAGGGAGATTTTTTTTTTGTTGATTATTTGGATTATTCAGATTCTTGTACTCATCTTTATTGTTATATACACAATGTTTCAGCTGATGTGTTTTCTGTCCTTCTGCAGGTGTTTTCTGTTGAACTTGGAAACCTTCACAAACTTTGAACGGTACCCTTTATTCAGTCCATGGTGGTAGACTGTTCTTTGGTTTGTTTTTGCTTTACGGCATATCAACCTCAGTGGGTCATTTAATGCCGATAAAGTTTTGAAATAAATCAATTCTTAATGGATAATACAATTTTTTTATAAATACATTTTTCTATTTAACCCATAGATGGGACCCTAACAGGTACTACCACTCCGGTCAGAGTGGACCAGGGAGCAATGGTGATGAAGGGGTGCTCCACATTCCCCAAACCTCCAAAACAGGAACCTCACCATCAGATAGAGTTTAACATCTTTCCCAGGACATGTAGACCCTCAGCCACCACCTTCTAGCACCCATATGATAAAAAAGTGATTGGGGCTTGCCATAAGGGCAATAGGGTTGGGGCAATCATATAGGTGCTAGGGCTTGACGTGACCAGCCGATTGATCGGAGGGGGCCTCTCAGACCGCCCGTTTAGCCCAAGATAGGGCCAAAGTGGAGTATTGCATGTCATGAACTGCTCATCCACCTGGGCTCTATCCTTAAGCATCACGGGTCGCCACCCACGGCCAACAGGTGGCCCCATTGGGGGAGTCTTAGCCCTCTGCAGAGGTACAGTCGGTGCATTCTAACGCCCCAGCCGACAGCGCGGTAGACTGTTCTCATTCCATTCTACAAATAATATTGCGAATTATACAAACAAACATTTGCCGTTAAGAAAAAAAAGAAAAAAAAAGAAGCTTTATATATATATTTACCAACCCTCCGCAGGAGCAGGATGTGACACAAGGTCAATTTCTTAAGCAGAGTTTAACAGGTTTGAATTCAGAGTTTTCTTCTCCTAGACTGGTTACCTAGCCATGGTTAAAGAGCCCAGTCTACCCCACTATTTACCCATAGCTGGAGGGAGAGTAGTTGGATGCATACCTTTTCACAAGGTATTAGTGCTATGTGAAATGCAAACAGCCTCGTCCAGGATTTGAACTTGGGTCGTTGAATCTATTTCCTACAACTCTAATCCTTACACCACAGGTCTCCAACTCCAAGAAGCTTTATATTCTGTAGAAATCATCCTTCAATTTCATCACGGTTCCATTTTCTTGTTTCTTTGGGTATTCAAGTATGTATTTGCTTTTAACTATCTCTACAATACTTTTGCAAAAAATACAATTAACTGTATTGCATCACAGGTATTTCTATTCAATGTATTGCAGTAATTAAATCATTTTATTTTGGAGTTAAAGAACTAGTTGACTTATTGATTGAACATAAGGATCATTATAGGGGCAAAAATCATTTCCAATGCATTTTTATAGTAAAAAAAATCAAATATTTCCAATGCACTATAGTAATCATTTCCAATGCATTTTTAGAAAAAAAATCATTTCCAATGCAGTTTTTATAGTAAAAGAAAATCATTTCCAATGTAGTAAAAGAAAAATCATTTCCAATGCATATTTCCAATGCTAAAAAAAAATCATTTCCAATGAGTAAAAGAAAATCATTTCCAATGCATTTTATAGTAAAAGAAAAATCATTTCCAATGCATTTTTATAGTAAAAGAAAAATCATTTCCAATGCATTTCTATAGTAAAAGAAATCATTCCAATGCATTTTATAGTATAGTAAAAGAAAAATCATTTCCAATGCATTTTTTATAGTAAAAGAAAAATCATTTCCAATGCATTTTTATAGTAAAAAAAAATCATTTCCAATGCATTTCTAGTAAAAAAAAATCATTTCCCATTTTTATAGTAAAAAAAATCATTTCCAATGCATTTCTATAGTAAAAGAAAAATCATTTCCAAATCATTTCCAATGCATTTTTATAGATTATAGTAAAAGAAAATATTTCCAATGTAAAAGAAAAATCATTTCCAATTAGTAAAAAAAAATCATTTCCAATGCATTTCAAAAATCATTTCCAATGCATTTTATATAGTAAAAAAAAATCATTTCCAATGCATTTCTATAGTAAAAGAAAAATCATTTCCAATGCATTTTTATAGTAAAAAAAAATCATTTCCAATGCATTTCTATAGTAAAAGAAAATTCCAATGCATTTTTATAGTAAAAAGAAAAAATCATTTCCAATGCATTTTTATAGTAAAAGAAAAATCATTTTCCAATGCATTTAATATCATTTCCAATGCATTTTTATAGTAAAAGAAAAAAATCATTTCCAATGCATTTTTATAGTAAAAGAAAAATCATTTCCAATGCATTTCTATAGTAAAAGAAAAATCATTTCCAATGCATTTCATAGTAAAAATCATTTCCAATGCATTTCTATAGTAAAAGAAAAATCATTTCCAATGCATTTTATAGTAAAAGAAAAATCATTTCCAATGCATTTCTATAGTAAAATTGTATTGCCACAAATAACTGCACCAATAGTAAAATTTTGCTCAGAACACATCCAAATTTTTGCAATTACAAAAAAAAATAAAAAAATAAATAAATAAATAAAATAAAAAAATAATTATTTGGAACTGGTTCTGCTTACGAGAACAACAATGTCTCTGACTCAGTTGGGGGCTCTTCAGTCATTTCCATTTCGATCAAATAAAGTGGAATTAAATTTGGAACTTAAAAAAACAAAACAAAAAAAACAAAGAATTCTTTTAGTTTTTTTTCTTTGTGTTTTTTTGTTTGTTGAAATTCTTAATGATTTTCTATGTTTCTCATTCAGTGACTAAAAGGATTTCCCTTGAATCATTGCATTTTCAATTTCAATGGATAAATGGTAAATGATAAATGGTTTATATAAGTTAATCAGCATGGCATCTCTTGGAGTAATGGTGGGGGCATCTTCACTCTAATTTATGACCAACAGGCTGTACTAGGTTACATGGTACCACCAACAAGGAGTGATCCATGACCAATATTTTTATCATTTTATTTTGCCTTGTAGGCTTTGAACAAAAAACTATTTTAATAAATTGATAGATATTCTACCAAAATCGGAACATTTTTGTGTGTGTGTTGTATATATATATATATATATATATATATATATATATATTATATATATTTGGAGGTTGGTTTTGAAGGCTATCACAATGCAAGTGTAAAGAAAAAATAAGGTTACAATGGTGTTGTTTGTTAACCTGTGATTTATTCTTAATATTAATATTTCGAGATAAAATCTCTTCTTCAGAAGAACACTGGAACTGAAGTAGTTGTCGTCTTGTTATGGCATTTTTAGTTAAATGAAATTTTAAAAAAAAAGTGTTACAGATGGTATTTTTTTTATAACTGTATTCTCATGTTGCATGTTTATGTGAATGCGCTTTTTTGTTTGTACGTGTGCGTATGTTGTCATGCGTGTAGACTGTGACGTTATGACCGTATCCACGTGTGTATGTGCGTATGAAATGTTGGATGTAATATAACTTATTTATTCATTTATTATTATTACTAGCAAATATATGCACCCTCCGGGTGCAAGTATTTAAGTTTTAATATAATAAAATATCATATTAAATTAGAAAGGCTAATGAAACTGAATAAGAATACAGATAAAAAGATTTGGAACAGACGGGGGTATGATTGAAAAATAGAACAACTTTGAAACTAACTCTTCCATCATTTACCATTTCTCCCGTCTTTCATTGGTAAATTTTCCTAATTTAACTATTTAGTTAAAATAGGAAGTAAAGAATAATATTACAGTTATTTCTTCTTATTCAGGGATTTCTTTTAAGATTTATCCCCGAGATTTTTGCTTATATTCATTAAGATAAAACCAAACAATTAGAAATCAATAATACTAAGCATATATTTATTAAAATCAAACTTTTAATATCAATATGCAAATTAGCCTTCCCGTTCACACTGTAAACCACTATTTTGTTTTATATATAAATATAATTGCATGTTGTTAGTATGTAGACATGGTTAACAGTATTAATAATGTAAAACAATTTTATTAATAATTGAGGTTTAAATAAAAATACAATCATGGAAAATGTGATGTCAATAACTAAGGGAATAATGATATAAGTAGTAATATAGTTTCGGTTACAGACAGAAAAGCACACAATCTCCATTATAATAAGATTTATTTGTTTATATATATATAATAGTGTGTGTTTATACACCCATATGAGGGTGGGCTGAAAAGTTCATATGATAATGTCATATCTGCTGTTGATGACTTTTTGATACAGGACACGTACCTATCATCATCTGTGTATGTGTGTGTGTGTGTGTATACACACACAAAATATAGTAAAAATATAGTAAAAATTGAAAAAAAGTTTCATTAACGGATGATGTTTAATATGCCTATGCTGCAGTATTTCGGTCTGTTTAACAAACCTTCATCAGGGCTTTTGTTGGTTTGATAAACAGACTGAAACACTGCAGCGTCGGCTTATTAAACATCATTCACTAATGAAACTTGTGTTTTTTTCAATTTTTACTATATTATATATTGTCAGATTTACTCCCACTTTTTCTTCACACACACACACACACACACACACACACATATATATATTTGTTGGCATCCTTCCATCTACTAGAGACGATGGTGTAGTGTTCACTTTTTTATTTTTATTTTTTTATCTGCAACTGTGTGAGTGGCTGAACATACCAATTTTTGAATGGCAATCTCTGGTGCAATCAAACGGTGATGCTTGCTGGAGATGCTGTTGTCTCTCCTTCCTTATGGCTCTCTTTTCTGCTGTGTCTTCTTTCCTCTTTTTTTCACTCCTTTTTGTTCCTTCTTTGATGAGGAGGTGCCAGGTTGCACAGTCTTCCACATAAGCCTCCCATGTGGCATGTCTTCATGTCCCTCTTGCAAACACACACACACACACACACACACAAAGTAAACTCTGGTTCTAATGGCACTCTTCAGTGATACATTTAAATTAGTTTGCTCATAAAAAATTTAAATTTTTAAAAATCCTGAAATCAATAAACCCTGAAACCAAAACTTTTAAACACAAAAATGAGAAAAATTAACAAAAGTGAAAATTCTTCTGAATTAATAATCACATTCAGATATTTGTCACTTCACTTTTCTTGTTTTTTTGTTTTTGTTTTTTTAAAAAAAAAAAATCCATTTGTTAAAAGAACAATATCCAAAGAGCACTTTTAAATCCATTATAATAGATCACATCTCTACTACTCCACATAGGTGAATCAATAAGTAATGCCACTTTGTTTAGGACAGGTATAATTACCAACACAAGAACATGTATCATACATCAAAATGAAGCTGGTCTTCTGTGGATCACATCCCTACTACTCCACATAGGTGAATCAATAAGTAATGCCACTTTGTTTAGGACAGGTATAATTACCAACACAGGAACATGTATCATATATCAAAATGAAGCTGGTCCTCTGTGGATCACATCCCTACTTCTCCACATTTTCACTGTTTCTCTCAGTAGCAATGTTCCACCATTGAATGAGAGCATGTATCCCTGCCCCATAAAATTCTGTTGACTCTTTGTTGAGCCACTTCACTACAGATTTCACTTCCTCATCACTAGAATAATGTTTGCATCTGAAACCCTCTTTCATGGGGCCGAAGAGATGATAGTCTGAAGGCACTAAATATGGAGGATGTGGTAAAGTTGTCCACCCTAATGAGGTGATTTTCTCCTTGTCCTGATGCTTGTGTGTGGTTGAGTATTGTCATGCTGAAGGAGAACATTGTCAATTGGCAAGTTAGGTCTTACTCTTCGGATTCTTGCTCTAAAACCTTGTTAGGGTATCAATGTAGGCCTTAGTTTTATAAAAAGAACTTCACATGATATAAAAAATTGGCCTCGTTACGGTATCAATGTAGGCCTTAGTTTTATAAAAAAGAAAAACTTCACATGAAATAAAGAAAATGGTATTACTTTTTGACTTGCACTCTTCGGATTCTTCTAAGCCTCATTAGGGTCTCAATGTAGGCCTTAGTTTTATAGAAAAAAAAAAATATCGCATGAAATAAAGAAAATGGCATTACTTTTTGACTTGCACTCTTCGGATTCTTCTAAGCCTCATTAGGGTCTCAATGTAGGCCTTAGTTTTATAGAAAAAAAAAATATCGCATGAAATAAAGAAAATGGCATTACTTTTTGACTTGCACTCTTCGGATTCTTCTAAGCCTCATTAGGGTCTCAATGTAGGCCTTAGTTTTATAGAAAAAAAAATATCGCATGAAATAAAGAAAATGGCATTACTTTTTGACTTGCACTCTTCGGATTCTTCTAAGCCTCATTAGGGTCTCAATGTAGGCCTTAGTTTTATAGAAAAAAAAAATATCGCATGAAATAAAGAAAATGGCATTACTTTTTGACTTGCACTCTTCGGATTCTTCTAAGCCTCATAGGGTAAGTTTTATAGAAAAAAAAAAATATCGCATGAAATAAGAAAATGGCATTACTTTTTGACTCACCCTCATATAAATATGGAGAGAGTTGATTTCTATTAAGATTATGAGAAGATTAGAGGGCACCTATGATTCTGCCCTCATTTCTAAGTCTTTATATTACTTACTTGAGTAGCTGGTTGGTACCTTACTTTCATCTGTTCTTGTGTTCTGTAAACTCTTACTATCTTCATTTCTTCTATTCTTGATGGGTTTGGTTCTGTTACAAGTCTGGTCTGATTTTGCTAAGGCTGCCATTACTTCTCTCGGCGACAACGCAAGGCATATATTTTGTGATCACATTTTTTATTAAGTCAGAACCTGAACTCTCAACCATGCGTGGAGTGAAGCTGACATTATGACGACTCTGGCTTAACTAAGCTAATTGCCTCTTTCCCCTCGTTTCCCAGCAGCAGGAAGTTGGGGCCAACTTGATGTCTCTAGACGTCAATCATCTAACTGCCTCCAATTTTGAATTTCAACAACTTTGAATTCAAAATCTATCTCTACACTAATTGTCTAAAAAAACTGACAGTACTTATCAATATATAACCATACTTAGGTACAATCATCATCCTCATCATCATTAAGTCACGCTGTCAGCATAGATTCCCTGGACTCTTTCTTGCTAACTGGACCTACCGGTCATCATGCCTAGCAGGTCTTCTGCACAGAATCCAGATTCTGCACAGAACTGATTGATATTGGTTTTTGCTGGTCGGCCTACACTGGTGTGTCCATGTGTAGGTGTCCATAGGACATCATTTATACTTCTCCAACAGTATCCAGCATGTCTTGTTTGTTTCACTTGGACGGTTTGTGTAATAGGAGGCAGGTGTCCATACAGCTATTTTCTTGTGATATGCTGCTCCAAGATTAATTCAAGACAGCATGCAACATTCTTGTGTAGCTTCTATTTAACTTAAGGCTTCATTTGGGTCCAGGTGGTGCAGCTGTACAGTAGCACTTATTCAGCTTGGAATTCTTCAAACAGAAATTGCCCTTTATGTAGTAGATAACTATTTCCAAAATACTTATTCATGCACTTCATATTTATGGTTTAAAAAAAAAAAGATAAAATAAAAAACAAAAAAAAACACTGATAATTTGTAGTATTTTAATTTTTTTTGACAGTTGTCCTCTTTATTATTATTTATACACAACATTTTTGCTGTTAAAGGTTCTGAGTTGATGAGAAGGTTCACGAGTTTGACAAGAATACCTGAAGAAGACTGGAAAGCATAATAGCTGAAACATTGTGTATATAACAATAAAAATGAAGACAACAGTCCGAAAAATCTAAATAACACAACCCCCCCCTCCCCTTTTAAATTCTGTTTTATAGTTCAAATCTCGGATTAAAATCATGATGTATCTGATGTAAGGGATTATTTAATTTCTTGTCTCTCTCATCACACAAGAAGATTTGTATTGATTTTGTAGATTTTCTGTTATATTCTCTCTCTCTCTCTCTCTCTCTTTGTCTGTGTCTCTCCATCTCTCTCTCTCCATCTCCATTTCTCCATATCTCTCTCTCTCTCTCCTTATCGCTCTCTCTCTCTCCTTATCGCTTTCTCTCTCTCCTTATCGCTCTCTCTCTCTCCTTATTGCTCTCTCTCTCTCTCTCCTTATCTCTCTTCTCTCTCTCCTTATCGCTCTCTCTCTCTCTCTCCTTATCGCTCTCTCTCTCTCTCTCCTTATCGCTCTCTCTCTCTCCTTATCGCTCTCTCTCTCCCTCTCTCTCCTTATCGCTCTCTCTCTCTCCCTCTCTCTCCTTATCCTCTCTCTCTCTCCCTCTCTCTCCTTATCGCTCCTCTCTCTCATCTCTCTTCTCTCTCTTATCTCTCTCTCCTCTCTCCTCTCTCTCTCTCTCTTATCTCTCTCCTTATCACTCTCTCTCTCCTTATCACTCTCTCTCTCCTTATCACTCTCTCCTTATCACTCTCTCTCTCTCTCTTTATCACTCTCTCCTTATCACTCTCTCTCTCTCCTTATCACTCTCTCTCTCTCTTTCTCTCTCTCCTTATCACTCTCTCTCTCTCCTTATCACTCTCTCTCTCTCCTTATCACTCTCTTCTCTTTCTATCACTCTCTCTCTCCTTCTCTCGCTCTCCTTCTCTGGCTCTCCTTCTCTCTCTCTCTCTTTCTCTCTCTCTTTCTCTCTCTCCTTTTCTCTCTCTTTCTCTCTCTATCTCCTTTTCTCTCTCTTCTCTCTCTATCTCCTTTTCTCTCTCTTTCTCTCTCTATCTCCTTTCTCTCTCTCTCTCTATCTCCTTTTCTCTCTCTTCTCTCTCTATCTCTCTTTTCTCTCTCTTTCTCTCTCTCTCTCTTCTCTCTCTCTTCTTTCTTTCTCTCCTTCTCTTTCTCTTCTCTCTCCTTCTCTTTCTCTCCTTCTCTTTCTCTCTCTATCTCCTTTTCTCTCTCTCTCTTCTTTCTCTCTCTCTCTCTCTTTCTCTCTCTCTCTTCTTTTCTCTCCCTTCTCTTTCTCTCTCCTTCTCTTTCTCTCTCTTTCTCTTTCTCTCTCTATCTCTTCTCTTTCTCTCTCTATCTCCTTTTCTCTCTCTTCTCTCTCTTCTCTCTTTTCTCTCTTTCTCTCTCTCTCTTTCTCTCTTTCTCTCTCTCTCTCTCTTCTCTCTCCTCTCTCCTTCTCTTTCTCTCTCCTTCTCTTTCTCTCTTCCTTCTCTTTCTCTCTCCTTCTCTTTCTCTCTCCTTCTCTTTCTCTCTCCTCTCTCTCTTCTCTTTCTCTCTCCTTCTCTTTCTCTCTCCTCTCTCTCTCTCCTTCTCTCTCTCTCTCTCTCTCTCTCCTTCTCTCTCTCTCTCTTCTCTCTCTCTCTCTCTCTCTTCTCTCTCTTCTCCTTCTCTCTCTCTCCTTCTCTCTCTCTCTCCTTCTCCTTCTCTTTCTCTCTCCTTCTCTTCTCTTTCTCTCTCCTTCTCTTTCTCTCTTTCTCTTCTCTCTTCTTTCTCCTTCTCTCTCTCTCCTTCTCCTTCTCTTCTCTCTCTCTTCTCCTCTCTTCTCCTTCTCTTTCTCTCTCCTCTCCTTCTTTCTCTCTCCTCTCCTCTCTTTCTCTTTCCTTCTCTCTCTCTCTCCTTCTCTTTATCTCTCTATCTCTCTTTAGTTGCTGCCATTACAGATGAGTGGGTTCCATTTGTCTTCATGGATTACTTGCTTACTCAGTTTGATAGTATTGTTGTCATGGTGATTTGTCCATCAATTTAGATGTTGCTTCTGTTTGTTGACATTTTCTTCCTGTCACCCCGCCTCCTCTCCCCACGCTGTTTCCACTCGACAAACATTTTCATTGTTCATGGAATTTGGGATTTTGAATTGGCAAAGATATATGAAATTTTATTTATTTATTTTTTCATTATTGAAATTCAGATTATTTTTCTTGTTTGGAAAGATAGACTCCATTGTTTAATTTCTTGATATGTTGAATTCTCCAGATGATTTTAGAACTTTGCTCAATTCCTGTTACTTTGGAATGATACTATTCTGGATAGAATTTATGATTTTTGAATTAGCAAAAATATATGAAATTTTATGTATTTTTTAATTATTTATTAAAATTCAGATTATTTATCTTGTTTTGGAAAGATAGACTCCATTATTTAATTTCTTGATTTTCTTAATTTTCAACTTATACTAGTATTGATTTTCTAGATTTTTTTGTGCCTTTTGACACACCTTGTATTCTGAAAAAAGAAAAAAAAAGAAACAACAAAAAACAACTTTCCATTCATTCTTCATTTCTATCTTGGTAAATACAGCTTTAAACTTGGTATTTTTTTGACACACCTTGTATTCTTAAAAAAAATTAATAAATAGAACATTATTTTTTTTTTCAGAATACAAGGTATGTCAAAAAGTATAAACAATCTTGATACTGTTTTGACACACCTTGTGTTTATATATATATATATATATATATATATATTTATAATTGGGTACATAACTGTACACCTGCTGAGAGATAAGACCCCCCCCCCCCACAAGGGGGATGCTGGGTATGACACCCTACTGTATCTGATGGAGATTTGGGTAGTGTCGAGTACCCCTTTATTGTCATTACTCTCGGGCTATTCTGAACTGGTGTGGTAGTACCTGACATTCTCTCATATGTGGGTCAAATAGATCTGTTTGAAAATTATTCATATTTCATAGGATCGTGTGCTCCCCCCAAAAAAAATAAAACCCTGCTCAAGTAACAATTGCACAAAAAATGTAAATGTGAATGCACAATCAAGATGATTTCCTAATCTGTAGGCATAAAATAACCCAAGATGAGTTGACATGCTGTTAAAATCAATCAAAGTTCGAAAAGACTATTTAAATTAACTGAATTAAAGTTTTGCGTTTTTGTTTAAGATTTGGACATTTTTTAAAATTTTCAACGGAGCTTTCTATGCTTTTTTGTATTGGTAATTCAGAGTGTTCCTTCTCCTAGATGGGTTACCTAGCCATGGTTAAAGAGCCCAGTCTGCCCTACTATTTACTCATTGCTGGAGGGACACTTGAAGATAACATTTTTTTGTGATATTATTTAATAAACGTGTTGTAATGGTTAGACAGTTAAATTAGCAGACCATTGTTAGTGAATTCGATTCATACTGGGTCCCCATACTTTTGCCACTACTAAGCTAAACTTGGTAAAAAGTACAATTTTTGTGAATTTATTGGTAAAAATCAATGATTTCGATGAAAAATTGAATTCACAGAGCAACATTAACTTCGTAATATGTGTATGTGTGTGTCCTCTTGGTGCAGTGCTCGACTATGACACTGTTGTAAGTGAGTTCAAACTCCAGCTGTGCTATTACATTCACTTTCGGACTGATACTATTGGGAAAGGTATGAACCTACTTACCCCTCTTGCTATGGGTTAAATAGTACCACTACTGTTCTGCAAAGATAGCTTTTGGCATTAAATAACCTATAAAGGTTGATATGCCATTAAACAAAGAAACTCTATCTATCATTATATATATATATATATATATATAACTACTGTCTGGGGGGATATTTAAAATTGTCACCAAAACAACTGCTTCTTCCCTCTAAAATAAGATTTTGTGTAGCTTGCTATATATATATATATATATATATCGGAGTCTTGGTGGATGAGCAGTCCATGACATGCAGCACTCCACTTAGAACCTTACTAGACAGGTGGTCGGAGAGGCCCCCTCCGATCAATCGGCTGGTCATGTTAAGCCCTAGCACCTATATGATTTTCCTAACCCTATTGCCCTTATGGCAAGCCCCAACCCCTTTTTATCATATGGGTGCTAGAATGTGGTGGCTGAGGGTCTACATGTCCTGGGAATGACGTTAAACTCTATCTGATGGTGAGGTTCCAGTTTTGGAGGTCTGGGGAATGTGGAGCACCCCTTCATCACCATTGCTCCCTGGTCCACTCTGACCTGGAGTGGTAGTACCTGTTAGGGTCCCATCTATGGGTTAAATAGAAAAATGTATTTATAAAAAAATTGTATTATCCATTAAGTCTGATAAGTTTAAAATGTTATATTTTTAGATTCTAGAAATAAATATCTATTTAATGCAAATCTTATTTTATTGTATCAAAGTATACTTTTTGAAGAAAAACTCGATTAAAAATGTACCCCCCCTTTTAAGCAGAAAAAATATCGATGTATAATTTTTTCTTTTATAAGATAATAGCCAATTAAATAATTATCGAAATGAGTAAAAAAAAATCTCCAAAAAATGAATTATCTATTATGTTTTTACATTTTATTTTTCGATTTTCGGTACTTATTTTCTCATAGAAAAGCCACCGTAAAAATTTGTTTTTGTTTCTATTCATAACTTCGGTCTTTTATCTCTTTATTTATACTGTAATTAGAAAACTATAAGACCAACTTGAAATAAATGTTATGCCACCAACATAAGGGGGGTCAAAATTAAGCGACCTGAAAAAAAATGAGAAAGTTTTGAAATAAAATAAATAATGCATTATAAAGATCATTCATTGTTAAATAAACACTGAAAATCTCATTAAAATCCGATAATTCCCTGATTTTTCGTAAATTATTTTCTGTAGGGGGGGGGTTTAAAGTCATTTGGTAAAAAACGCAATTTTAGGCTCATTTTGCCAGTCCCTAATATATATATATATCCCAACATATTTTAGGAAAAAACTATTTCAGATATATTTTCATCAAAAGGTAAGTAATTATGGAAATTTTCGTGAAAATCTGACCATTAATTGGTTTTTCATAGAATTAAAAAAAAAAAAAGCCTCTAGTCATAACTTGTTTTTGGCTACGTTAAATTTCAATTGATTTAACGGTGCAAAAATGTAAACATTGTTTTTCGTTAATAATTTTCATTATTTCCGTAAGCTGAAAAATTCTTTTAAAAATCATCAGGAGTTTGTTTAATCTTTCTTCTTTCGAATGGACAAAAAATTTTTAAGATAATATTAACCTTTATGCAAGTTTTAGTGTGTTAAATATAGGGACAGTAAATTTCACAGGGAAAATTGGTGGTACCTAGTGAAAACTATTTGAATTGAAATGTACGTTAAGATGTACCTGATTGTTAAAAAAAAATCAATTAAATCTAAATATGAGTTATGACAAGAAAATACAGCAAAATTTAAATGAACACCACTTCATTGTTTCAAATGGCGATACTATTTTTGTATATTTTATTTTTAAAACTAGACGTGGGTAGGAATGATTTTTGGGTCAATACGTCTTGTGCGAACGTGGATAACTCTGTATGCTGCATGGCTTCGTCCTATTTCGTTATCCATTTGCTCTGATTATAGGAATGAATACGATTTATTTATTTATTTATTTTTGACCAGTGGCCAGCAACTCTTGTTCAAGGTTGGAAGGCTCCTAAGGGAGGTAACTCTATTCGCATTTTTACCAGAGACTTAATTATACAGCCAAGGAAAGCAATAAGAAAAAATAAGGTCGTGGAGGAGGCTGGTTGCAAATTTTGCTTTTGTGTCAGTTCCGATGATACAGTTTTCTTCAGTTTTTATTTCCTTACACACGTCTTTCGTCACTATCTTTTTTTTCTCCCTCTCTCTTCCTGTTAAGAGGAGTTATCTCCCTTGGATTTTGAACCTGCACCAGGTCACGCCTCAAGGTTGCAAGCTGAACGTTCAGCTCCTGAAGCTCATGACTCGTGTCACGAAAACTTCCAAATCCATTAATTTTTTTTTTTCTTTTTTTGGCACCTGCTTATGTAGTGAGAATATAATCTCCCTCTACTGCAAGTAAATAGATAAATAATAATAATGATATTGAATAAATGATAATGTGATATTAAACAAATAAATGATATCAAATAAGGAAATAATAATTATATAATATTAGATAAGGAAATAATAATTTTATAGTACTAGCAGTGGCTACCCGGCGTCGCCTGGTTAGAAGGGATTTTTTAAGTTAGTCCCGCAGATCCATTATTACTGAATCGTGAGTTGAATCCTCATGTATATGTCCCTATTTTCATATTTATGAAACCAAATAATATACAAACAGAAACAAGATTTATTTTTAATAGAGTTTGGAAATAGATGATATATCAACATCTGATATATCATCTATTTCCAAACTCTCCTGCATCCACGCACAAAAATCTTAAAGGATGCAGTAAAATCGTATCCATGCGTCCCAGTGTTTTTTTTCCCTCATCATTTCAAGCTAGCTATAAATACATTTCAATAGTTTCTTAGAAACGAATTACACAAGATAGGTTTACAAGGTAGGAGTTAGACGGATTTAGTTGGGACCCATAAATTTTCCCGGTAATACATTCAAAGAAATATATGCATTCCAGGACACACTAAAAAAAAAAAGAAGCTATAAGCATCACTGTATATAAACAAACTCATTTTTAGAGGAATCATTATCTTTCGATTATTATTATTTATTTTGACGATTTTCTTCAATGTTTATTTTTTAAAATTGCTTTGAAGTCAAACGTGGAAATATTAAAATGAAGCAAAATTAACAAGGAAATAATATATTGATTTTTCGGACTTTTGTCTTTTATCTTGTTATATACACAACGTCAGAGATGCTGATAGGTACGTGTCCTGCGTCCCGAATTATAAAAACCTAAAAGGACGCAGTAAAATCATATCTTATGTGTCCTAGTGTTTTTCTCTTTTCTTTCACGATTTCAAACTGTAAATAAATACATTTCAATAGTTTCTTAGAAACGAATTACACAGGATAGGTTAGGAGTTAGACGGACTGATAATAAATAAAAACCCTACAATTTAGTTGGGACCCATCAAATTTCTCTGGGACTCGAAAAAATGTGCTTCCCTGGATATACTAAATCAAAAAGCTACCAGCATCACCGCAACGTTTCGGTGAATGTGCCCCCCGGCTTTCTTCAGGTGTATATCACAATAAAGACGAGGACAACACTCCGAAAAATCTAAATAATACAAGTAGTCGAGCATCATGTTTAAAAATCCACACAATGATTAGTAATTTAAAATTTTCTAATAAAAACAAAACATAAAAACAGTAAAATCATATATCGAATTTCACATGGAAATCGATAATTCTGTTCTACTGTACTTATCTTTGATAGTAAAAATAATTAAGAATAATAATAATAAAATAAGTATTCTTGTTAAAATTATTTTAATATTTGTCGTACGTGTGAAATTAATCTTTAATTTTGATCGGTATATTTTTCTTGTTTCTGCGCAATAACTGTCAATAATTTTTTTTCTTACTTTCCTTTTTCTGCATTATTTTTGGTTATTAAATAATTTTAACAATACATCTAAAATTGGGACGATTTTTCTGGGTCCTTTCGATTAAAAAAAAAAAAAAATAATAAAGATTGCGCATTTGGTGCGGCTAACTTTGAGGGTGAAATATGTGTGTATAACTGGAAAATTCAATTCAAGGGAGGTAAATAAGAATTCAGAGTTATTCCCCTTTACTTATACTTTAGCGATCTAATTCAACAGTTTTTACTTGATTCAATTTTTTTATTTTTTATTACGATTTATTCTATAAAATTCATTGTTTTTTAATTTTAATTTTGTAAACAAAATATCAGATATGTAGTTTAATAGTATATTTTTTATTGATGCGATATAAAAGTATTCAAATAATAATAAGAATAATAATCTCTTCTCATTTAAGTTACAAAAACAAAAAAAAACAAACAAACAAAAAAACAGACAAAATTAACACATGGAACGTTTTATTTTCAATGCAATATTTCTCATTCTGATTACATCAAAGATCTGTTTTTATTGTCTCCAGATAAGGGTGAGATGTGACACATGACCAATATTGAATGTGAGGTGCTACAGTTCCTGGTTTCAAAATGTAGACATTTAAACAAATTTCTATTATGTCATTTGCCACCTGACCCTAATTAATCCTATATTTTCGCCCTCTATTAATTGAAAAAAAAAAAAAAAAATCATCTGGATGCCGTGTGCATTAAGACCTAAGCATGCTTATGTTTTTAAATATAAGTCTCACTTTATAACATTCCATTATGCGAGCGCGCTTCATGTTATATAAACGCTTGAACAATCCACAGTTTTAATATATTTTTGACTGTTGAAGATTGCATAATATGCTTGAAACTGCAGTTATGGAATATTAAACACCATAATATGTAATCTCTGATTTTAAACCTGCTACTTTTCCCATTCATTCTACATTATATTATACTAGAAGCGGCTACCCGGTGTTGCCTGGGTAGAGAGGGAATTTTTAAAAAGTTAGTCCTGTTGATCTATTATTATTGAATTGTGAGTTGGATCCTCGTCGTATGCCCTATTAAAATCCCTACTTAAAAAAAGACATTGCGTTGATCCAGCCAATCTGAAAATAAAATTAATGTCTCCTATTTAAAATATTAAATGCAAAAAAATTCTATGCTGTTACCATTTGAATTTTATTTTTTAATTATCATTACTAATATAAATCAAATCTTCATTATTTTTGCTCAAAAACCAAGCCCTGGTGATATTTTAATGTGTGTGTGTGTGTATATATATATATATGTATATGTAAGAGTTTTATAATTTGCTTGAAGCATTGTGTATATATTGGTTAGGAGGTTGATTTAGAAGGCTATCACAATGCAGGTGTAAAGAAAAAAAATAATACAGTAACAATGATGTTGTGTGTTAACCTGTATTTAATTCTTGAATTTTCGAGATAATATCTCTTTTTCAAAAGATCACTGGAACTGAAGCAGTCTAGTTATGGCATTTCTTTTTAAATGAATTTTTAAATTTTTTTGTTAACACACAACATCATTGTTACCGTATTATTATTTTTTTCTTTACACCTGCATTGTGATAGCCTTCTAAATCAACCTCCTAACCAATATGTGTATATATATATATATATACTTTGTTGTTAATTGTTTTATTTTCGAAGTTTCCTCAGGACATACACATAAACACAACTGCCCTTTATATATGTATAGATAGATTATATTATATATATATAAAATGTGTGTGTGTTTCTCCAATATAATCTTTTGTAATTCTTACAAGGAATGATATAAATATCTGCTTTTGTAGTTTTATTGATTATATTTTGGATGTGTTTATGACGACTTAATGCCTGATTTAAAAGAAAAAAAATGTCAATTTTGTTTAATGTTGAGTTTATGGATAGAATTAGAAATCTATTGAATTCTGTTTTGCTTGGATTATCTCTTTTGGTCTTTGAATATTTTATTATCTGCTTTTCTTCATACATTGTGTATCAAACGAATGGGATATTGAAGGGATTTAAAAGCATTTTTAAATCTATTTAAATTAATCCAGAGATGCTGATAGATACATGTCCTGCATTACTAATGCATAAAAATCTAAAAGGATGCAGAAAAATTGTATCCATGTGTCCCAGTGTTTTTTGTGTTTTTTTTTCCAGCTTAGCTGTAAATACATTTTAAAATTTTCTTGGAAATGAATTTTATTATACTAGAAGTGGCTACCCAGCATCACCTGGGTTTTTAAGTTAGTCTCATAGATCCATTATTACTGAATTGTGAGCTGGTTTCCCACAGGATGTCCCATTAAAATCCCCACATAAAAATGACCTTGTGCTAATCCACTCTGAAAAGAAAAATTAATGTCTACTATTTACAACATTAAATACAAAAAAAAAATTCCATGCTGTTATCATTTAAATTTTATTTTTTAATTATCTTCACAAATATGAATCAAATCTTCATTATTTTTGCTCAAAAACCAAGATATTATGATAGTGAATGTTTATATATATTTACTTTGTCGTTAATTGTTTTATTTTCATACTTTCATCCGGACATACATACACACCAACTGCCCTTTGTATATGTATAGATGGAGGTACAAGGTAGGGGTTAGATGGCTTTAGTTGTTCATAGATAAAAACTCCACAATCTATTAAGAAACTTTAGTTGGGACTCATCAAATTTCCCGGGGACTCACTCAAATCAAATCCTTGCATCCCAGGATGCACTAAATCAAAAAGCTATCGGCATCAATGTTCATAATATCAGGGTCCCACATATAAAAGTTATTAAATCATCATCAGCGTCAAGTTCTGCTGACATCATGGATTCCCATGAATCACTCTCAGCACCCGTCCCTATCGGTCATCGCTCCTGGTAAGTCCTCAGCATGGCATCCAGTGTTTGCACATAGCTTTTGGATGTAAGTTTTTGCTAGTTAGCCATCACTGGTGTGTCCATGTGTAGGAGTCCATCTGTATGTAACTATAAAGATGAGGGCATTAGTCTGAAAAATCTAAATAATACAATTGCCAAAAATAAAAATTTAATAAAAACATTGATCCTAATTGATTATTAGATATTGAGCACTCAGAATAAAATAACAAAATACCAAAAATGTCTGTATTTACCCAACCCCTCCATGTGAACAGGATGTGTTAAGTTTTTAAGGGCCATCCTTTGGCCTTAAAGCAGAAGCACTTATCCAGTGGAATTGGATCCTTGATAAAGAGTCCCTCGATAATGAATCCTTCGGTTACTCTGGTAAACAGTTCACAGTTCCTGGTATAGAGTCCTTCGATAATGAATCCTTTGGTTCCTCTGGTAATCATATAAGTCCTTCCTCAGTATTGGTAAAGGTCCGGTAATCCTATGTCCGTCCTCAAGGAGTAAAGTTAGAATTATGCCCAATGGGGGGTTTAAGTATTCTATCAGCCACGCAGTATGTTTAGTGATTGGCTGCAGGAGTCAATCATGTGACCTCGGCCAGTCTATAAATCCTAGTGGGGAATTAGAGCACATCTTATATCCAAATATTCCAACAGGATGTGACACAGTTAATTTTTAAGTGGGTTTAAATTCAGAGATTTCCTTCTCCTAGACCAGTTGCTGTACAAAGGTCAAAGAGCTCGGTCTGCTCTACTATTTACCCATGGTTAGAGGGAGAATTGTTGGATTCATACCTTTCCCAAAGGTATTAGTGCTATATAAAATGCAACCACCCTCACCCAGGATTTGTCCATTTCTTATGATGGCAACCATTACACCACGGACCCAAAATGTATGTGTTCAAAGATGCTGATAGGTACGCGTCCTGCGTCCCTGACGCACAAAAATCTAAAAGGATACAGTAAAATCATATCCATGCGTCACAGTGTTTTTCTTTTTTCTTCCCTCACCATTTCAAGAGAACTGTAAATACATTTCAATAGTTTCTTAGAAATGAATTACACAAGATAGGTTACAAGATAGGAGCTAGACGGCTTTAGTTGGGAGCGATAAATTTTCCAGGGACTCATCCAAAGCAAATATGTGTGTCCCAGGACGCACTAAATCAAAAAAGCTATCAGCATCCTTCTATGTATGTAGAAAAATTTCGGTTATTTCCTATAAGTCCAACATAAACAAAGGGAACCACTCTTGACTGATAAATTATTTTATTTTTTCCATTAAACTAACCCTAACCCTAAACCCTAACCCCGTCTTCTTTTTTTCCAAGTAGATCAATAAATAAATAATTTATCAGTCAAAAGTGTTTATGTTGGAAATAACCAAAATTTCAAAGGGATTTTTTCTGGCTCCCTGTTTGTGTATTGTTTAAATCAAGGGAGAAAACTCTTGTCGTCCTATTGTAGTGTATAATCTTGTGTATATCTATTACAACTGAATCGCAAGTTTGATCCTTGTTGGATGCTCTATGCTTGTGACATTGTGTCACATTTTACCCGTTGTGAATGGGTTGGGTAAATACCTAGGGTAAAGCTCTAATTTAGGGTCGGAAACAAATATTTTTATAAAAAAAATTAGTTTATAAATTAAAAAAAAAAATCTTAAATTAATTAAAAAAAATATTTTAATGTTTTGTCTTTTTAGTTTTGAATGTTTTTAGTGAACTTATTAACACCATACGTGGAAGCACAAGGTTCTGGGTTCAATACCAGCACTTGCCAACTCAGCACACGAGTAGCACAGCTTCAATCTGTGTGGCGTTCCACCTCAGATGCAAAAATAATCTCCCTGGTCTAGTACTAGCAAAAATGGGGTTAGACTCCCTCACTTTCTAGCTGATATTGACAATAGGCCATTTTACCTACTAGACTAGAGTATTTAAAAAATTTATTTTTTTTAGAAATATTTTTCTGCAAATCTGTAAAAATTAATTCCAAAATATTTTTTCAGGCATCAAAATTTGACCATACCTAAAATTTCTGGTTTTCTGGTCAGAAAGTCATAATATTTATTAGTTTTTAGATTTTGGGAATATATTCTCATTCCTGTGTATTAACCCTTTGCATAATAAACGATTTATGCTGGAAATTGAATTTTTATATAAGATATAGAAATTATTATACGGTGTATGTCGGAAAAGTTCCAGGACTGGTGTCAAAAAATTTATTCAAAATCCAAACTACAAGTTATCTCCGTCAATGTAATCCCCCTGAAGTCTAATGCACGTTCTCATCCTTCTCTGCCACACTAGCATGCACTACTGGAAGGATTCTCCGGAGCTCTGTCGTCACAGCCTTTTTAATTTCATTTACCTTGTGTCGCATCCCGCTCATGCAGATGGGTTGGGTAAATACATACAGAGAATATTCAAGGAACTTATCATTTCCTTATTGTTTATTGTTTGCCTCTCAAATCCTCTTTCATGGGGCCGAAGAGATGATAGGAATTATTCCAATGACAAGGAAGTGAAATCTGTAGTGAAGAAGTGGCTCAAAGAACAGTCAACAGAATTTTACAGGGCTGGGGGACATGCTCTCATTCGAAGGTGGAACATTGCTATTGAGAGAAAGGGTGACTGTGGAGAAGTAGGGATGTGATCCACAGAAGACCAGCTTCATTTTGATGTATGATACATGTCCCTGTGTTGGTTATTATACCTGTCCTAAACAAAATGACATTACTTTTTGAATCACCCGCGTATCATAAAGTGGTGACTGAAAAAATAGTTTGATTTATGAATTCACTAAAGTTCTGTATGATACAATTGGTTATTTCCTATAACTCCAACCTAAAAAAAGGGAACCACTCTGAATGAATTTTATAAATTATTTATTTATTGATCTACTAGGAAAAAAGATGGTGTTAGGGTTTAGGGTTAGTTTAATGGGAAAATAATGGGTAGATTAATTAACAGATAAAATTCTTTCAGAGTGATTCCCCTTTTTTAGGTTGGAGTTATAGGAAATAACCTAAAACTTGATAAAGATGTTTAAAATGGATTTGGTTACCCCAGTTCAAATCCTGTTGCATTTCTCATAGCGCTAATATCCCCTGGAAAGGTATATATCAAAACTCAGAATTCAATCCTGTTAACTTCACATAAGAAATTGACCTTGTTGCATCCTTACTCATGCAGAAGGGTTGATAAATCTATAAATACAGATATTTTAGATTTTATACGAAATAACTTTTAGAGGGTAAGCAATCCATACCTTGCTTCTTAGATAGATGTGTGTGTATTGGTATCTAATATATATATATATATATATTTCCTATAACTCCAACATAAACAAAGGGGAACCACTCTTGACTGATAAATTATTTATTTATTGATCTACTAGGAAAAAAGAAGACAGTTAGGGTTTAGGGTTAGTTTAATGGAAAAATAATTAAATAATTTATCAGTCAAGAGTGGTTCCCGTTTGTTTATGTTGGAGTTATAGAAAATAACCTATATATATATATATATATATATATATATATATATATATGGTTCTAAACACTTTCTCATCTCCCGTTTATATTTTGAAAAGATATCCATCACTGTTCAGACAACACCTTTTCTATCCTAATGTCCTGATGAAGGTTTGAAAAAAAACAAAACATTTTAACATTGAATTTATAATCTAGAATAGATTTATCTTTTTGGAAGACTTGGTTTTTCTATTTACTACATATATATATATATATGGGAGAAATGTGAGGAGGTTAATCCGACAGTATGTGGAGAAAGGTAGACAAACACTGGATGTTATGGAAACTGGATGTTTATTGTCGACGATGCAACGTTTCGGTCTCTTAATTAAATTTAATTAGACCATCTTCAGGACTTGGATATAGTTGTTGCTTCAATGATGGACAATTTAATTAAGAGACTGAAACGTTGCATCATCGACAATAAACATCCAGTTTCCATAACATCCCGTGTTTGTCTACCTTTCTCCACATATATATATATATATATATATATATATATATATGTGTGCTATATCTATAAGTAAATACTTATTGATAGAGCATATATATCTAAGTTAAGTATGGACACTTGTTAACTGATAGTTTCTCACTTATGCGATTTTACATGGTTTGAAAATCTCATAGGTCACAAACTGTCAGTTACTAAGTGTTGTTGACTTCATGCTTCCAATACCCTGATATATATATATATATATATATATATATAGGCAAGTATTGTTGAAAACCACAGAGTATTTCTTTTTTATGATTTTTATCTGGAGTTTTTCTAGTCATTTAATTACTTTTCTTAGTTTGGGATCCAGCTGGTATAGGACTTGTCCCATATTTTTTACCTTAGCACTTTCAACCATTTTATCGGTTGTCATCGGGGGATTGTAGGTTGTAGTGTGTTAGGTATTTTTTTAAATATATATATATATATAATTAAACATACACAAGTTACATTCTATGTTAATTTTCATAAAGTGGTGATTGAAAAAAAATTGTCTAAGATTTATTTTATCCCACCAATTGCATGTTTCCGAAAAAAGATTTTTGGCTGAACTTGCTGACTGATCCGGTTTGTCTGCAGTTCGTTTACAATTAATTGCAGCAGCTGGACTAATTACTAGTTACTTAGTAGTACTGCGTTTACACTAAAAACGACTATTACTGCCTCTCTCTCTCAGCGGGAGGAGAATTATAGATAAACTGAACAGTCGGCTTTATTATTATTGCAATAGTAGAAGTAGTAATAATTGTTTCTGTTATGTCGACCAATGATCCATACAGCCATTAATACAGTTTTAAAAATTCAGGACATGCATGTGTGCGTCTGCCTTGCCTGTCTGGATAGAAAGAGAGGAGAGAAAAAAAAAAGATAAAATTTATTTTTAAAATTTTTAAAATTTTTTCATTATATTTTCAAATAATTTTGTTTCCCTGGAGTTTAAAAACACATCTTATTTTAAAATTTTCTACCTGTCTGTCTGGATAGAAAGAAAAAAAAAAGATTAAAGAAAAAAAAATTTAATTTTTAAAATTTTTTATTTTTTCATTATATTTTCAAATAATTTTGTTTCCCTGGAGTTTATAAACATATCTTATTTTAAAATTGTCTGTCTGGATAGATAGAAAGAAAAAAAAGAAAAAAATAGATAAAATTTAATTTTTAAATTTTTTTATTTTATTTCAATCTATTTTCAAATAATTTTGTTTCCCTGCATTTTACAAAACATTTCATTTTAAAATTGTCTGCCTGCCTGTCTGGATAGGGGAAAAAAAAAAAAAAAAAAAAAAAATTAAAATTTTTTTATTTTATTTCATTTTACTTTCAAATAATTTTGTTTTATTCTATTTTCAAATAATTTTGTTTTCCCTGCAGTTTACAAACACATCTCATTTTAGAATTCCCCTCTGATGCAATAAGGATGTCTACATCCATGTTTCTTTTTCCCCAGTTACAAACACCCGCTTCTTCTTCTCCTCCTGACTCTGTTCTCCTCCAGACTCTGTTGTCGTCATCATCCGTCTTCGTCTTTCTTCCCTGAGAATCCCATGAGTCCATGTGGGCGTATGTCTGCACATGTGGTAGTCGTTAATCTGTTCAGCCAGCTACCTGACGACCTCAGCTTTGGCCGCTTCTGGCCTCCTCATTTAGTGCAATTCAAGGCCAGCCATTTTTATTTCAACTGCCCACAGCTGCTCTCTCTCTCTCTCTCTTTCTCCCTCTCCCTCGTTTTTTTCCTCCCTCTCTCTTTCTCTCCTACTACTGTATACTTAGCGTTGGTTTTCAAGTAACCTACCATAGCTGCAAGTAGTGTGTTACTATAATAAATTACCATGGAATTTTTCTTAACCAGAAGATCACTATGTTTACGTTCCTAAGTGGTCACTTGAAGGTATGTTTCCACTTGCAACAATGATGTCTCACTTGTCATCACTCTATCTCTCTCTCTTTCTTCTCTCTCTACACTTACTCTCTTTCTCTCTCTCTCTCTGTTAAACAGTTTAGCCAAACTACACTGCTTTATTGTTGTTATTTTCTCTATTATCTCCTGTTAGTATTTTTATTGTATAGGCTGGTCCGAAAGTCTTGTCACCCATACATACTGTTTTAACTTTCACTGTTTTTATTTTATTTTAACAATATAATATCAATAATAATAATAATAATAATAATAATATAATTTTCTATTTCATTTCCAGCAGATTTATTTCATGTAATTATAGTTGATTAATTAGAGGTATATTTTGGTAGGGGGGGGGGGTGACAAGAATTTCAGACCATCCTGTAGGTTTGAATCTGATGAAAATATAAGCATTGTATATAATGTTATTTTTATTTCCCCCTTTTTCTTTTACCCCTGTATTTTTGCTTTTAGCTTTTTTTTCTTAAGCAGATGTTAAAAAAATAAACTTTTAACTAGTTTAAAAAAATAGATTTAGTAAATGTTACCTTCTTGATAGAACTTTATAAATAGTCTGTTTTGTTTTTGTTTTTCTTTTTTTTGTGTCCCAAAGTTGTTTACTGTTAGAAATTATCAATACGTCCTTTGTTACTTTTAATAAGAATAAGGCAGTAGTTTCTTTTAAATTCCCTGCATAGAAAAAAAAAAAAAATCTTCCACGTCGTATTTGATTCAGTTGTATTTTTGTTTTTAATTTAAAAACAAAAATGTCTATTTTTACATCCTCATGTTAGAATTTAATCCAAAAATAAGAATTTAAAAAAATTGATTAAAAAAAAATTAAATTGATCAGAAATATTTCACTATATTGATTATATTCGTATTGTGGAAGTGTTATAAAATATTTGGCTTTGAAATATCTCTAAAAAAATTTAAAAAACAAAAAAACAAATCTATTCTTCAAATTAAAAAAAAAAAGATATGTTGGTATTTTCCATATATTTATTTTTCCACTCAAAATATTAAAAGTGATTATAAAAAGAAGGAATTAATTTTGGATCAGACAAGGTTAAATCTTCCGAGACATCACCCAAACGGAATAGCAGATTCCCCCACCCTCAATTTTTTTTTTCTTTTAAGAATTTGAAAGTTTATTTTTTTCTTTTGATTATATAAGATTTGCTTATCTAATAGATTTGATAAAGTTTGTATTGTCCTATTTCTTATTTTTTTCTTCTCAATATCAAAACATTGTCATCTGCATTCATATTTGAATATTATTAAACTAAAGTTTTTGTTTATATCCAAGGAGAAATATGACACTTGGTAAAGTTAAAAGGTCAAGAATTAAATTTTTCTTTAAAAAAGAAATTGGTTTCTTCAAGTTGAATTTTTTTTTTTTAACCTTTCTTAATTCTTTGAAAGTCAGTATTCAATTTTAATTTTTCTAAATATCTGTAATAATGATTATGAAACATGTATTATATTATTGAATTGATGCTAGATTACTTAAAGCTGAAATTTATTTCTTCCAATTTGGCAATATTTAGGGGGTAGATTTCAAAAAAGGTTTCTGTATTAATAAATTGGTAGAAATAATTTTTATTAACTCAGTGAATGAGTAGCATGTGGAGCTGATGGTAGGTGTGGCACTCTGCCTCAGACACTAAAAAAACCCAATCTCCTTGGTCTAGCACTAGTGAAAAGGGGATAGACTACCTCGCTGTCAGGCTGATACAGACTTTAGGCCACCCCAACGATTTGAAAAAGGCACAACCTGATTTTTGTTAGATATTTTATTTTGTGGCATATCAACCCTTGTGGGATATCTCATGCCAAATCTTTTTTTTATTTAATTTATATATAATATTTAAGTGAATAGTCTGCAAGTAAATATCTTTTTTGTATTATTTAGATTTTTCAAATTGTTGTCCTCAACTTTATACAATAAAGATGAGGCTAACAGTCCTAAAAATCTAAATAATACAAATTATCAAGCCTCACCTCAAAAATTCAAACAAGTAAATATTTTTGTTTTGGTAGAAATAGTTGTCATTGACTTTTGTTAATAAATTGGTAGAAATAATTTTCATTAATTTGATATGTCTGGTGGTTGACCCTCTCTCACTGCCTTTTAGCACCTATATGATAAAAAGTGATGGGTGTTTGCTATATGAACAATTTGAAGAAGACGATCAGGACCTGATTTTTGCAAATTTGTAATTGTTCAAAATGAACCTTCTAAGCCAGTGGATCTCAACCTTTTTTAAAATTTTTGTTTGTTTTACCTGTTTTGATTCCTATTTTCTTCTGGTGGACCCTCATAGTCATTCAATGTTTAAAAGATCCTATTGTATTTTTATAATGAAATATTATCATGAACTGTATCAAAAGATTGATAAAATATTTTGTGTATCGTAAAAGTATAACTAATTTATTACACATAAAAGCTTTAACAATTTACTAAATTCTATGGAAAATTAACATTCACTTGTAAAATAAGTCATATTGACCACTAAAATACTATTGTGGCCCCATAACTAACTATTTTGCTAGTGTGGACCCCACAAAATCTCACCTGGACCCCTAGGTCCATAAATGTCCCGGTTGATTATTTTAAATTTTATTTTAATCTCCACAGAACCACATCTTCAAAAGAATAAAATAAAAAAACAACAACAATAGCCTAGCTTACTATTTCTCCAAATTCATATCTTGGTATTAAACTATATTGGAATTCAATTCTTTTCTTCAAGTTACGTTCGTATTCCTATCTATCTTTCTCCAGTTTTCATGAAATTTCAAATACATACTTACATTTATTTAAAATTATTTAAATAGATTTTTAATGGTTGTTAATGTTTTTTTTTAGTTTTGTAAATGTATTGACCATTAAAATACTATTGTGGATCCCCATCTTAATATTTTGCTTGTGTGCCCCCCCCAATCTCATATGGACCCACAGGGTCAAATGAAAGGCAAACAGCTTCATTTTGTAAACAAAAGATTAACTTCTCCATTCCCTAAAGTTGAAATTACCCTGCCGATTTATTTGTGTTAAATGGTAACTAATACAAGAGGAGAGAAGAATTTCTGCAAGATTAAACATCTAAAACAGTGGTTCTCAACCTTTTTTTACCTATGGCCCCCCTTTGATTCCTATTTTACTCTGGTTGACCCCCTCTGGTCATTTGATATTTAAAAGTCCTATTGTATTTTATAATTAAATATTTATTTGCTTATCTGCACCCCCCAAAAATAATACATGGTCCCCGGGGGTCTATAGGGACCCCAGTTGAGGACCACTGTTCTAAACCATTTCAAACACAAATATCTCCAGTTCTCCTCATTGGATATAAATTGTAATTTCATTGGAACTTTCTCCAATGTTTCTTTTTGCTAATGACACAAAGTGATATAAGATTTAACATTTTTTATAAGTTTCCGGCATTTTTTCTACAAGGTATGCCAAAAAAGCACCAAGTTTAAAGCTGTATTTACCAAGATAGAAATGAAAAATTGAATAGAACATTAATATTTATTTTTTCAGAATACAAGGTGTGTCAAAAAATTACCAAGTTTAAAGCTCTATTTACCAAGATAAAAATGAAAAATAGAATTTTTTTTTCAGAATACAAGGTGTGTCAAAAAGTACAAAAAATCTTGATACTTTTATTGACACACCTTGTATTACATATCACCTTTTCATAAAAAGAGCACACCTAGAATGTTGAAATGAAATTGTTTTTTTATTTTATTTTATTTTATTTTTTGATTGAATATCTAGATTAAATATATTTATGGGTTCAGGTGTTAGATTTTAGCTTCCTTTAGTACTTGGACATTGAATTTATCATTTATTACCTCTACAGGCTGGGTCATCTAATGGGACCGCAGATTGTACCAACTATAGTTGCGATAATAATAATAATATGAGATGATTTCTTTCTCAAATCAGCAACGCATATCAGGAAATAAATAGAACTGTATTTACCAGCTGATGAAATACTCCACCCCCACAGTGATGCTGATAGCTTTTTAATTTAATGTGTCCTGGGATGCATGTATTTGATTTGAATGAGTCCCCAGTAAATTTGATGGGTCCCAACTAAAGTTTTTTAAAAATAAATTGTAGAGTTTTTATCTATGAACAACTATAGCCATCTAACCCCTACCTTGTACCCCATATAGTGTAATTCATTTCCAACAAAATATTGAAATGTATTTACAGTTAGCTTGAAGTTGTGGGGGGGGGGAGAAAAGAAAAACACTGGGATGCATAGATGTGATTTTTCTGCATCCTTTTAGATTTTTCTGCATCAGTGATGTATGATGCGTACTTATCAGCATCTGTCGCCATAAAAAGAGTGTCCAATATGTTGGTGATTATGAATGGGAGAATGAACACTTTTGACGGTTTCAGGTATAGAATTTATGATAACATTAAAATAAAATAAAAATAGAATAGAATTTGATAAAATGTAACATTAAAAAAAAAAAAAAAAAAGAAGAAAAGTTGGCTGGAGAGGGGGAGGGGCATCTTTGGATGAGAAGAAAAATAGATTTTTGTTATTTTTGTTTTAGATAATGTCCTGAACAGATTTCTGCGTATATTCATCTTCTAATCAAATCGGGAATATTTTTTTCTCCCTCAAATCAAATGAATTTAAGTTGGGGTTAATATTACTTGGGATTATTTAAAATTGTTAAATTTATCTGTGAAAATAACCAAATTAGATGGATATGCGTGTTAAAAGACAGAAGATGTATTGTGTGTGTGTTTGTGTAAATATGCAAACACACTATATATATATATATATATATATATATATATATATATATATATATATATATGTGTGTGTGTATATATATATATATATATATGTGTGTGTGTATATATATATATGTGTGTGTGTATATATATATATATGTGTGTGTATAATTGTATATGTATAAGTGTTTGAATATGTGTGTGCATATATATATAATTACTGTGTGTTTATATAAGTGTATGAATATATACAGTTTGTGTGTGTATACTGTATTTATATAAGAGAATGAATATATAAAGTGTTTATATAACTGTGTGTGTATATATATATATATATATATATAAAAAGTAATATATGAAGTGTTTATATAACTGTGTGTGTGTGGTATATATATAATATATATATATATTTAGTTTGACCTGGGATGCACATATTTGCTTTGAATGAGTCCCCATAAATATTTATGGGTCCCAACTAAAGCCGTCTAGCTCCTACCTTGTAACCTATCCTGTGTAATTCGTTTCTAAGAAACTATTGAAATGTATTTACTATTAGCTTGAAATGGTGGGGGAAGAGAAAAGAAAAAAACACTGGGACGCATGGATAAGATTTTACTGCGTCCTTTTAGATTTTTGTGCATCAGGAATGCAGGACATGTACCTATCAGCATGTGTGTGTGTGTGTATATATATATATATATATAGATAGATATGTATACTGTTTATTTAAGTGTATGAATATATATAGTGTTTATATAACTGTGTGTGTATGTAGTTTGTATAAGCATGTATATGTATGTGTATATATTATATACAATGAACAGATAGACATAAATATTGGTAAATAGATTATATAAATATATACATATATAAAGGGCAGTTGTGTGTATGTATGTATGTTTGGAGGAAACTTCGAAAATAAAACAATTAACGACAAAGTAAATATATATACACATTAAATATCACCAGGGCTTGGTTTTTGAGCAAAAACTAATAAAGATTTGATTTATATTTGTGAAAATGATTAAAAATAAAATTTAAATGATAACAGCATGGATTTTTTTTCATTTAATATTTTCGATAGTAGACATTAACATTTCTTTTCAGAGTAGCTGAATCAATGCAAGGTTTCTTTGTACATGGGGATTTAAATGGGTCATCCCACGAGGATTCAACTCACGATTCAGTAATAATGGATCTGCGAGACTAACTTAAAAAAATCCCCTCTACCCAGACAACACTGGGTAGCCACTGCTAGTTTGTTATATAGATATGTGTATAATCATAACCTTGTCAAACTGGCACATCATACAAAGATCTTTATTAGAGAAATAAATTAAAATTCTCTTGGAGAACCAGTTCAATTTACAACTGATTAATAATTTTGTGGTGTCTGCTTTCCCAGTTTTTTTTTAACCATCTACATTCTATTGTGCAGATAAGTAATTAGGATTTTTAATTCCTTCCTAAATAGATGTATAAATATAATCATGGACTACTGTTACAATGGGAGTCTAATGGGGTGATTGGTCAACTAGTGTGGTTCTCAACCAGGGGGCCATATGCACCCCCCCTGATCCTTATAAGTTTTGTTTTTTTTTGGGTCCAGGTAAGCAAAAAATATAAAAAGTACAATAGGATTTTTAAACATAGAATGGCTACAAGGGGTCCACCATAGTAAAATGGGAAACAAAGGGGTCCATATGTAATTAAAGAAAAAAAAAAGGTTAATAATCACTGATCTGGTATTTAAATAAGTGTTTTTATGTTTAAGAATGGTTTGATGCTATGGGTATTTCTTGTCACCTGATTAATGGTGGTGGAGGGGTTATGTATATCAAGCTAGGATATTTACCACGTACCCCATGTGTACTAGTTAGGCACAAGGCCCTATTAATGTGAGACCACCCACAAGTCGAGCCGCCCTGTCGGCTGGGGCATTAGAATGCACCGACTGCACCTCTGCAGAGGGGTAAGACTCCCCCAATGGGGCCACTTGTTGGTCGTGGGTGGCGACCCGTGATGCTTAAGGATAGAACCCAGGTGGATGAGCAGTTCATGACTTGCAATACTCCACTTTGGCCCTATCTTGGGCTAGACGGGTGGTCATGTCAACCCCTAGCACCTATATGATTTTCCCAACCCTATTGCCCTTATGACAAGCCCCAACCCCTTTTTATCATATGGCTGCTAGAAGGCGGTGACTGAGGGTCTACATGTCCAGGGAATGACGTTAAACTCTATCTGATGGTGAGGTTCGAGTTCTGTAGGTTTGTGGAATGTGGAGCACTCCTTCATCACCATTGCTCCCTAGTCCACTCTGACCCGGAGTGGTAGTACCTGTTAGGGTCCCATCTATGGGTTAAATAGAAAAATGTATTTATAAAAATATTGTATTATCTATTAAGAATTGATTTATTTCAAAACTTTATCAGCATTAAATGACCCACTGAGGTTGATATGCCACCAAACCAAACCACAACTCGAGACTCATGGGTGCAGGTGCATAAATGTGTTGATCACGTCAGCATTCCACCTCAAGGGGGGTGCCTCAAGCACTGGGCAATAAACCCAGGCCTGCCCCTTTAAATGAAGGCTCCCTGTTAACTTGTAAGGTACAGCGGATGAAGCTCACTGGCCCCACGGTTGAAACCAGTTAGATATGTTAACCATACCTCTTGCAATGGTGATATTTCCTATTCTTCCTTTTAATTGTCGTATCTTCTATTAAATCTGTTTCACTAGTGATGACACTCTGTACATATTTGTTTCACCTTCATTGGTGAATTTATCTTGGAGTCGTTTCTTTCAATTCTTACTGGGTTGGTTGGTTGGTTTATTAATTTTAACGGCATATCAACCCGTCCAGGGTTATATCATGCCTAGCGGTTGGGTTGTTATACATATTGTGTATTCATATATATACATTTAGTAATTGGTTTTAACATTAGCATTTAACATTTAATGTGTTAGCATTATTGGGAATCATATTGTATGCCATTGATTTGTTTCATGTCTATATTCTATGGTATAATTTTATTTCCCTCAAAAAGGAGAAAATATCCTCTATGTTAACATTTTCAAATAGGTCCTTCATATTGTTTGCTTTAAAATAATGTTTTTTGATGTGAGCAAAAAATCTGCATTCCATCAATAAGTGTTTAACTGTCAGGGGTGTTTGACATGTTTCACATTGTGGTTGTTGTTCTTGTTTGAGTATATAAGAGTGTGTTAGTTTTGTATGACCAATGCATAATCGGGACATAATGACTTGTTTACTGGGACATAAATTTCAAGATGCCAGCCTTTATAAGTCTACGTATTTTGGTGAAAATTTTAGTTGTCGATTTGATTGTCTTTTCTTGTGGATTCTGATGCGTAGAATTTATTGATGCAGAAAAAAGTGCTCAATTTGGAGTTTTAGGTGAGATTTGAGGCCTGATAATTCCCCTGAGAGTGCCTGAAACTGGCCAATTTTGTGCAAAATTAAAGTGCCAATTTAACATGATTTTCTGATAGTTCGATGTGGAGTATCACATAGTAAAAGATAGTTGAATTCTGTTGAGAATTGGGGGAGGTATGGGGCTTCAAAAATGCCCCCAAAATGCCCTTTTTCAGCCATCTGAAAATGCCTTTTTCATCTACGTATTTTGGTGAAAATTTAAGTTGTTGATTTTATTGTCTTTTCTCATAGATTCTGATATGTAGAATTTATTGATGCAGAAAAAAGTGCTCAATTCAGAGTTTTAGGTGAGATTTGAAGTCTGATAATCCCCCTGAGAGTGCCTGAAAATGGCCAATTTCTTGCAAAATTAAAGTACCTAAATAATGAGAATGGAATCATCTGTTTTTCCTATAAATAATGTCTGACAAAACATCGGGAGGGAGAAACAACAACATCTCATGGGACTTGGTAATTCAACCTATCAATTGCTAATTACTCTGTTCACCTTGTATCTTTGCTTGGTAAACCTTTTTCCCTATCCTTAATATGCATTGTATTTCTTGCTATTATTTCTCTGTTAGCTCCAATACTTCAGCATAAAATAACCCAATAACATGTATTGGTATTTCTAGTTTCTTGTACACACCTATGAAAATTCACATTTTTGCTTCGTGTGGCTTCTGTGTATCCATTGCCGTCTCAAAAGGAGGTCAAAATACTGCTACCTTTTTCAGCAATGTATTTATGTGAAACCGCATTTTCAACCCTTATCAATATGATGACCAAATACAGATCTAAGTTCATGACCTGCAATATTCCACTTTGGTCCTTACTTGGGCTAGACAGGTGGTCAGAGAGGCCTCCTTTGATCAATCGACTGGTCATGTCAAGCCCTAGCACCTATCTGATTGCCCCAACCCTATTGCCTTTATGGCAAGCCCCAAACCCCTTTTTATCATATGGATGCTAGAAGGTGATGTCCTGGGAATGACGTTAAACTCTATCTAATGGTGAGGTTCCAGTTCTGGAGGTGTGGGAAATGTGGAGCACCCCTTCATCACCATTGCTCCCAGGTCCATTCTGACCTGGAGTGGTATTACCTGTTAGGGTCCCATCTATGGGTTAACTAGAAAAAACGTGTTTATAAACAACCTTGATTATCTATTAAGAATTGATTTATTTCAAAACTTTGTTGGCATTAAATGACTCACTGAGGTTGATATGCTGTAAAACAAACCGATCTAAACTTCTTGTGCAAAGTGTATTCTGTGTATTCTTTGTCAGAAATATCACCAAGAGTTGACAATGTGTTACAAGCAAAATGTTATTTTTCATGAAATATTTTAGCTAAATTCAATTTTTATTTATATGGGGTCCACGAGATCCTGAAATAGAAAAGGGTCCTGCTTCCAAAATGCTTGAAAATCACTGGTCTTGTTTAATAATAAAAATCTAATGAACATTTTAACCAACCCAATTTCTGTTTGAATTATATTTTCAATATTCAAGTCTGTGCGGTAAAGTAAGGAGCTGATGGTAGGTGTGGCGCTTCACCTCAAACACAAAAACAATCTCTTTAGTCTAGCGCTAGTGAAAAGAGGATAGACTCCCTCGCTGATTGGCTGATACCGACTTTAGGCCACCCCAACTTTTTTTTTTTTTTTTTTGATTAGGGGAAATATTAACAATATCTAAGATCACACCTTTTACTTTTCTGGCCCTGTTGGCTGGTGCATTAGAATACGCCAGCTGCACCTCTGCAGAAAAATAAGACTTCCCCAATGAGGCCACTTGTTGGCTGTGAGTGGCGACACATGATGCTTAAGGATGGAACCCAGGTGGCTGAGCAGTGCATGACATACAGCACTCCACTTTGGACCTTACTTCGGCTAGACAGGTGGTTTGGAAAGGCCCCTCTGATCAATCGTCTGGTCAGGTCAATGCCTAGCATCAACACCTATATGATTGCCCCAGCCCTATTGCCTTTATGGCAACCCTTTTTATCATATGGGTGCTAGGAGGTGATGGCTGAGGGTCTTCATGTCCTGGAAATGACGTTAAACTCTATCTGATTGTGAGGTTCCAGTTCTGGAGGTTTGGGGAATGTGGAGTACCATTGCTCCCTGGTCCACACTGACCTGGAGTGTAGAGTCCCATTTATGGGTTAAATAGAACAAAATTGTTTTTTAAAAAAACTTTCTACTAAACTATCACTTATAACTAACTTTAACTTTACCCTATAAACTTACCCTATAAACTTACTCCTTAAACTGATTTCCAATCCACTTAGCAACAAACAACTGCAAACAACCTATAAAAGACATAACAATGAATTTGACCATCCCTCACAACCTACCTCTTGGCATAAAATAATCCTGGATGGGTTGACATGCTGTTAAAATCAATCAATCTTTAACTTTTTCAATTATAAATGCTTACAAAAAATAAATAAAACAGATGAGTAAAGAGCATAATTGATTGGATAGTTGGTGATATGGCATGTCAAACCTCATTGGGTTAGATTTTGCCAGCTGTTAAATGATTTCAAGTAACTAATAATAATACTTCAAGAAACTATTCTTGATACAAATAATTTGCACACAGGTATAATTTCAAGTATTCCTATTTAATACTAAACATTATCGGTTATTTCCTATAAGTTCAACATAAACAAAGGGGAACCACTCTTGACTGATAAATTTATTTAATTATTGATCTACTAGGAAAATAGAAGAGAGATTTATGGTTAGGGTTAGTTTAATGGGAAAATAAATAAATAATTTATCAGTCAAGAGTGGTTCCCCTTTGTTTATGTTGGACTTATAGGAAATAACTGTATCATCATTATTATTATGAGTTTTCACATCTGTCGTGGCTGGTGGTTCATTGGAGGCTGAGTGACAGCAAGTCTTCTCAGGTCTCCAGGACTCTTCTGAGTATTCTAGCCGATCTTAACAATGCTGTAGTTTGGATGGTCTAGATTCTTCCTCTGATTTCCAATTCACCCAAATTCTTTTCTAGACAGTTTGGGGACCGTTTCAAGAGCACAAATTATTATTATCATTATCATTATTATTATTATTATTAGTAGTAGTAGTTTCATCATCATTATTATTAAAAAAAACAAAAAAAACAAACACACCCAGAATAACTTTATCAGTCAATTTTTTTAATTGCTTTTTCTGCTGTTTAGAAAAATATTTGAAAATACTTTTTGAATCAATCATGCAAGTCAAGACTAATTTGAAAATTTCAGGTAGAATACCTTCATTTAAAAAAAATAAATAAATAAAAGGAAAAGATTTGTTTTCATTATTTTGATTTTTCATATTATACATACATAACATTTCGTCCAATGGACTTTCTGGTCTTTGTTAGACCAGTCCTAATGCGGTATCTAGAGTTACTCCCCTTGATGAGTAGGGGACAGTTGCCGCTCATGACAGGGGCATTATGGGAACTAGGAACAGAAATAGGACTTCAGCCATGACCCACATGATAGCTAGTTACACACAAGTTGAGCTCTTAAGTCACTGTTTTTCTTTGGGGGGGGGCAGAATCATTTCTCTACCCTGCATTAAATAATGGCATTAGCCAACCAAATGTACAGAGGTCAAGGTCTGTGTTGGCAGAACTCTGTTTAAAGCCAGTTTATCTGCTAGCGTTGAACAAGATGGGTGACGCACTAGAGTTTGATCATCTCTAGTGGGGTCTAACTGGTGATGGGGGTATTATGTTGAAAGACCTGAAACCCCCCAATAAACCAGTTAATAGCATAACTGACCACACCACCCAGCGCTGTTTAATAGAACAGGTGTAACTCAAACAAAAATTGTTAATGTTCAACAACCAGGTTTTTAATTTTTATTCAGTGTTTTGTATTTATTTGTATGTTAAAGAAAACATACAAGCCTTTTTCAGTTGTTCCTTGTATTCCATTGGAGCAGACTACTCTCACCCTGGTCTAGCGCTAGTGAAAAGAGGATAGACTCCTTCGCTGTCTGGTTGACACCAATAATAGGCCACTCCTTTGTACTTTCTGGCCTTTGTTAGACAAGTCTTATTGAAGTATCTAGAGTTACCCCCCTTGATCAGTAGGGGACAGTACATGAGATAGCTGGTTGAAAACAAGTTGAGCTCTTAATTCACTGTTTTTTTGGGTAGAAGCATTTTTCTACCCTGTATTAAATATGTTATATATTCTTCTGATCATCTTTACCTGCTGAGATGCCCATGCTTGTATCTCAGCTTGTCGTATATTTTTCTTCTGATCATCTTTGGTATCTTATGTAGCTGGGAGTTCTTCTTCTAGTGTCTGGAACTTTTCATTTGGAGATTTTGTGTCTGGTCTTCCATTAAGGATTTCTCGTCTATCAGAAGCCCTGGGTTATTAGTTATTATTTGGATAAATAACCCAAGACTTAGATTTTCTTTATATTATATTTTATTTAGAAATCCCCATCCAGACTGACTGCGCAGAGTGTGAGTACGGGAGCATGCTGAGCGCGACTTGTTACCTCTGTGGCTTGCCCAGTACTGCTCTCTTTTCAATCAAAACTGGAAGAGGTTTTGTTTCTTATTTCTCTACTAATTCTCACGGTATCTACTGGAAAAGGGGTTAACACGAGGTTAACATGTGCCAATCAATCTTCCATGATATTGTCACATACTCCGACTCAAAAAAACTGCTAGCTGCAATTTCTAACAGCCATTTTCATTTCTACACTAACCCTACATGATTGTTAGGATACTAACAATTATGTAACAAATAAAACCTTGTTAATTTCCAACAACCAGGTTTTTAATTTTTGTTCAGTGCTTTGTATTTATTTGTATGTTAAAAACATACAAGCCTTCTTCAGTTGTTCCTTGTAATCCATTGGAGCAGACTACTCTCACCCTGGTCTAAGTCGTAAAAGTAAAGTCATCGGGGTGGCCTAAAGTCTGTATCAGCCAGACAGTGAGGGAGTCTATCCCTTTTCACTAGCACTAGACCAAGGAGATTGTTTTTGGCATCTGAGGCAGTGCCATACCTACCATCAGCTCCTCATTTTACAACACATATCCTTGTGTTACTCATAAGCTGAGTTGGTAAGGGCCGGTATCGAACCCGGAACCTTGTGGTTCCAAGTCGGATGCACTACCGACTGAGCCAAACCGGTCCTTCAATTCTCAATTCAAATAAAGTCCTAGTATTATTGTAATCTAAGTCCTTCTGCTCAATTATAATGAACTTACCATCAGTGGGAGAGCCACTGTGAACAACTTAAAGTAGGCAAAGAGTTGAATAATGAGTTTACAAGATTCCATAGACAATTTGAGCTAGTGAAAAGGGGATAGACTCCTTCACTATCTAGCTGATACCAACAATAGGCCACTCCACTGATTTTACTTACTCTTCTCAAATCCTTAACCTAATTGACTGCCCTGTCGGCTGGGGCATTAGAATGCATCGACTGCACCTCTGCAGAGGGGTAAGACTACCCCAATGGGGCCACCTGCTGGCCATGGATGGTGACCTGTTATGCTTAAGGATAGAACCCAGGTGGTTGAGCAGTCCATGACTTGCAATATTCCACTTTGGTCCTTACTTAGGCTAGAAGGGCAGTCGGAGAGGCCCGCTCTGATCAATCGGCCGGTCACGTCAAGCCGTAGCACTTATATAATTGCCCTAACCCTATTGCCCTTATGGCAAGCCCCAACTCTTTTTTATCATATGGATGCTAGAAGGCAGTGACTGAGGGTCTACATGTCCTGGGAATGACGTTAAACTCTATCTGATGGTGAGGTTCCAGTTCTAGAAGTTTGGGGAATGTGGAGTCCCACTTCATCACCATTGCTCCCAGGTCCACTCAGACCCACAGTAATAGTACCTGTTAGGGTCCCATCTATGGTATAAATAGAAAAATGTATTTATTAAAAAAAATTAAGTATCCATTGAGAAGTATCTCATTGAGAACTGACTTATTTCAAACTTTATTGGCATTAACATGACCCACTGGGTTGATATGCATCAAACAAAACAAACCAACACTTGACCTTGACCGCTATAATTTTAGAGATTTAATGAATAAACAACCTCAACCATTCTCATCTGTTGACTCATATTTTATCTCAATGTTTTTTTTATTTGAGTAAAACTTAATCCCTAAGCTTTGATATACAGTTCAGGTGCCCGACTATCATCTGACAAAACCCAAAGTGCCGGGCGGACGTGCACTTGTCTTGTAAGACGGTTAAACTAGTTATTTTTGACCATTGACATATTTAATGATCTTTCACAAGATTTTTAACCCTTTTGCAGGCAAATATTTTTGTAATCCTTTTACAGACAGACACAATAAGCTCCATATAAGTAATTGTTTGTATACCATATTCCAATGTTGTTGCCAGTGTTATTAATAAATCTTTTTATTTGGTTCTATAGATCTTAGTATTATATATTTACCGACTTGACATTCTATGAAAATATTATAAAATGCTGAGTATAATTGAGTAATAACCAAAACAACATGATCAAACGATGTTTTAATGATTATGCACGTCATTCGGACCTAGCTGGGTAGAGTCTTTGAGCTGTGTATTAATTATTATTCTATGTTACTGGATTTGAACCTGCAGTCCAGAGATAACTGTCACTTAGATATGTTAACCTAACTCCTATTATCCACTAGGCCATATGTCCAATTGACAATTCAGTGTGAATTTTGGGAACTTATAAAACCTAATGTCTTTTGTTTTGGCTGAATACTCTACCTATTCACTTGTATCGATTTTTTACCTCGACTCATATTGGGTGTTTTTTTTTTTTTTTTTTTTTTTATTGTTTTTTTTTTTTTTTCTCAAATAGTTAATTGATGACTATTATTAGATAGAATCTAATGAAACAAAACTATTTATGGAAAATGTGTTAAATATATGTAAATATAATATATATATACTATATATAATATATAAATAGATTGTAATGATAATTATATATATATATAAAATGTATATATATTATAAATATGTACTAATATAATATATTTACAATATGTATAATATTTATATATTATATATATATTAATATTATACTATATTATACATATTATATATATACATATATATATAATTATTATTATATATATTAATATATATATTATATATATTTAAATTATAAATTATATTAAAATATATATATATATATATATTAAATATATTTAATATTATATTATACATATTTACAATTATATATTATATACTATTATTTATCATATATATATTTTATATCATATAATTAATTTATATATATATAATATGAATATATATATAATATATAATAATATAAATCAATGTAATCTTTATGATAATCTTTGAAACAAAACTATTTACAAAAACAACCTGAAAGCAAAATTGACTTCTAACTTGTTGTCTTTGAGACTTTCTGATAAAATTTTTCATTAATAAAGAAAATAAAAGGAAAAAAAGTTTTATTTCATTATTTTGATTTTCAAATGAGGGACCCTAACATTTACTATCACTCCAGATCAGATTATTACACTGGGAATCACCCCCCTCCCAGAGCTTCAGAATTGGAAACTCACCACTAGAATACAGTTTAGCAGTAAAAATCTACAGTATTCTACATCCAGTATTTCTTAGAGATTCTACTGAATGTATTTCAAGGATTATTTTTACTTTGGTCACGCTGACCTCACAGACCATTTGTGGGTGGGGTTGTGGTTGGGGGGAAGTGACTTTCAAATTTTTGATATTAGTTTCTCTTTTAATGAGATGATGCAAATAGAATTTTTCTTATCCATTCTAAGGAAAATTTGTGGGCGTTGTCGGTTTTGTAGAATCCATTTCAGGTCATTGTTTAAACAACACATCTCTCTCTTTTATGCGTGTCTGTCTGGCTTTGTCTTGGCTGTGCGTTAAACTTCATCTAGTGAAGTTTCATTCCTAGAGCTCTGGGAGTGTGGACTATACTTTTGTTAAATTTTTGTGGCCATCTTTAGGCTTAAGCAAGAGCCCTCTTCAGTGGAGAGATCCTTGTGTTAAGCAGAGTGCGATCCTTAGTGAAGAAGCCTTTGGTTTTCCTTGGTGTCCTAGTGTTGTTGATTGGTGTTCTGTCTCATGTTGGTTGTTCCTTGTGTCTAGTGTTGGATATCCTTTGGTTGTTCCTTGTGTTCTCAGTGTTGTTCTTGTGCCTTGTTCAGTGTTGTATATCTTGGTCTTGGTGCCTGCAGTGTTGTTCTTTGGTCCGTTGTGTTCCTCGTGTGATACTGGTTGTTCTTGTGTCCAGTGTTGGGTATCCTTTGGTTGTTCCTTGTCTCAGTTTGTCTTGGTCTCGTTCCAGTGTTGGTTGTCTTGGTCCTTGTCTCGTGTTTAGATCTGTTGTTCCTTGGTTCTCAGTGTGGGTATGATCCTTGGTTGTTTCCTCGGTGTTTCAGTTTTGGGGGTATGATCTTTGGTTGTTCCTGGTGTTCCCTGCGAGATGTTGGGTATGATCCTTTGGTTGTTCTTGGTGTTTTCTCAGTGTTGGGTATGATTCTTTGGTTGTTCTTGGTGTTCCTCAGTGTTGGGTATGATCCTTGTGGGTTGTTCCTTGGTGTTCTCAGTGTTGGTATGATCTTTGGTTGTTCCTGGTGTCCTCAGTGTTGGGTATGATCTTTGGTTGTTCTTGTCCAGTGTTGGTATGATCCTTTGTTGTTCCTTGGTCTCCCTTAGTGTTGGGTATGTCCTTTGGTTGTAGGTCTGTTTAATGTCAAATAACGTGCAAATGAATGGCTTTCAATATCAGTGATTAAATAGTTAACTAATCACGTATTCGGGCTGTTGATTGGCTGGGTTTAAACCACGTGACCTCAGTGAGTCTATAAGTTTAAGTGGTGGATTTCAGCACACTCTATATACAGAAATTATATTATGTGTTGTAGAATATGCCAACTGCATCCCTGCAGAGGGTAACCCCCATTCCCCCCCCCCCAAAAAAAAAATGGTGTCTTGGGTAAAACATTAACCAGCCAAACTTTAAAATCACTAAAATACTAACTGTATTCTGTATTGTATTTTTCTAATTATTCTGGTATAACAAAAAAGAAAAAAAAATAGGTATAAAATCAACAATATTGAAATATTAGTAATGATAATAATAAATAATAAAAAAAATAAAGAACAAATGTGACTTTAATAGTTTTTATTGACGCTTATACCAAAAATAGGGGGGGGTGTTGAAATACCTTTCATTGCCATTTACTCTCAGGTCCACTCTGGCATGGGATGGTAGTACCTGTTAGGGTCCTATTTATGGGTTAAATAGATCAAAAGTGACTTTTAAAAAATGACTTCTTAAATGAAATTTTGACTACCAACGAGAATGAATAAAACAAAAATGTTCTTTGCATAAAATGATCCAAGGGTTGCATGCGTAACAACAACAGCATTTGTACTTGGCTATGACTTAAACTGTACCTGATGGTGAAGTTTTCTAATTCTGGAGCTCTGGGAATGTGGGGGAGTTTACCTTTCATCACATTACTAACCCTGGTCACTGCTAGACCCTAGAGTGGTGAGTACATGTTAGGGTGCACATCTATGGGTTATAGCAAAAAGAGAAAGTGAGTCTAAAATGTGTTTAAAAAATTGGTTTAAAAATAAAATATTGAAATACCCATTAAGACATGAATAAAAACAAAACATCTTCGGCATAAAATAAACAATGCCGTTGATGTGCCGTAAAATCAACTAACCTGTGGTGTGATGTTGTGGATGTGTGTGTGTGTGTGTGTATTAATATATATATTAATATATATATATATAATATATGAGGAAAAATGAGTAAGAAAAGAAATGTAGATGGATAAAATGAATTTTATATTCACTTATATCAATCCTTACAACATGCGTGGTTTCTGTCACACATTGTGTAAGTTGATATCGATTAATGTGATATCGAATTAAATTCTTTTTCCATCTCACATTCTTTTCTTAAACTCATTTTTTCCTCATTATTGTCGCGATTTTTAAATTCCTTTCATTTCACATATTTATATCCATACTATATAATATATATTATATTATAGTAGATATTATATATATTATAAAAAAAGATTGCCAATGGTTTATGTTTTTCAAAATGTTTTTATATTTTATCTTACATTTGCGACACTGTGTTCTAGATCTTCTTAAATCTTCTTAGGGTATTTGATTAATCATAATGCTCTGAAGAAGATATCAGAAGGTCTGAAACACATGTCGCATAATCTAAGATAAAAATAAAGACATTTAAAAAAAAAAAACAATCATTGATATAAATATAGTCTTTCTTGCGACCCATAACACACTTTATATAAATTAATATAATAGTGTGTGCTTTTTGTATTTACTGTCTATGAGGTGATTGGCATTACTACTTTATCTTTCTCATTGCGACCAAATACAGAATTCCTTATCATCTAATATATATAAATATATTATAATTATATCTTATTATAATGGAGATTGTGGGGTTTTCTGTCTGTAACGAAACTAATTATCTACTACAAGTCAAATTCCCTTAATTATTTTAATCAACATTCTCCATGATTTTCTTTACCTTCAGTTGATAAAATGTTTATACTTATTAATCTGTGTAGCCATATCTATTACTAATAACTGCAATTGTATTTTATATTACATACAACAAATAGCGCGTTTACAGTTGTAACTGGAGAAGCTAATTTGCATATTGATATTAAAATTTTGATTTTTAATAAAATATGTCTTGTAGTATTATTGATTCTAATTGTTTGGTTTTATCTTAAAATATGGACAAAAATCTCTTTATAAATCTTTAAAAGAATTCCTTAACAGAAAGAATACTGTAGATATTATCACTTTTACTTCCTATTTTAATAAATGTTAATTAGGAAATTTACAATGAAAGAGCGGAGTATGGAAAATGATGCGAATAGAGTTAGTTTAAAGTTGTCTATTTTTCATTATACCTCCTCTGTTGCAGATCTTTTTATCATGATTCTTAGTTCAGTTTCATTAGCCTTCTAATTTAATATGATAATTTTATTATAATAATAAACTTAATACTTGCACCGGAGGGTGCATCTATTTGCTAGTATATATAATAAATTTGTGTTTTTTCTATGTCGTTTAGGAGCAATGACATTTATCTATTTGCATATACCAAGTGCACCAAAGTTAGAGATATGTTCTATATCACTAATATTATATAATTATAATTAGTGTACTATTTAAATCATTGTCATGGTCCAGCAATGTTGTCGCTTCTCGAAGAAGGCGAAACATTGTGTGCCTTGGAAACCATGGTAACAATGGCGCACCTTAAAGGTATTGTCACTACTAACAAATAAATAATATACAGCTCTTACACTCGTATCGAGCACTTTAATTTCAATTCTCATACTAAAAAAGGAGCTATATAATTATATATATAATATATATATATATATATATATAATTAGATAGATTAAAAAGTCATGGTGCTTGGTGACTTTCAGTTTCTCACATATGTTTATTATTGATTATCTGTTGTCTTTGTCTCCCAAAACTAAGCTGAATTATTTTTCCCTTTTTTCCAGATTCACTGCGCCAGAAACTCCGGCGCTCAAAAAGCACAAAACGGAATTAAAAAAGATAAAGAAATACACATGGCCTGTACGCTAGGTAAAGATTATAAGAAAAAAAAAGAAAGTAAATAAAGTTTTAAATTGTATCTGTTTTTATAAAGATATAATGACTGGCTTTTATTTGTTTTTAATTTAACGCAATGAGGATTTGATTGGTTTATACATGAAATTAAATCAATGATAAAGATTGTTATTTGGACATGTATATTTTATAACGATTATTTATTGTAATTTCAATATACAAGCTCTTTGTTTGCGAACTCATTTGTTCTGATGTCAGCATTGTGCTAAAGTACTACTAATTGCATTTAGTTATTAATATTAATAATTATATATATGAACTTATATATTATTTAATATATATTATAATATATAATGATACGCCTATCTGCATGAAAGCTTGGATATCGCTCAACTTTTGTACTGTTGTTAGCTGTACTCTCTCGAGATATTTATACTATCTAATTTTGCCATTATATATAAATAAGTAATAATATAATTATATTTATATACACACACACACACCACATCATGAGAGATGTGCATGTGTTATGGTTATTGTTGTAGAAAATGGGCACAGTGAACTCAAGTTTCAAACCTGCTACGAAGGCTGTTAGTATTTTCACATGTGCTAATATCATTGGGAAGGTTATGCAGTTAAATCTATCTATTCTGCCTTTATCTTAGGTAAATAGTTAGGGCAGACTCAGCTTCTTTAACATTGGTATTGTAACCAATCACTGGGTGGTCACATGACCAAAACAAACCATTAGAGAATGCCAGGATCACGGTCTAAGCTGTCATCATATCTAAGGATTAGAAACCCAGGTGGTGTTGAGTCGTCATAAGCTTGCATACTCCAATTTGGCCCTTTTCTTGCGCAGACGTCGGTCGGAGAGGGCCCTGCACTCTCGAATCAATAAGCTGTCACGTCAAGCCCTGCACCTATTGCATTCCTTCAAGCCCTATTGCCTTATGGCAAGCCCCAACCCCTTTTTATCATATGGGTGCTAGAAGGTGGTGGCTTGAGGGTCTACATGATCTGATGATGTTAAACTCTATCTGATGGTGAGGTTTGGAGGTTGGGATGTGGAGCACCCCTTCATCACCATTGGTCCTGTACCTCTGACCCGGAGTGGGAGTACCTGTTAGGTTCCCATCTATGGGTTTGAATAGAAACTGAGTTTATAAAAACAAATTGAATTAAATTCCATTAAGGAAAATGAATTTATATTCCAAAACCTTTATCGCGCATTTAAATGGACCACCAAGGTTGATATGCATTAAATCAAAACCAAACCAAATTCATCCATCAGGTCGGCACTGACAGCACAGATGATACATGACAATCTTTTGCATCTTGTGCCTATGTTCATTAGTCAATTATTTGGATTATTTCAAAATTTATTGCTTCTCATCTTTTATCTGCGTACAAGTTTAAGCGTGGTGCCCTCTGCCTTTCTTTAGGTAATTTTCTTGTCCAGACTTTGGAAGCCTTCGAGTCTAGACATAAAGATGAGGCAATAGTGAATACTTTCAAATAATACACATATCAGCCTCATCTCAAAAATTCACGAGAAAATATGTGCAGATAACAATGAAAGATGAGGACAATACGTCCGAATAAATCCCAAATGATATTAATTATCAAGCTCATCTCAAAATTCACAAGAAATAGCCTATATGTTCTCGCGCTTCGGGAAGGTTTCAGTGTAGCATCATGAATCTGCACAGACCTGATCAATGTAGGTTTTTGCTGGACAGCCACACATGGCAATGTGTTGGTTTTCCACGTAAGAATATCGCTTATAACTTTGTGCTTCTCTCAGCTTCTTACATCTTACTTTGGATGGTTTGTGGTTGATCAGAAAGGTGTCTTACAATGCTTTTTTGAGGGGGTGGGGGAGCCGGGTGTTGGTTTCATGATTAGTTTTTAAAGACTGCATGAAACATATTTAGTATCTTTTTGCTAGTAAGTAATATATACACATGTTGGGACAGGAGCGGTGCCTTTCAATGGTGTATTGGGTTGCACACTAGGCATAGCAAGACATGGGTCGCAAGGGAGTTTCATGCTTAATTTCTGGATCTTGTGCTAAGAAACTCACTTAAATTAAACTAAAAAAAAGTTAATAAATTATTATATATATTATATAATATATATATATATATATATTTTATATAATATAATAAGATAATCTATAGGTTTCTTCATATTATTTATTGGGTGAACTAAGGGGACATTCACAACTATCTTTTAAACATGCTTCACTGGACGATGCAATGCATGAACCATAGGTTGTGGAATGTTTAGTTTGTCACCCAATAAATAGATATGTATAACCTATTATATTTATTTATTATTAATAGTAAGGCTCTATTTTATAGTGAGGCACTCTACAATTAATACTGCCTTTGTAACATTCAAAAGCTGAAATAGTGACATCTCACACTACAGTATATATATATATATATATATATATATATATATATATATATATATAATCCAAGTCAGAGAAAGAATCTTCCTTACGACACAAAGAGTTTTATTTAAAAAACTGTCGAGTTTGGAGAGCTCAATAGTGTGCTCTTATGTTAGGTCACAGAGCAATATATAAAGTAAAGAAATAAGAAAGACTTAGAGATTTTAGCATTATGTCTATTTGCGGGAGGCTTTGGAAATAGACTATAATTGTTAATCTCTAAGTTTTTGTTATTTCTTTACTTATATATTATAATATATATTACTATATATTTATATATATATAAATAATGGTTTTAGTTTTATATTTATTTGCATTGGATAAATTTTTTTAATCATTGGTTTCTTGCTGTTAACAGTCATCAGGAACGAAAGTGTTTTAAAAATTTTCAAACACCTTTGTTGCTGATCATAGCTCACAGCAAGAACGATGATAGCAAGTTGTTCCAAATGCAATAAATATAAATAAAAATTAAATTTATTTATTTTTACAGTATTGAAGTATCTCTAATAACATGTACGTTTGGAATTGCTAATGACTTCGTTCAATATATAGTGCAACATCATTGGATGTGTGTGTGTGTGGTGTTGTAATAATATATATTAATATTATAAGTATTATATATATTATCTAATAAGATAATTATGGATTAATTGGATTTTGAAGATTGAGAAGTATTTATTATTTAGTTTTTTGAAGCGCAATTACAATATGTATATCATAAAAATTTGATATTATTGAATCTAATTGCATGACAAGACAAAAATCTGCAAGAATGCGTGCCTACAGACAACGTCAGCTCTGTACAGTGTTCACATGTTGAACGGCGTTGTTCGCTGAGTTTGCTTTCATGATTTTTTCATAATTAATCAAATTTTATGATATATGCATTGTAATTGCTTCAAATATTAAATAAATAATAATATAATATATATTTATAAATATATCGATATATTATTGAGAGTACACAAGAAGCTTGTTTGGGATAGAGCGACAGCAACAATTTTTGGGAGAATATGTGCTTTAATTGAAGATCATACCATAAGGTTGAAAAATTATTAGTTGATAATTAATGAATTCGGCGAATACTAGTCTGTTCGAATGTAGAGTGGGCGGTAAACAAATAGAGAAAAAGAGTGAATCTCTGATGCTGAAATGTACATTACAGAGATCGATTTTTCTCAATTTGTTTTTAGCTTACTTTGAACAGATATATTCGCCTAATTCATTAATTATCAACTAATTAATTTTCAAAAATTGGTATGACTTCAATTAAGCCATATTCTCAAAAACTTATATTATAATATTAATTAGACACCACGACTTTGAATTCAAGTTGGTCATATGCTACATGATTTTTAACAAATCCCATGGGTATCTAAGCAATAACTGTTTCTAATGTTGGGGGATGCAGATCTGTCAATTCCGCTCCTAAAGCGTTCTATCGATACCAAAAAGAAGAGCCAATCTACATCATTGTGTTACTGAAGCGCAAAGGTTTACATAAGTATCCCCAGACAACCGCCTGGTCGGCTGGGTGTTAGAAATACCCGATTGCACTTTGCAAGAGGGGTAAGATGCCCCTATGGGGCTCACTTGTTGGTCGCTGGGTGGCGACCCGTGATGTCTTAAGGATAGAACCCTGGTGGATGAGAGTCATGATTGCAAAACTCATCTTGGCCTTTCTTGGGCTAGACAGACAGGTGGTCGGTGAACCTCCAATAAGATCGGCTGCGTTTAAAAATTGATTTGCCATTAAGTTAATGAATTTATTTCATTCAAATTTGTCGGCATTAAATGACCACTGAGGTTGATATGGTGTCAAAAAACCAAACAAACAGACAATGCACTAACGAATTTTATGTCCATGCTTTCTCCTGATAGAAGATTTATTAAATTCTTGGAATCCATCCATATGAGTAATGCTAGACAGCAACTCACCCTACAAGTACTATACCGTTCAGGGGCGGAGTAAAATTCTTGGGAATAAAGTGGCAATGAAATAAGTGTTCTTGTGCAACTTCCAATTAACTTATTCCTTCTAGGGGCTTTGTTAAGTTAAAATGGTGGCAGCCATAAGTAGTGCAAACGACTATGGTTTGGAATAATTGTTGTTTTTTACTTATCAGTGAATCAGAATTTTTTTTTTTCTTTCTTATTCAAAAATTTTGTTGAGGGTAGATAGCACCCCCTTTTTTTGGGTTGGGTGGGGTTGGAAGTGGAGTGGAAATCTGCATACTGCTTATAAATAATAGTGTTGAATTTTTTAATTGCTGTTAATAATACGTTGGCTCGGCTCTTAGGCTTTTATTGCTGTTGGGGAGAAGCATTTACAGCCAACCAAGAGCNGGTCTAACTGGTGAGGGGGGTATTATGTTGAAAGACCTGAAACCCCCCAATAAACCAGTTAATAGCATAACTGACCACACCACCCAGCGCTGTTTAATAGAACAGGTGTAACTCAAACAAAAATTGTTAATGTTCAACAACCAGGTTTTTAATTTTTATTCAGTGTTTTGTATTTATTTGTATGTTAAAGAAAACATACAAGCCTTTTTCAGTTGATCCTTGTAATCCATTGGAGCAGACTACTCTCACCCTGGTCTAGTGCTAGTGAAAAGAGGATAGACTCCTTCACTGTCTGGCTGACACCAATAATAGGCCACTCCTTTGTACTTTCTGGCCTTTGTTAGACAAGTCTTATTGAAGTATCTAGAGTTACCCCCCTTGATCAGTAGGGGACAGTACATGAGATAGCTGGTTGAAAACAAGTTGAGCTCTTAATTCACTGTTTTTTTGGGTAGAAGCATTTTTCTACCCTGTATTAAATATGTTATATATTCTTCTGATCATCTTTATCTGCTGAGATGCCCGTGCTTGTATCTCAGCTTGTCGTATATTTTTCTTCTGATCATCTTTGGTATCTTATGTAGCTAGGAGTTCTTCTTCTAGGGTCTGGAACTTTTCATTTGGAGATTTTGTGTCTGGTCTTCCATTAGGGATTTCTCGTCTATCAGAAGCCCTGGGTCATTAGTAGTTTTTGGATAAATAACCCAAGACTTAGATTTTCTTTATATTATATTTTATTTAGAAATCCCCATCCAGACTAACTGCGCAGAGTGTGAGTACGGGAGCACGCTGAGCGTGACTTGCTATCTGCGTGGCTTGCCCAGTACTGACTTAACTAACTCTTTCCAATCAAAACTGGAAGAGGTTTTGTTTCTTATTTCTCTACTAATTCTCACGGTATCTACTGGAAAAGGGGTTAACACGAGGTTAACATGTGCCAATCAATCTTCCATGATATTGTCACATACTCCGACTCAAAAAAACTGCTAGCTGCAATTTCTAACAGCCATTTTCATTTCTACACTAACCCTACATAATTGTTAGGATACTAACAATTATGTAACAAATAAAACCTTGTTAATTTCCAACAACCAGGTTTTTAGTTTTTGTTCAGTGCTTTGTATTTATTTGTATGTTTAAAAAAACATACAAGCCTTCTTCAGTTGTTCCTTGTAATCCATTGGAGCAGACTACTCTCACCCTGGTCTAAGTCGTAAAAGTAAAGTCATCGGGGTGGCCTAAAGTCTGTATCAGCCAGACAGTGAGGGAGTCTATCCCTTTTCACTAGCACTAGGCCAAGGAGATTGTTTTTGGAATCTGAGACAGAGTGCCATACCTATCATCAGCTCCTCATTTTACCACACATATCCTTGTGCTACTCATAAGCTGAATTGGCAAGGGCCGGTATCGAACCCGGAACCTTGTGGTTCCAAGTCGGATGCACTAACGACTGAGCTAAACTGGTCCTTCAATTCTCAATTCAAATAAAGTCCTAGTATTATTGTAATCTAAGTCCTTCTGCTCAATTATAATGAACTTACCATCAGTGGGAGAGCCACTGTGAACAACTTCAAGTAGGCAAAGAGTTGAATAATGAGTTTACAAGACAATTTGAGCTAGTGAAAAGGGTATAGACTCCTTCATTGTCTAGCTGATACCAACAATAGGCCACTCCACTGATTTTACTTACTCTTCTCAAATCCTTAACCTAATTGACTGCCCTGTCGGCTGGGGCATTAGAATGCATCGACTGCACCTCTGCAGAGGGATAAGACTACCCCAATGGGGCCACCTGCTGGCCATGGGTGGTGACCTGTGATGCTTAAGGATAGAACCCAGGTGGTTGAGCAATCCATGACTTGCAATATTCCACTTTGGTCCTTACTTAGGCTAGAAGAGCAGTCGGAGAGACCCCCTCTGATCAATTGGCTGGTCACGTCAAGCTGTAGCACATATAATTGCCCTAACCTTATTGCCCTTATGGCAAGCCCCAACTCTTTTTTATCATATGGATGCTAGAAGGCAGTGACTGAGGGTCTACATGTCCTGGGAATGACGTTAAACTCTATCTGATGGTGAGGTTCCAGTTCTAGAAGTTTGGGGAATGTGGAGTCCCACTTCATCAGAATGACTTTATTTCAAAACTTTATTGGCATTAAATGATCCACTGAGGTTGATATGCCATAAAACAAAACAAAACAAACCTTGACCTTTGACCCTAAATTTTAGGGATTTAATGAATAAACAACCTCAACCATTATCATCTGTTGACTCATTTTAATCTCAATGTTTTTTTTAAATTTGAGTAAAACTTAATCCCTAACTTTATCCACTAACAGTTCAGGGTGCCGACTGATCATCTGACAAAACCCAAAGTCCCGGGCGGACGTGACACTTATCTTGTAAAGGTTAAACTAGTTATTTTTGACCATTGACATATTTAATGATCTTTTCACAAGATGTTTAACCCTTTTGCAGGCAAATATTTTTTGTAATCCTTTTACAGACAGACACATAAGCTCCATTATAATAATATTCCAATGTTGTTGCCAGTGTTGCTTAATAAATCTTTTTATTTGGTTCTATAGATCTGTATATATATATTTACTGACTTGACATTTATGAAATATTATAAAATGCTGAGTATAATTGAGTAATAACCGAACAACTGATCAAAGATTTTTAATATTATCCGCATCATTCGGACTATTGTCCTCATTTTCATTGTTATCTGTACAATGTTTCGGTCGATGTGCCCTCCGGCCTTCTTCGGGTATTTCTTGTTGAACTCAGGAACCTTCTTGTCATAATTGGGAGCCATCACGGAACTTTGAACCCAACCCTTTATTCAATCCACGGGGGTATCTTGTTCTCATTCCGCTAACCATAGCTGGGGTAGAGTCTTTGAGCTGTGTTAATTATTATTCTATGTTACTGGATTTGAACCTGCAGTCCAGAGATAACTGTCACTTAGAACTGTCTTAACCTAACTCCTTTATCCACTAGGCCATATGTCCAATTGGACAATTCAGTGTGAATTTTGGGAACTTATAAACCTAATGTCTTGTTTTGGCTAGAATATCTACCTATTCACTTATGTATAATTTTTTACCTCGACTCATATTGGGTGTTTTTTTTTTTTTTTTTTTTTTTTTTTCAAATCAAATATAAAGATTTATTAGATAGATCTATGAGACAAAACTATTTATGGAAAATGTGTAATATAATGTAAATATAATATATATACTATATATAATATAAATATGTATAATATAATATATATAATATAAATATGTATAATATATATATATAATATAATATGTATAATATATATTTAAATATGTATAATATTATATATATATATATTTATATACATAATTATACATATATATTATATATATATATATATTTATATTAATATGTATAATATATATGTATAATATATGTAATATAAATATATATAATTTAAAATGTATAATATAATATGTATAATATATGTAATATAAATATATAATATATATAATTTAAATATGTATAATATAAAATGCATAATATATTTAAATTATATATATTATATATATTATATTACATATATTATACATATATATATAAATATTTAAATTATATATATTTATATTACATATATTATACATATTATATTATAAATATTTAAATTATATATATTTATATTACATATATTATACATATTATATTATACATACATATTTAAATATATTATATTATATATATTACATATATTACATATTATATATACATATTTAAATTATATATATTATATATATTACATATATTATACATATTAAAATTATATATATTATATATATTTATATTACATATATTATACATTTTATATTATACATATTTAAATTATATATATTATATATATTACATATATTATACATATTAAAATTATATATATTATATATATTTATACTACATATATTATACATATTATATTATACATATTTAAATTATATATATTATATATATTTAAATTATATATATTATATATATTTAATTATATATATTATAATATTTAAATTATATATATTTATATATAAATTATATATATTATATATATTTATATTACATATATTATACATATTTAAATTATATATATTATATATATATATTACATATATTATACATATTTAAATTATATATATTATATATATTTATATCATATAATATAAATATATATATATAAATATGAATATATATATAATATATATATAATATAAATCAATGTAAATCTTTATTAGATAAATCTTTGAAACAAAACTATTTACAAAAAACAACCTGGAAAGCAAAATTGACTTCTAACTTTTGTCTTTGAGACTTTCTGATAAAATTCTTCATTTAAGAAAGATACAAAAAAGGAAAAAAGTTTTATTTTCATTATTTTGATTTTTCAAATGAGGGACCCTAACATTTACTATCACTCCAGATCAGATTATACCTGGGAATAACACCCCCCCCCCAGAGCTTCAGAATTGGAACCTCACCACTAGATACAGTTTAGCAGTAAAATCTACAGTATTCTACATCCAGATAATTTCTTAGAGATTCTACTGAATGTATTTCAAGGATTATTTTATCTTTGGGTCACGCTGACCTCACAGACCATTTGTGGGGTGGGGGTTGTGGTTGGGGGGAAGTGACTTTCAAATTTTTGATATTAGTTTCCTCTTTTAATGGAATGATGCCAAATAGAATTCTTTCTTATCCATTCTAAGGAAAATTCCTGTGGCGTTGTCGGTTTTGTAGAATCCATTTCAGGTCATTGTTTAAACAAACACATCTCTCTCTTTTATGCGTGTCTGTCTGGCTTTTGTCTTGGCTGTGACGTTAAACTTCATCTAGTGAAGTTTCATTCCTAGAGCTCTGGGGAGTGTGGACTATACTTTTGTTACAATTTTTGTGGCCATCTTTAGGCTTCAAGCAAGAGCCCTCTTCAGTGGAGAGATCCCTTGTGTTAAGCAGAGTGCGATCCTTAGTGAAGAAGCCTTTGGTTGTTCCTTGGTGTTCCTCAGTGTTGGGTATGATCCTTTGGTTGTTCCTTGGTGTTCCTCAGTGTTGGGTATGATCCTTTGGTTGTTCCTTGTGGTTGTTCCTTGGTGTTCCTCAGTGTTGGGTATGATCCTTTGGTTGTTCCTGGTGTTCCTCAGTGTTGGGTATGATCCTTTGGTTGTTCCTTGGTGTTCCTCAGTGTTGGGTATGATCCTTTGGTTGTTCCTTGGTGTTCCTCAGTGTTGGGTATGATCCTTTGGTTGTTCCTTGGTGTTCCTCAGTGTTGGGTATGATCCTTTGGTTGTTCCTTGGTGTTCCTCAGTGTTGGGTATGATCCTTTGGTTGTTCCTTGGTGTCCTTAGTGTTGGGTATGATTTTTGGGTTGTTCCTTGGTGTTCCTCAGTGTTGGGTATGATCCTTTGGTTGTTCCTTGGTCTCCCTTAGTGTTGGGTATGATCCTTTGGTTGTAGGTCTGTTCGTCAATGTCAAATAACGTGCAAATGAATGGCTTTCAATATCAGTGATTAAATAGTTAACTAATCACGTATTCGGGCTGTTGATTGGCTGGGGTTTAAACCACGTGACCTCGCTGAGTCTATAAGTTTAAGTGGTGGATTTCAGCACACCTTATATACAGAAAATTATATCGGTGTGTTGTAGAATATGCCAACTGCATCCCTGCAGAGGGTAACCCCCATTCCCCCCCCCCCAAAAAAAAATGGGTGTCTTGGGTAAAACATTAACCTAGCCAAAACTAAATCACTAAAATCACTAACTGTATTCTGTATTGTATTTTTCTAATTATTCTGGTAATAACAAAAAAGAAAAAAAAAATAGGGTAATAATAAAATCAACAATAATGATAATATTAGTAATGATAATAATAAATAATAAAAAAAAATAAAGAAACAAATGTGACTTTAATAGTTTTTATTGGACCTTATACCAAAAATAGGGGGGGGGTGTTGAAATAACCTTTCATTGCCATTTACTCTCAGGTCCACTCTGGCATGGGATGGTAGTACCTGTTAGGGTCCTATTTATGGGTTAAATAGATCAAAAAGTGACTTTTAAAAAATGACTTCTAAATGAAATTTTGACTACCCAACGAGAATGAATAAAACAAAAATGTCTTTTGCATAAAATGATCCAAGGGTTGACATGCCGTAACCAACCAACCAGCCATTGTACTTGGTATGACATTAAACTGTACCTGATGGTGAAGTTCTAATTCTGGAGCTCTGGGGAATGTGGAGTACCCTTTCATCACCATTACTCCCTGGTCCACTCTGACCTAGAGTGGTAGTACCTGTTAGGGTGCCATCTATGGGTTGAATAGAAAAAAGAAGAAAGTGAGTTCTAAAATGTGTTTAAAAAATTGTTTAAAATAAAATATTGAATACCCATCAAGAACGAATAAAACAAAACATCTTCGGCATAAAATAAACCAATGGGTTGAAGTGCCGTAAAATCCAACTAACCTGTGTGTGTGTTGTGTGTGTGTGTGTGTGTGTGTGTATATATATATATATATATATATATATATATATATGAGGAAAAATGAGTAAAGAAAAGAAATGTAGATGGATAAAATGAATTTAATCGATATCACTTACACATGTGTTTCGGTCACACATGTGTAAGTGATATCGATTAATGTGATATCGATTAAATTCATTTTATCCATCTACATTTCTTTTCTTTACTCATTTTTCCTCATATTGTCGGATTTAATTCCTTTTCCATTTTCACATATATGTATATATATATATATATATATATATATATATATATATATATATATATAAAAAGATCTGCAAAATGGATTATGTTTTTAAAAGATGTTTTATATTTTTATCTTACATTTGCGACACGTGTTTCAGATCTTCTAATATCTTCTTAGGTATTGATTAATCATATGCCTGAAGAAGATATCAGAAGATCTGAAACACATGTCGCAAATCTAAGATAAAAATAAAGCATTTAAAAAAAAAAACATAATCCATTTTGGATTTTTTATAAAATATTTGATTTTCTCCCATTGGACCCATAACAACACTTTATATATATATATATATATATATATATATATATATATATAAATAAATTTGTGTGTGTGTCTTTCTTTCTGTATGCATCACTGTCTATGGAGGTGCTAATGGCATACTACTTTTATAATCTATCTCATTTGCTGACCAAACCAAGTTACAGGATAAGTGTTTCCTTATCTATGCATCAATATATATATATATATATATATATATATATATATATATCTTATTATAATGGAGATTGTGTGTTTTTCTGTCTGTAACCGAAACTATATTACTACTCAAGTCACAATTCCCTTAATTATTTTTACATCAAATTCTCCATGATTTCATTCTTTTAAACCTTCAGTTATTAATAAAAATTGTTTTATATTATTAATACTGTTGAGCATATCTATGTACTAATAACAAGCAATTGTATTTATATATACAACAAAATAGCGGTTTACAGTTTGAACGAGAAGGCTAATTTGCATATTGATATTTAAAATTTTATTTTAATAAATATGTGCTTGGTATTATTGATTTCTAATTGTTTGGTTTTATCTTAAAAAATATAAACAAAAATCTCTTGGATAAATCTTAAAAGAAATTTATTTACAAGAAGAAATAACTGTAATATTATCCTTTACTTCCTATTTTAACTAAATAGTTAAATTAGGAAAATTTACCAATGAAAGAGGGGAGTAATGGAAAATGATGGAATAGTTAGTTTCAAAGTTGTTCTATTTTTCGATTATACCTCCTCTGTTGCAGATCTTTTTATCTGCATTCTTAGTCAGTTTCATTAGCCTTTCTAATTTAATATGATATTTTATTATAATAAAACTTAAATACTTGCACCCGGAGGGTGCATATATTTGCTAGTATATATAATATAGTGTACAATACATTTAAGGTGCCATTGTTACCATTGGTTTCCAGGCAGCATGTTAGTCGCCCTTCTTCAAGACAACATGCTGCCTGGAAACCAATGGTAACAATGGCACCTTAAAGGTATTGTACACTATAACAAATAAATAAATACAGCTCTTACACTCGTAATCGAGCACTTTATTTTCAATTCTCCAATACTAACAAAGGACTATATATATATATATATATATATATATATATATATATATATATATAGCATAGATACAAAGTCAATGGTGCTTGGTGACTTTCAGTTTCTCACATATGTTTATTATTGATTATCTGTGTCTTTGTCTCCAAAAACTAGGCTGAATTATTTTTTTCCCTTTTTTTCCAGAATCGCACTGGCCAGAACTCCGGCGCCTCCAAAAAAGACAAACAGGAATTAAAAAAGATAAAGAAATACAATGGTACCTGTAAGGTAGGTAAAGATTATAAAGAAAAAAAAAAGAAAGTAAAATAAAGTTTTAAATTGTATCTGTTTTTATAAAGATATAATGACTGCTTTTATTTGTCTTTTAATTTTTAACCAATGAGGATTTGATTTGGTTAAATATTACAATGAAATTGAAAAAAATCTATCGATAGACACGATTGGTTAGGTTTTTGGACATGTGATGTGATTGGTTATAAATGGATTTATAATTTATTATTTAAAATTTTCAATATAACAAAAGCTCTATTTCTCTGAATTTTTGGCTATTGTCCTCATCTTTATTGTTATCTGTACAATGTTTCAGCTGATGTGCTAAAAATAAGGAATAATTTAGAATAATTTTTGCTCAGCTTTAGTATAATAATAATAATAATAATAATAATAATATATATATATATATATATATATATATATATATATATATATATATGGGTATAACTGCACTGATGAAAGGTGATACCTCGAAACACGTGTCTGTAGTTTACTCTCTCTCTCTATCTATCTATCTATATATATATATATATATATATATATATATATATATATATATATATACACACACACGCACATCTGGAGATGTGCAGTGTTATGGTTATTGTTGTAGAAAATGGGCACAGTGACTCAAGTTCAAATCCTTGACGAAGCTGTTAGTATTTCACATGGTGCTAATATCATTGGGAAGGGTATGCATTTATCTATTCTCCCTTTATCTATGGGTAAATAGTAGGGCAGACTCAGTTCTTTAACATTGGTATTGTAACCAATCACTGGGTGGTCACATGACCAAACAAACCATTAAGAGAACTGCTCCCAGGTCAATCAAGGATCTAAGACTTGTCTATCATATCCTAAAGGATAGAAACCAGGTGGTTGAGCAGTCCATAACTTGCAATACTCCAATTTGGTCCTTTCTTGGGCTAGACGGTCGGTTGGAGAGGCCCCCTCTGATCAATAAGCTGGTCACGTCAAGCCCTCGCATCTATATGATTACCCAACCCTATTGCCCTTATGACAAGCCCCAACCCCTTTTTATCATATGGGTGCTAGAAGGTGGTGGCTGAGGGTCTACATGTCCTGGGAATGACGTTAAACTCTATCTGATGGTGAGGTTTGGAGAATGTGGAGCACCCCTTCATCACCATTGTTACCTGGTCCACTCTGACCTGGAGTGGTAGTACCTGTTAGGGTCCCATTTATGGGTTGAATAGAAAACATGAGTTTATAAACAAAATTGATTATCCATTTAAGAATGACTTTATTTCAAAACTTTATCGGCATTAAATGACCCACCAAGGTTGATATGCCATAAATCAAACCAAACCAAATCATCATCAGGTCGCACTGACAGCACAGATATACATGACAATCTCTTGCCATCTGTGCCTATTGTTCATTAGTATTATTTGGATTATTCAAATTATTGTTCTCATCTTTTATCTGTACAGCGTTTCAGCCGATGTGCCCTCTGGCCTTCTTTAGGTATTTCTTGTCAGACTTGGTAGCCTTCGAGTTCTAGAATAAAGATGAGGCCAATAGTTCGAATACTTCAAATAATACACATTATCAAGCCTCATCTAAAAAATTCAGAGAAATAGTGCAGATAACAATGAAGATGAGGACAATAGTCCGAATAATCCAAATGATATTAATTATCAAGCCTCATCTCAAAAATTCACAGAAATAGCCTATTGTTCATCGCCTTCGGAAGGTCTTCAGTGTAGCATCCAGAATCTGCACAGACCTGGACAGCCCACACTGGCATGTTCATGTGTTGGTTTCCACGTGAGAATATCGCTTATAACTTTGTGCTTCTCCAGCTTCTTACATCTTACTTGGATGGTTTGTGTGATACAGAACAGGTGTCTGTACAACTGCTTTTTGGGGGGTGGGGGGCGGGTGTTGGTTCCATGATTAGTTTAAGACTGCATGCCACATTTAGTATCTTTTTGCAAGTACAGTAAATATAGCAACACGTATGGGACAAAGCGGTGCCTTTCATGGTGTATTGGTTGCACAACTAGGCTAGCAGACCAATGTCAGGGAGTTCAGTGCCTACTTCTGGATCTTGTGCTAAGCAAAAATCACTAAATTACAACTAAAACAAAAGTTATATATCTTATTATAATGGAGATTGTGTGTTTTTCTGTCTGTAACCGAAACTATATTACTAATCGAGTCACAACTCACATAGTTATTTACATCATATTCTCCATGATTTTATTTATATTTAAACCTCAATTATTAATAAAATTGTTTTACATTATTAATACTGTTAAGCATATCTACATACTGACAACATGCAATTATATTTATATATACAACAAAATAGCAGTTTACATTGTGACCGGGAAGGCTAATTTGCATATTGATATAAAAAATTTGATTTTAATAAATATGTGCTTAGTATTATTGATTTCTAATTGTTTAGTTTTATTTTAATGAATATAAGAAAAAATCTCTTCAATGAATCTTAAATGAAATCCATTAACAAGAAGAAATAACTGTCATTTTATTCTTTACTTCCTCTTTTAACTAAATACTTAAATTAGAAAAAATAACAATGAAAGACGGAAGTGATGGAAGAGTAACTTTCAGTTGTTCTATTTTTCGATTATACCCCCTCTGTTACAAATCTTTTTATCTGCATTCTTATTTAGTTTCATTAGCCTTTCTAATTTAATACAATATCTTATTACATTAAAACTTAAATACTTGCACCCGGAGTGTGCATATATTTGCTAGTATATATAATATAATAAGATAAATATATAGGTTTTACATATCTATTTATTGGGTGACAAAGGAACATTCACAACCATATTGGTTTCATGCGATGCATTCATCAGGTGAAGATGTTTAAACATCTTCACCTGACGAATGCATCGCATGAAACCAATATGGTTGTGAATGTTCCTTTGTCACCCAATAAATAGATATGTAAAACCTATATATTTATCTTATTATATTATATAACAGCTCTATTTTATATTGAGCACTCTACCAATTAATACTGCCTTTGGTACACCATTCCAACAAAAGCTGAAATAGTGACCATCTCACACTACAGTGTGTATATATATATATTATATATATATATATATATATATATATATATATATATAATCCAAAAGTCCAGAGAAGATATCTTCCTTACGACACAAGAGTTTTATTTAAAAAACCTGTCGCAGTTTGAGAGCTCAATGTGTGCTCTTAATGTTAGAGTCACAGAGCAAATATATAAGTAAAGAAATAAGAAAAGACTTAGAGATTTAGCATTATAGTCTATTTCAAAGCTCCCTGAAATAGACTATAATGCTAAATCTCTAAGTCTTTTGTTATTTCTTTACTTATATATATATATATATATAAATAAATGTTTTAGTTTATATTTATTTGCATTGGAACAATTTTTCTACCATTGGTTTCTTGCTGTGTAACAGTCATCAGGCAACGAAAGTGTTTTAAAAATTTTCAAAACACTTTTGTTGCCTGATGACTGCTACAGAGCACGAAACCAATGATAGCAAAATTGTTCCAATGCAAATAAATATAAACTAAGACATTTATTTATTTATTCATTTATTAACGCTCTATCACAGATATTGAGCACTCTTCTAATAACACTGCACGTTGGATTACTACTGCTTCTTCAAGTATAATAGTGCCAACCATACACATTGATGTGTGTGTGTATGTATGTATATATATGTATGTATATATATGTATGTATATATATGTGTGTATGTATGTGTGTATATATATATATATATATGTATGTGTATATATATATATATATATATGTATGTGTGTATATATATATACATATATATATATATATATATATATATATATATAAATAATAGTATTTGATAATTTGCTTTTGAAGCATTGTTAAGTAAAGTATATTATTATTTATATTTTTGAAGGCAATTACAATATGTATATCATAAAATTTGATAATTATTGAAAATAATCATGACAAGCAAACTCTGCAAACAATGCGTGCCACACCGTACAGCTCTGTACAGTGTTCCACATGTTGTTCGCTGAGTTTGCTTTTCATGATTATTTTCAATAATTATCAAATTTTATGATATACGCATTGTAATTGCCTTCAAAAATATAAATAATAATAATAATAATAATATATATATATATATATATATGAAAGTACACAAACAGCTTGTTTGAGATGGCGACAGCCAACAATTTTGGGGAGAATATGTGCTTAATTGAAGTCATACCTAATTTGAAAATTAATTAGTTGATAATTAATGAATTAGGCGAATATATCTGTTCAAATGTAAGGCATAAACAAATAGAGAAAAAGTCGATCTCTGATGCTGAAATGTACATACAGAGATCGACTTTTTCTCGATTTGTTTACGCCTTACATTTGAACAGATATATTCGCCTAATTCATTAATTATAACTAATTAATTTTCAAATTAGGTATGACTTCAATTAAGCACATATTCTCCAAATATATATATATATATATATATATATATATATAATCAATTAGATACCACCACTTTGAATTCAAGTATGGTCAATGCATGACATGGTTTTTTAACAATCCCATGGTATCAAGCAATACCTTTTTCTGAATATTTTTTTTTTTTTTTTTTTTGTGTGAAATGGGGGGTGCACAATGTCAATTCCGCTCACTAAGCTTCACTATCGCATACTCAAAAAGAAGAGCCAATCTACATCATTGGATGTTACTGAAGGCACAGGTTTTACATAAGTATCCATCCAGACAACCGCCCTGTCGGCTGCGGTGTTAGAATACACAGACAGCACCTCTGCAGAGGGGTAAGACTCCCCTAATGGGGCCACCTGTTGGCCGTGGGTGGCGACCTGTGATGCTTAAGGATATAACCCAGGTGGCTGAGCAGTCCATGACTTGCAAAACTCCTCTTTGGCCCTTTCTTGGGCTAGACAGACAGGTGGTCGGTGAGACCCCCTCCAATTAATCGGCTGGTCACAAAATTGATTATCCATTAAGAATGAATTTATTTCAAAATTTGTCGGCATTAAATGACCCACTGAGGTTGATATGCCACAAAACAAACCAAACCACCCAGACAAATGCACTAAACAATTTTATGTCCGTGCCTTTCTCCTAGATAGAAGATTTATCAAATTCTTGGAATCCATCCCATAATGAGTATGCTAGACCACCACTCACCCTACAAGTACTACCGCTTCAGGGCGGAGTAAATCTGGGAATAATGGCAATGAATAACGTGTTCTTGTGCAACTTCCAACTAACTTATTCTCTAGGGGCTTTGTTAAAGTCAAAATGGTGCAGCCATACAGTAGTGCCAACATGACTATGGCTTGGAATAATTGTTGCTTTTACTTATCAGTGAAATCAGATTTTTTTTTCTTTCTTATTCAAAAATCTTTGTTGAGGGTAGAAAGCACCCCCCTTTTTGGGGGTTGGGGTGGGGTGGGTGGAGAATCCTCAATAACTGCTTATAAAATAATAGTGTTGAATTTTTTAATTGCTGTTAAGATAATCACTTGGCTCGGCTCTTAGGCTTTTATTGCTGTTGGAGGAGAAGCATTTACAGCCAACCAGAGCTGCAAAATTTGACTCGTGCCAAACTGTGGCAACTTAACTCACCATCTATCATCTAACACCCCTACACCCCCCCCAAACTCAACTTCACCCCCAGCCCCCTACCACCCCTCTCTATACTTTGGTGAAATCAGGATGACTGAAAATCTTGGCACAGGCTCTTCCCTCCTCTCTACCCATCCACCAGCTTTTGGTTTTAAACCAATTTTCTTAATCCCAAATTTAATATATATATATATATATATACATACATACAGAGGTTGTTCTCCAATCTGATTTCATTCGTTAATTATTATTTCATTAATTTAGAAAATTAATGAAATTAATCAATGAATGAAATCAGATTTGAGAGTGTGTGTATATGTATGTATATATATATACATATATATATGGTATTTGTGGAAAAGGTGACTTACTGGTGAAAATTCTTTTTGAATTTTAAATCAGCGTTCTTCAACCGCGGACCTATAACCAACCGTTTAACGGGAAAAAATACACATGTGCAATTGACTGCAATTAATCAATATCTTGATTAATCCAGTGGATTTAACCCTGAAGATTGTTATGGTGAAACTCGAGTAGATTATTACCATGTACCATTATGATAATATATATATATATATATATATATATATATATATATATTATATATAAAATATTGCCCATTTTATCTCTAATTTTTTTTTTGAAAAAATCGCAATATATATAATGGAGAATGAATGGGAAAAGTATTAGCATATGAAGGTGCTCAATGCTAAAATAGCAGAGCAGTTACAGAATATTAACACAATAATATTTAATCTCTGATTTTATATATATATATATATATATATATATATATTATATATATATATGAGGTAAGCTAAAATGGAAAAGGGGACAAAAAATAATGACTCAAACAAGTAGAAGTAGGAGAGAAATATTTCGTTCCTCTTTACGCAAAGAACTTCATCAGTCTAACTTTATTCAAAACAATGTATGTACATTTGTATTTATAGAAGAGAAAGTGAGTTTGTGGTGAAATTGAGGGGAAGGGAAGATTTAGAGGATTCGGTTTTTGTCCATTTTTCCATTTTACCTTACCTCATACTGTCGGATTTTACTCCAACCCTCCTATCTTCATACATACACACACACACACACACACACACACACACATACATATATATATATATATATATATATATATATATATATGTGTGTATGTGTGTGAATAAAAGGAAGTGAATCCAACTTATAATAAGTGAATCCAATTATAATAAAAAATTTAAAAAACACAGGTTTAAATGAGTTAAGTGATGAGTTTATTGGCCGACGCTGCAGTGTTTCGATCTATTAATTAGATCATCGTCAGGGCTTTTGTTGGTATGTGGAACGTGATAAAGTTCATTTTTTCAACGTTCTTTTTTCTCAGACTTCAAATTTTAAACAGACCGCTAAACAAGGACTATTACTCGCCTTTCTCCTTATTCTGAGATAAGAATTTTTTATCACCTTCCACATACCAACAAAAAGCCCTGAAGATGATCTAATTAATAGATCGAAACACTGCAGCGTCGGCCAATAAACTCACCACTTAACTCATTTAAACCTGTGTTTTTAAAATTTTTTATTATACTACATATATATATATATATAGCAATCACTTAAATTTTTTTCCTCAATGAAAATATTGCTATATAATATATATATATATATATATATATATATATGAGAGAAAGCTAAGTGATAATGATCACCTAGAATAAGTTTTACATATTCAACCAAAATTTGATTTGAATATTGGTACATTTTTTTTCCTCTCTCCGACTGATATATTTTTAGATGATGAGGTCTGGTTTATCATAGAAGGGCTAAAATTAGTGAATCTATTGATTATATATCAGTTCTAGATGTGCTTGTATTTATTGTTGAATGGTTCTATTGGAAAATAAAGCCCATTTATATTTAAATATAATCCACATATGTATAACTGTCTTATGTATATGTTTGTGTGTGACTAAGGGTTTGTTTGTGTGTGTGCGTGCCTGTGTCAGTGAGCGTTTGTATGTTTGTGCGTGCGCCTGTGACAGTAAGTGTGTGTGTATTTGTAAGTTAATATTTGTGTGTGTGTATTGTAAGTTAATATTTGTGTGTGTGTGTGTGTGTGTGTGTATTGTGAGTTAGCATTTGTGTGTGTATTTGTGAGTTAGCATTTGTGTGTGTATTTGTGAGTTAGCATTTGTGTGTGTATTTGTGTATTTGTGAGTTAGCGTGTGTGTGTGTGTGAGTTAGCGTGTGTGTGTGCATGCGTGGGCATGTGTGCATGTGTGGCCATGTGTGTGTGTGTGTGTGTGTGTGTGCATGCACATGTAGGTGTGTATTAGCGTTAGTGTGCGTGGGTATTTGTGTGCGTGTATGTGTGAGTGCATGTAGGAGTGTTAATGTGTGTGTGTGTTGGAGTGTTAATGTGGGAATGTTTGTGTGTGAGTGCATTCATGTGGAAGTGTTAATGTGTGTGTGTGTGTGTGTGTGTGAGTGAGTGCATGCATGTGGGAGTGTTTGTATGTGTGAGTGAGTATGTTAATGTGTGTGTATGTGTAACATCTTGTCAGTTTATTCAAATCTAAATATTATTGAATTAGTGCTTTATTATTTATATATTATTGTAGCACTGATTTTGCTCCTGAATTTCCTGTCCGATTCCATATTTGGTGTTTTGATTTCATCACCTCGTCACTTAATTCAAATCTTACAAAATTGAATTAATGCTTTGTTGCATGGCTAATTTACATTGACTGGAAATTTGTAAATAAAATGAAAGATTAAAAAAAAAAGTTCCACAATTGGAGATAGAAAAAAATGAATATGCTGAAAACAATTAAAAAAACAAACTGTTCTCTATTGCCCCAATTAGTTATCCACCCTGTCGGCTGGGGTGTTAGAATGCACCTACTGCACCTCTGCAGAGGGGTAAAACTCCCCCAATGGGGCCACCTGTTGGCCATGGGTGGCGACCTGTGATGCTTAAGGATAGAACCCAGGTGGCTGAGCAGTTCATGACTTACAATATTCCACTTTAGGCTTTTCTTGGTCTAGACGGGCGGTCGGAGAGGCCCCCTCCGATCAATCGGATGGTCACGTCAAGCCCTAGCACCTATATGATTGTCCCAACCCTATTGCCCATATGGCAACCCCCAATCCTTCTTATCATATGGGTGCTAGAAGGCGGTGGCTGAGGGTCTACATGTCCTGGGAATGACGTTAAACTCTATCTGATGGTGAGGTTCCAGTTCTGGAGGTTTGGGGAATGTGGAGCACCCCTTCATCACCATTGCTCCCTGGTCCACTCTGCCCCGGAGTGGTAGTACCTGTTAGGATCCCATCTCTGGGTTGAATAGAAAAACATGAGTTTATTAAAAAAAAAAAGTTGTTTAAAAAAAAAAATTGTATCATGCATTAAGAATGAATTTATTTCACAACTTTGTCGGCATTAAATGACCCACTGAGGTTGATATGCCGTAAAACAAACCAAATTAGTTATGTAGAAAATATGATGGCCATAACTACTGCTGTCGTTTTTTGAGTTAGATAAGATATTTGGTGATTTTTATTGTTAGATAAATGTATTTTTCCTTTGTTGGTTGGTTTTGAAGGCTATCACAATGCAAGTGTAAAGAAAAATGAAGAAACTATGGTGTTGTTTGTTAACCTGTGATTTATTCTTAATATTTCGAGATAAAAATCTCTTCTAAAGAACTGAAGTTGTTGCTAGTGGCTGTCCATTTGTTCTGTCTCATGCCTTCCAAACTCTGTGTAGGAGTGTGTGTGTGTGTGTGTGTGTGTGTGCACGTCTGTTCAGTTTTTGATTATTATTCCAGATCTGGCTTGCCCCCTGTGCATAAATTTTTTTTTTGTTTATTAACATTGGGACAATAGAGAACATAATTTTTTCTTAGTTGATAAGCCCAAAAGAATTGGTTTGATATCTGATAAAATTTGGGTGCATATTGCATAAATGTGTCCTGGCCTCCTGCTCTAAAAAGGCTAAGTGGTGCCTGCTGAAAATTCGACTCCTGCTACTTATGAACTCCCTAGCTGTTTGAAGGCATTTTATCCCAAAAGTTAATGCGATATGAAAGTGATATTTGTGACAGTTGTTTTTAATTAAAATAAAATGAAAATACTGAAAAAAAAAAGATATTTTAAAGGTGGGGGTTTAAAATATTTACAATTACTTGTTGATAAAAAACCTGGGGGTGGCTTACAAGCCACTAAGTTATTTGTCGATAAAAACGCCTTCAAACCACTAAAAAAATATTTCAAAGAGGTGGGGGGGGGGGGTTAAGTGTCAAGAAAAGACTTGTGGGGGTGGTAAAATATCGCTTTCATATCGCATTAACTTTTCAAGAAAAATGCCTTCAAACAGCTTGGGAGTTTATAAGTAGCATGGGTTGGATTTTCAGCAGACACCGCTTAGCGTTTTTTAAGGGGATGGGGGAAGGAACATATCCGTTTCCATTCTTCTGCAGAAAATTTGAGAGTTCTGTTTTTTTTTCATCTAGTTCAGAGGTTATTGACTGGTCACTGGCTGACATACATTGAGTGCTTAGAATCTAAAACCTTTTTTTCTTTTTGTTCTTATTCCTTTTTCTTCTCTTTCTCCAGAAATTTGATTACCATTTTCTTTTCAATCCAAATTCTCCATAGACCATAATAATTACGCTACAATGGCAACCGACTTAGGAGAAGGAAAACTCTCAATTCAAAGCAGTTGTTTTCCACTTAAAAATTTACCTTGTGTCACATCCTGCTTGTGCAGAGGGGTTGGTAAATATATAAATGTCTATGGAGGATACAGTCAGCGTATCTTAAACTCCACTGACTCGGAGTACAATGGAAATGGACATGGCAATACAAGTTCAAATCCTAGACAAGACTGGTTGCATTTCATGTAGTACAAATACCCTTAAGAAAAGTATGAATTCAACTATGGGTAAATAGCAGGGCAGACAAGGCTATTCAATCAGATTATGGCAAGTAGTCTTGTAGAAGGAAAACTCTGAATTCAAACTCCACTTAAAAATTGACCTTGTGTCACATCCTGCTCGTGCAGAGGGGTTGGTAAATACATAAATGTCTGTGGAGGATACAGTCAGTGTATCTTAAGCTCCACTGACTCGGACGGATACGAGTCTGAGTACATCAGAAATTCCGACCAAAATAATCAATCATATTTGAATTTTTGACTCTGTGATTTGCCGTTTTTTTTTTTTCGTTTTTCTCTTATTTTTGGAAATGCTGATTCTTTGATGTATTGTGTTTCTGTGAGTAAAACTTTTTAATGATGTTCCAATTTGAATATTGAAGACTCATTTTCGGGGGACACATTTGATTGTTGATGTAGAAAGAAAAAGAAAAAAGTATGAATAACTGACTTGATTTCTTTTGTGGGCAGAATCGTTTTAATGTCTGATTAAAAGCAATTGCTAGAAAAGCACCAGTGTCTCAATATTGCCTTCTTTTCAAATAAAAAGCTCAAAATAACTTGAATATCCGAATCAACAGAAATAATAGGAAGAAACACAATGGGTATTAAAGATAGGGAAAAAGGTTTACTAAGCAGAGACACCAGGGGAACAATGTGATTATCAGGTTGAATTAATAAGTCCATTGAGATGTTGTTTCTCTCTTCTAAGTTTTGTCAGATATTATTTATAGGAAGAACAGATGATTCCATTCTCATTATTTAGGTACTATATAACAAAAGTGTATAATTTTCTTTTTCCTTTCAGAATTTGTGATTTTTTAGTCACCTTGTATTCTGAAAAAAATTAACGTTCCATTCATTGTTCATTTCTATCTTGGTAAATACAGCTTCAATCTCGATACTTTTGACATACCTTGTGTGTGTGTGTGTGTGTTGTGTGTGGTGTGTGTATATATATATATATATATATATATATATATATTTATATCATCATCATCATGTCGCGCTTGCAGCACGGATATCCATGACAATCTCTCGCCAACCCTCCCTATCACTCATTGCACCTGGGAGGTCCTCTGCTGAGCATATAGCATCCTCGCATAGCTGGTCAATGTAGGTCCTTGCTGGGCGCCCCACACTTGCATGTCCATGTGTTGGCTTCCACAGGAGAACGTCGCTTATGAGCTCGTCCTTGCTTCTCCAGCAGTGTCCTGCATGCCTTGTCCGTCTCACTCGGATAGTTTGAGAGAAGTGGGGCAGGTGACCGTACAGCTGTCTCTTCGTGGGGTGCTGCTTCCACGATTTGTTCAAGACTGCACGTAGCATTCTTGTGCAGCTTCCATCTAGCTTATTTTCAAGACGCTTCGTTAGGGTCCAAGTGGTGCAGCCATATAGCAGCACCGATATAACCACAGCCTGGAAGAACTGTCGCTTCAGCTTGTCAGGGAGATCAGACCTCCATATGACTGACAATATATAACTTTAATTAAAAAAAAACTTTACTTAGTCTAATTATTGATTAATTGGAATTTATTTATTTGATGAGTTGATGCAGGTGATTTCCTTAATTAATTTCTTGTTGTGTGTATTTTCAAATTCTATTTATATTTTGACAAAACTCTGGATATCAGTCAATGAAAACAATTTATTTTTTTGTTAAATATTATATTTAATATAATATAATATTTATATTATATAATATAATTTTAGACTTATAATTTTATAAAATGATTAAACAATTAATAAATTTTAATTAATTCAAAATATTACTTTTAATTAAAAGTTCTTTAATTAAAATTACAGAAATAGTTTGTAAATTTAATGAATTTAAAGTAATTTTTATGTTTTTATAAAATTTATAATTTTATAGATTTATAATTTTAGATTTTATATAATATATTTCTAAAGTTATTTCCTATAACTCCAACATAAACAAAGGGAACCACCCTTGACTGATAAATTATTTATTTATTTATTGATCTACTAGGGAAAAAGAAGATGGGGTTAGGTTTAGTTTAATCGGAAAATAAATAATTTATCAGTCAAGAGTGGTTCCCCTCTGTTTATGTTGGAGTTATAGGAAATAACCATTTCTAGATATTAAATTATGTGTTTGTGGCACATGAAGATTGATGTTACCCACTGATGATGATGATGATAATTTGTTTCTTGGCTCCAACATTGTTTTTGTTTTTTTGTGATGTTCTTTTCTATATTCATCACTATTCTTTTAAATTGAAGTTCTCAGTGTAAGGAAATTAGAGGCTCTACTGGTTCCTTCTATCATTAGAAGAAAATGTACACTTGGGGGAATCTTTGGTTCTTAAAGAATTGGCTAAGTTTTTATATTCTTGATTAATGAAACATTTTTTTCTATTCCAATGAAATTTTATATATATATATATATATATATATATATATATATATTTCTCTTTTTTTTTCCCCCTGTAGTTAGGATCTTTCCATGTGTGGTTTAATCAAGCTGATGCAGGTAGACCGTAAGGAGAGCTCAATCTGCCTGGTGCCTGTGAATGGAAGGACAGAGCAAGATATTCAATAAATGAAGGAAAAAACTTTAAACTTGCTTCATTACAATAATTTATTTCAACCGTATTACTACGGCATCTTCAGGTAATCACAAAGAACATGACTCTTACTGAGAATTTCCCAAGAGTCATGTTCTTTTGATTATCTGAAGATGCCGTAGTAATATGTTTGAAATAAATTATTGTAATGAAGCAATTTAAAGTTTTTTCCTTCATTTATTGTGTGTGTGTGTATGTATATAATATATATATATAATATATATATATATATATATATAATATATAAATCTCATCAAAATAATCTTTTGATCTTTTAAATTGGCTAATTTCGTAAGGATGCATTTGTTTTACCAGACCAACTTCTAGAATCCCTTCCACAATGATTTGTCTTTAAAAATACCTTCCAAAATAACTTATCTTCAAGAATAATAACATCCAAAATGACTCGGAATAATTACAGAAAGACACCCAGATTAACTTCACAACTTTGAGAATGACTTGACTTCGACTTCTAAGAGAACCATAATAATATAAATTCAATCATTCTAACTAGCAGTACTTATTCAAATTACATACTGGTTGCAAGGTGAAGGGATGAAGAGAGACTTTTTATTAAAGTTTAGGATAATTATTCTCGAAGGATTTTTCATTTGTTTTTATCCTTTATTTACTACAGATTATTTCCTTGTTTACACTGTATGGTGTATGAAAGATGACGTTGGTTCATTTGGAGATCTTGAATAACTTTGAAAATCCGTACAAATTAATTTTATAATAATAATGAAATTTATTGTGTACAGTGCTCAGGTGCATCACGACTCATCAAAGTCTCATGTCTAGTACACAGAATAATGTATTAGTGTCAGGAACATGTACAGTGTACAGTAATAATATACATGTATGTGTGTGGAGAGGGGTATCAGGTATAGTATTGGCGGACTACAGGAAGCATGGAGACTTTGAAAGATGCAGTGTTTCGGCAGCCCACAACAGACGCCGGCAGCTTATTCCATGCCTTGGAAACTCTGAGCAAGAAAAAATGATTCCGAAAGTCATGTAAGCTATGCTATTTTCTGACTTTGTAGGCATGCCCACGTGTGTTTGAAACATGGAGATCAAAAAGATGCTCTAGGTTGCTGTTGTTAAGATGATTAATGACCTTATGAGCATTTACCAGGTCAGTTGCCAGACGCCAGAGTTTTAACGAATCCATTCCGAGGGCAGCAAGTCGTTCAGAATATGGCAGATGCCTGATGGAGGGTATTCGTTTGGTTTCACGTCTCTGTACAGTTTCTAGGAGGTTAAATAAATATTGCCTCCAGGCTTTCATAATTTGAAATTAAACTCGATACAGTGTAACCAAAAACTGTGACCTAATAAAAGGAACCAATTTAGGTACTGTGCTGTCAGCTGGGGCTGTAGAATATGCTGACTGCACTTCTGAAGAGGGGTAAGACCCTCCACCCCACCCAATGGAGCCACCTGTTGGCTAGCCGTAATGCTTGAGGATGGAATCCTGGTGGCTGAGCAGTCCATAACTTGCAACATTCCATTTTGAACCTTACTTGATCTAGACGGGTGCTTGGAGAGGCCCGCTCCAATCAATCAACTGGCCATGTCAAGCCCTAGCACCTATATATGATTGTCCCAACCCTATTGCCCTTATGGCAAGCCCCAACTCTTTTTATATATATGTACTAGGTGGTGACTGAGGGTCTTCATGTCCTATGAATGATGTTAAACTCTGAGGATGAGATTCCAGTTATGGAGATCTGGAGAATGTGGAGCATCCTTTCATCACCATTATTCTCAGGTCCACTTTGACCTGGAGTGGTAGTACCTGTTAGGGTCCCACCTATAGGTTAAATAGAAAAACATGAGTTTATTAAAACTGAGTATCCATTAAGAATGAATTTATTTCAAAACTTTGTTGGCATTAAATGACCCACTGAGATTGATATGCTGTAAACCAAAAAACAAACTGACCTGGAGTGGTATTACCTGTTAGGGTCTCATCTCTAGGTTGAATAGAAAACTTGTTTACAAAAAAAAAAAAAAAAATTTTAAGAATTTTTCTTTCAAACTATCGCTAAGTTAAAATCTGTTAAAACTTTGCCGGCATAAAATGACCCACCGAGGTTGATATGCCATAAAACAAAACAAACAAACCTTAAATACCCAGAAATGGTTCAAGGGAGATAACTTATAATAATTAATTTTGGAGTTGATAGGATCAAAAGTTTTTGCACTGATTTTTTTTGTTATTCAAAAAAAAATGTTTTTAAATACATTTTTTTAATTTTTTTATGAAGTTTAGAATCGGTGTGTCCAAAATATGGTGATCAGATTATCTAATATTGGATTTGTTTATATATCGATCAACATTTGGCAATATAAGATAATTTGGTTATTTCCTATAAGTCTAACATAAACAAAGGGGAACCACTCTTGACTGATAAATTATTTATTTTCCCATTAAACTTACCTTAACCCTTAACCCTAATCCTAACCCCGTCTTTTTTCTTTTAGATAAATAAATAAATAAATAATTTATCAGTCAAGAGTGGTTCCCCTTTGTTTATGTTAGACTTATAGGAAGATGACTGATCATTTACAGTGTTTTTATTAAATATCCTATATATCGGGAGGAAAATGTTTATTTAAAATTTTGAAGAAGACACTTCCTAAATTAAGTTTAATAGCTACGTTAAATGGGGGTGCAAACCAAAGGATATTCTTCGGCATATTTCTTCTTTTTTTTTTTCCCCCTCATTTTGTTTAAATAAGGTGTTATTTTCTTTATATAAAAGGTTGCTTTTGAATCCACTGACCTTCAGGATTGATTTGATTCGATATGGTTAGATGAATTTTGGTGAGTTCTAATAATTATATAGATCGATTAACCACAATAAGTTTCTCCTGCTTGAAGAATATTTGCACAATAAAAAGACAAACAAGATATATCTGGAATTACAAAGCACGCTAAGTGTATCATCATCATCATCATCATCAGTGATGCTGATAGGTACGTGTCCTGCATCCCTGATGCACAAAAATCTAAAAGGATGCAGTAAAATTGTATCCATGCATCCCAGTGTTTTTCTTTTTTCTTCCCTCATCATTTTAAGCTAACTCTAAATACATTTCAATAGTTTCTTAGAAATGAATTTCACAGGATAGGTTACAAGGTAGGAATTAGATGGCTTTAGATGGGACCTATTGAGGTCAGTTAGCCTACTGTTGGTTTGAATAACAGCAGCTAAGTGTAACTGACCTCAATATGGCGCTGCGAACAGGATTCGAACCTGTGAGGGAATATCCCATTGGATTTCAAATCAGAAGGTTGCGTGTTCAAATCACGTCGGGGTCACCATAAGTCTGGAATATCTCTCGACAAATTGAGATGATCCTGTTCGTAGCGCCATATTGAACATTGTGGAGTCTTATATATACTCTGTCATTTTGCAGTGGACTTTGTAGCATTCGAGTTTGTATTTGAGTTACAATCGTTTGTTGCCTTGTCTTCCCAGTTCGACGGTAATTGGAACTTTAATTATTCTTCAGGACCAATAAATTTTTTTTTTTTTATAATTATTGATTTGGTTGTTTGGTTTAATGGCATGTCAACCTTTTTTGGTTATTTAATGCCAAATCATATTTTTTTTTTATATACAGAGATGCTGATGGGCATGTGTCCTGTGTCCCAGATGCACAAAAATCTAAAAGGACGCAGTAAAATTGTATCCATGTGTCCCAGTATTTTTCTTTTTTCTTCCCTCACCATTTCAAGCTAACTATAAATACATTTCAATAGTTTCTTAGAAATGATTTACACGGGGTAGGAGTTAGACAGCTTTAGTTCTTTCCACAGATCATAAATAAAAACCCTACAATCTGTTAAAATTTTTTAGTTGGGACCCATAAATTTTCCCAGGGACTCGTCCAAAGCAAATATGTGCATCCCAGGATGCACTAAATCAAAAAGCTATCAGCATCACTGCATCATTATCACCAGGTCTTGCTGTTAGCATGGTTATCCATGACATTCTATCACCAAATGCCCCTCTCGGTCATTACCCCCGGGCGGTCCTCTGTGCAGCATCCAGAATCCACACAGAGCTAATTACTAAAGGTCCTTGCTGGACGGCCCACAATGGCGTCTCAATGTGCAGGTTTCAACTTATGTGTTTTCCCTTGCTGAAATTGTTAGAATATTTTAGGATATAAGGTGTGCTGGAATCCACCACTTAAACTTATAGACTCTGTGTGGGTGCATGGATTAAAGCCAGCCAATCAACATGCTTGAATACGTGTTTAGTTAACTATTTAATTGCCTATCTTGAAAGCTATTCATTTGCACGTATTCGACACAGAGGAACGGATCTGCAACCAAGGATTCTACCTAACACTAAGGAACACAAGGATTCTGCCTAACACTAAGGAACACAAGGGATCTTCACTGTAAAGTGCTCTCACTTGCAGCCTAAAAATGGCCACAAAAATCGTAACAGAAATTCTCACTGCTGTCTTGGCATTTAATTTTTCTGAACTACAAAAATCTTTGCAAAATCTATCTTCACTTTTTTTTTTTTTTTTTTTTTTTTTTTTTTTTTTGAGAGACTACAAAGGAATTTTAAGTTGAGGTGCCTGTGGTGTAATGGTTATCATCAAAGGAAATGGACACAGCAACAGGAGTTCAAATCCTGGATACAGGCTGTTTGCATTTCAGATAGCACTAATACTCTTTGGAAACTCTCTCCAGCTATGAGTAAATAGTAGGGCAGACTGGACTCTTTAGTTTTGGTATGTGTTGTAACTTGAATATCGGAGCTAACAGAGAAATAAGTAAATAAGAAAGTAAAGTTGTCAGGGTGGCCTAAAGTCTGTATCAGCCAGACAGTGAGGGAGTCTATCCCCTTTCCACTAGTGCTAGTAAAGTAAGTAAAGTTGTCGGCCGGCCTAAAGTCAGTATCAGCCAATCAGCGAGGGAGTCTATCCCCTTTTCACTAGCGCTAGACCAAGGAGATTGTTTGGCATCTGAGGTGGAGCGCACACCTACCATCAGCTCCTTACTTTACCACACAGATCCCTGTGCTACTCATACGCTGAGTTGGCGAGGACCGAAATCGAACTAGGAACCATGTGGTTTCTAGATAAATGCTCTACCAACTGAGCTCAGACTAAGGAAATTGTTTTTTTGCATCTGAGGTGGAGTGCCACACCTACCATCAGCTCCTTTACTTTACTGCACATATCCTGTTGCGAGTATCGTAACAGAGTCTAATAGTAAAAAGATTTATAAGTGAAAAGATTTACAAGGCAAAGAATAATAAGTAATTATCAATTGCTAGGTTGAATCAACAAGTCCTGTGAGATTTTTTGTTTCTCTCCTCTGGGGTTATGTCAAATATTATTTATAAAAAAAAAACCAGATAATTCTTTTCTCAAAATTTAGCACTATATAATAGCAGCTAGTCTAGGAGAAGGAAAACTCAGAATTGAAACCTGCTAATCTCCATTTAAAAATTGACCTTGTGTCACATCCTGCTCATGCAGAAGTGTTGGTAAATAGATACAAAGGAGTTTTAGATAGTTTTGAATCTTCATCATTGGTCTCCTAACCCAAGGTGGGGCGGTTATAGATGTACCATTTGGTGGCTCCCTGACAATCACCTTCAATCTATCTTATATGAGGCATGTCAGAAAAGTTTGTATTCTTTGATGTGAGGGGCATTGTCCACTGCGAGTTCTTGCTACAGGGCCAGATGATCAACCAGCATGTCTACAAAGAGATACTGCGGCATTGGCTTCATTCAGTGTGAGAGAAGAGGCGAGAGATGTGGTAGGACAACTTGTAGGTGCTTCACCATGACAACCCACCTGCCCTGAGTATCTGAGAGTTCCCGGCCCAGAAGATCACTGTGCTGGAGCAACCTCCCTACTCGCCTGACCCGATTCCAGGTGATTTTTTTCCTTTTCCCCAAGCTCAAGGGGTCAATAAAGGGAACCCATTTTGAGGATGTGTATGACATCAAAAAGGCCATGACCACAGAACTACAGAGAATCCCGGAAGAATCCTTCCAGGAGTGCATGCAAGTGTGATAGAGAAGGATGGGAAAATGTATTAGACTCTGTGGGGATTAATTTGAAGGGGATAACTTGTAGTTTGTAGTTTAGATTTGAAATAAAGTTTTTTTGACAACCAGTACTGGAACTATTCTGACATACCTTTTATATGGCAGTTGTCATCGTCATGTAGTGGGTCTTGGGCAGGAAAGCTTGGCGGAGCCCATCCATCTCCAAGTTTAACCACAGTCCTGCTACATGGTGGTTCGCTTTAGTCCTTATTACATGAACCAGTTGTAGTTCTTCTAGAAACTCGTCCGTGCTGGTCCTTAATATGTGGCAGTAGAAGTTTTTCTAGGAACTCGTTCACCCTGATTCTTTTTTATGTGGCAGTTATTGTTAGAACTCATATACCCTGGCTGGTACCTTCATCATGAAGGGCATTCAGACAGTTGCACCATATTATCACCCCCACCCACTCACATGAAGCAGTTTCCCAGGGTATGGCACTTTTCAAAAAACCAATTGTATTCTTTTTTTTTTTTTTTAATGACTCTGTATAATATTGAATCTTTCCTAATTTAAGATGAAAACCAAATTGACACAATTTGATTTCTGTGGCTGTCAATAAATCAATTTTTTGATATTGATTAATAAGTTCCAATTGATTTCTCTAAATTCCCATTGACTTCTTCATTGTCCCATTTTGTTAGTAATTAAGCTTTTCTCGTCTCGGAATAATAAGGGGGGGGGATCATTCAACATTTTTTTTTTCTCCTCCTGTTGTCATTTTCTCCCCACTTTCAAATATTGATTCTATTTCTGTATTGCATCATTTTAGTAGCGGAGATGAAGGTTTCTTTTCTTTTTTTTCTTTGCTGCTGCATTTGGCAACGATATTTAAAAGGAACTCATTGCTTCTTTTTCAACAGACTGAAATGTCTAATGTACGATATTGTGTGGACAATCGGGGTGTGTGTGATTTTTTTTGTTTCTTCTTGTGGGGTCGGGGAATGTTACTATTTTGTTTGTTCTACTCTTTTAAAGTAAATTTCTGACTAGGAAAAATTGTTGTACACTTCCTCTTGATATTTGTTTTAATTTTTGAGATGAGGTTTAATAATCATTTATAATTCTTCTAGGAACTTGTACACCTGATCCTTTAATATGTGAGAGTGCATGCAAGCATGCCAGAGAAGAATGGGAAAGTGTATTAGACTCCAGGGGGATTACTTTGAAGGGGATAACTTGTAGTTTGGATTTGAAATAAATTTTTTGACACCAGTACTGGAACTTTTCTGACATACCTCGTATTTGGCAGTTGTCATCATCATGTAGTGGGTCTTGGGGAGGAAAGCTTGGTAGAGGCCATCAATCTTTAAGTTTAACCACAGTCCTACTACTTGGTGGTTCACCCTGGTCCTTAATACATGAACCAGTTGTAGTTTTTCTAGAAACTCTTTCACCCTGGTCCTCAATACATGAATCAGTTGTAGTTCTTCTTCTAGGAAACTCGTTCATCCTGGTCCTTAATACATGAACCAGTTGTAGTTCTTCTTCTAGGAACTCGTTCACCCTGGTCCTTAATACATGAACCAGTTGTAGTTCTTCTTCTAGGAACTCGTTCACCCTGGTCCTTATTACATGAACCAGATGTAGTTCTTCTTCTAGGAACTCGTTCACCCTGGTCCTTATTACATGAACCAGATGTAGTTCTTTTTCTAGGAATTCAACCGATCTGGTCCATAATGTGGCAGTAGTAGTTCTTCTAGGAACAGAGGAAAAAATGAATTTGTCTGATTTCAGGTGGGTTAGTCAGTCTGCCCTAGTTCAATTTTATCCCTAACTTAATCCAACAGGAAATTGAGTCAGTAAATATTTCTCTTAATTTTTGAGAGGCAACTTGATATTTAGTATTATTTGGATTATTCGGACTATTGTCCTCATCTTTATTGTTATCTGTACAATGTTTCATCCGATGTTCCCTCCAGCTTTCTTAAGGTATTTCTTGTCGGACTCGGAAGCCTTCTCGAACTCGACAAGAAATACCTGAAGAAGACCAGAGGGAACATCGGCCAAAACATTGTACTGACAACAATAAAGATGAGGACAATAGTCCGTATAATCCAAATAATACTGAGGTTTGATAATTTGTATTTAGATTTTTCAGATTGTTATGCTCATTTTATTGTCATATACACAATGTTTCGGCCGATGTACCCTCCAGTCTTCTTTAGTTGGTCTCATGGCCCAAACAACAAAAATAGAAGAGAACAGGTTGTGCTGACCTGCCTTCACATAGGCCACACCTACATCACCCATTATCATTTACTAGAGAGCACAGAACCCCTAATATGCACTACATGCCAAGAAAGATTTACAGTGAAACATATACTGCTAGAGTGTGTAGACATTGATCTAGTGCAAACAAAATACTACCAAGCAAGTAATTTGAAAGAACTTTTCATGAAAATAAGACCATCCAGGATTTTAAATTTCCTAAAGGAAGTGGGGATTGTATTAAAAAATATGAGTAATTGAACAATACATTTTTTTTATTTACGAAACTACCACTATGAATCCAAAACTTAGTTGGCATTAAATAACCCACTGAGGTTGATATGCCGTAAACCAAACTAAGTGACAATAATCTGGAAGTTTGCAGGTTCAATCTAGACTACAGGTCCTCATCTATGTTATATACATTTTTTTAGATGAGGTTTGATAATTTATATTTAAATTTTTCTGTTGTCCTCATCTTTATTTTTATATACACAATGTTATGGCCGATGTGCTCTTCAGCCTCCTTTAGTTGGTCTTCTGGCCCAACAGATATAACAATTGAGTTAATACACTGACAATAATCTGGAAGTTGCAGGTTCAATCTGGACTACAGGCCCTCATCTTTGTTATATACATTTTTTTTTAAATGAGGCTTAATAGTTTTTATTATTTAGATTTTTCTGACTGTTGTCCTCATCTTTATTGTTATACACAATGTTTCTTTAAACCGAACCCATTATTTAATCCATTGGGGTAGATTGTTCTCATTCCTTTAACCATGACTGGGTACAATGGATTAAATAAAAGGTTTAGTTTTGTGAAGGCCCCTGATTACGACAAGAAACACCTGAAGAAGGCCAGAGGAAACATCAACTGAAATGTTGTGTATATAACAATAAAGATAAGAACAACAATCCGAAAAATCTAAATAATACAAAACTGCGCAAGTTCTAATCACAAAGTTATGCCATTTTGTTTAGGACAGGTATAATTACCAACACATGTATCATACATCAAAATGAAACTGGTCCTCTGTGGATCACATCCCTACTTCTACACATAATTACTGTTTCTCTCAATAGCAATGATCCCCCTTCGAATGAGAGCATATATTTATTTACCAACCCCTCCGCACAAGCAGGTTGTGACACAAGGTCAGTTTCTTAAGCGGAGTTCAACAGGTTTGAATTCAGAGTTTTCCTTCTAGACTGGTTACCTAGCCAAGGTTAAAGAGCCCAGTCTGCCCTACTATTTACCCATAGCTGGAGGGAGAGTAGGATTCATACGTTTCCCAAGGGTATTAGCATTAAGTGAAATGCAATTACCATGTCCATGATTTGAACTCGGGGCGATAAGTCCATTTCCTATGACTTTAACCATTACACCACATGCTTTCACGAATGGGAGCATATATCCTGTAAAATTCTGTTGACTGTTCTTTGAGCCACTTCTTCACTACAGATTTCACTTCCTCGTCACTGGAATCATTTTTGCCTCTCAGTGGCAATTAAGCTAGTATAAGATACGGGAAACTGTTGCTGAATCTGTCTGGTATGAAACACTCATAATTTTGATTTTTTTTGGACAGTTGTCCTCATCTTTATTGGGGTATATTTTGGCTGCTAGTTGGTTGGTTTGATTTTATGGCATTTCAACCCATTGGGTTATTTTATCCCAAAGATTTTTTGTTTTATTCATTCTTGATGGGTACTTTAAAAAATTTTTTTTTTTTAACTCAATTTTTAAAAACATTTTTTTAGAAGTCATTCTGTTCTATTTAGCCAATAGATGGGACCCTAACAGGTACTACCACTCCAGGTCAGAGTGGAACTGGGAGTAATGGAGATGAAGGGGGTACTCCACATTACCCGAGCTCCAGAACTGGAATTTCACCATCAGGTAGAGTTTGACATCATACCCAGGACATTAAGACCCTCAGCCACCGCCTTCTAACACATATGATAAAAAGGGTTGGGGGTTGCCATAAGGACAATGGGGATGGGACAATTATATAGGTGCTAAGGTTTGACATGACCAGCTGATTGATCAGAGGGGGCCTCTCTGACCGCCCATCTAGCCTAAGTAAAGGCCTAAGTGGAGTGCTGCTTGTCATGGACTGCTTAACCATTTTGGCTGCTGTATTCTCCGACCTTCTTCGGGTGTTCATTATCTTTCCAAGCATAGAAATGACCCAAATGGGGAAATCATTTTGAATAGTTTGACTGATCAAACAAGGCATCAATGAACTTTTCGATATCTTGTTCAAATAATAAGATTGTTTTTGGACACCTATCAATATGAGAAGCGCCACGAGAAGCGTCATAATCATCTAAAAAAAATGCACAACTTGAAGCATAAAATCCAATGGCATCAGTGATTTTCTGATATATTTTTATCTTTAAAGTAATTTTTAAAAATTTTTTATTTTTTTTAAGAACACTAATTAGGACCGAGCCTATTCTCATAGTAACCACCCCAAGCAGATTTAACAGGTTTGAATTCAGAGTTTTCCTTCTAGATTGGTTGCCTAACCAAGGTTAAAGAGCTCAGTCTGCCCTATGATTTACTGAACCTATTCTAGTAGTAACCACCCCAAGCGGAATTTAACAGGTTTAAATTCAGAGTTTTCCTTCTCCTAGACTGGTTGCCTAACCAAGGTTAAAGAACCCAGTCTTCCCTACAATTTACCCATAGCTGAAGGGAGAGTAGTCTTATTCATACCTTTCCCGGGGTATTAGTGCTATGTGAACTGTAGCTTTGTCCAGGATTTGAACTCTGATCGATGAGTCCATTTCCATGATTTCTAACCATTACACCACGGCCTCCAACTTTACTTGAAAATTTACTTTAAAAATTCAGACAAATAAAAAACCAGTCATATATGATTTCTAATCAACCTGTTTCTGGGAAGTGATTTATAGATGTTATTTTTCTTTCACTTTTGTCCTTGCAGGAGAAGCCCAAGATTTCGGCTATTGATAAACTGCAAGATAGATCACGGGAAAGTTTTAAGGTAAGAGTTCTTGATTTTTTTTTCTCCTTTCTTCTGCCTTCCCAATCCCATCCTTCCAATTCTTTCTGCAAATATTTCCCTTTTTATAAACTTAGTGAGTCCTTGGACCCACAGATTTGATTTGAATGGGTCCCTGGGAAATTTGATGGGTCCCAACTAAAGTTTCTTAATAAATTGTAGGGTTAAACTGCAGGGCCAGGAACACCAACAGTAGTAGAATTGGGGTACTTACTACTCACATAAATCCCCAAATTGGTTAGAAGGGGCTCCTTAGCCTTGGTTAGCAACCCATCTAAGTCATGGAAAAGTCTGACATAAAACCTCTGCTGCCTAACGACTTTACCCCATCCCAAGGAAAGGCTAGTGGAGTAAACCCTGAAAACAAATCAGGAGCCAGAGTCCCTAAGGTGGTGTGATGCTGAAATCCAGTACTACCCATCAACTCCTGCGACACTACCACTGCCAAACTGCATGGGTTCCTTACCTTTCCTTTGGATCACAGTGGCAGTGTGGAGAGAGGGGATTTGATACTTGGGCAACAGCTCATCCTCCATATAAACCCGCCCAGGCTACATAGTTTGAAAAAAAAAAAAAATGAACACTACTCCATCGTCTCTCGTGGACGGAAGGATGCCAACAACAACAAACTTCAAGGTCATCAAAGTGTCAAGTTTATCCTTTCAATGGTACTGGAAGGGGCTACCTGGTGTCACCTGGGTAGAGGGAATGACATCACATATAACAATATAATAAGGAAAGTGTTCTATAATACAGGGTGTTTCCTAAAATTATTTTAAGTTATTAAAAATAGGCAATTAAAAATTTCTCAATTTAAAAGAAAAATTGAAAAAAATTATGTTTATGGAATATCTAATATTGTTGTAACCTGTGCGGAAAAATG
>CM042162.1:28626921-28636921 GCA_023376005.1 Doryteuthis pealeii | reverse complement strand
CAGACTAGACAACTTGATCCTCCTCCATATCTCTTCATATGGTATATTCCTCAATTTAGTTATCAAATTAATGGCCGCTTTTTTGTACTCCTTAAATGTTAGGGTATTTTGCATTAAAATGGGTACACAATTTGAGCCAATATATTCATCTTGTTTGGCCTTCAAAATTTTGGGGGCAACTTTGTGATCAGATAGGATGGTAAATGCTGTTCTTAATACATTGAACAGAAAATTGCAAACTATTTAATATATATATATATATATATATATATATATATATGTAAATGTATAAGTAGTAACTTACCGGTGGGTATGAGTAGGATCGTTGGAAGTGCACAGTATCCAGAGGTTAAGATTGAGAAAAAACAAATACAAAGTACTCAATACAATGTAGAGCAAAAATTTATTTTAACAATGGAAAGGAGTAACCTACTCGAGTTTCATCGATTGATTCTTCAGGGTTACATTAGTTAAATTAATCAAGTTTTCGATTAATCTTAGATGGTATAATACATGCCCGTTGGAATGGGATTTATCCTTAGTTGACGAACGGGCATGTATTATACCATCTAAGATTAATTGAAAACTCGATTAATTTAACTAATGTAACCCTGAAGAATCAATCGATGAAACTCGAGTAGGTTACTCCTTTCCATTGTTAAATATATATATATATATATATATATATATATATATATATATATATATATATATATATATATATAGGTAATTCCATGTCAAATAATCAGGCCATGTAACCCACCCCCTTCAATTCTTCTGAAATTTTGTACAGGTGTAGAATGTGTTAAAGTTAGACTATTCTAAAAATTGGCTGAGTTATGTCGATTTCTAGCTCTCAAAATTTGGTGGGGTTCACGAAAAATGGCAAAATTTTTGTAATTTATTTTTGTCTGTAAAATAAGTTCTAGTGCTTCCCTACACCTAAAATTTGGTTTATAAGAGTATTTTTGCCCAAAAAATCCAAAAATGCTATCAAAAAAGTCTTAAACTCAACCAGTTTTAAGTTATTGATGATTTCGGATTTTTTCACAGCAATATCAATATCCCGATGTGGCACTGCATCTATGACAAAAATTTTCTATTATTATTTCACATATATTGAACATTATATATACATATATATATATATATATATATATATATATATATATATATATATATATATAATGTGCACATATACTCAGCAACCCCTCTGCATGAGTAGGATGCAATGCAAGGTCAATTTCTTAAGCAGAGTTTAACAGGTTTGAATTCAGTGTTTTCCTCCTCCTAGATTGGTAGCCTAGCCATGGTTAAAGAGCCCAGTTTGCCCTGTTATTTACCCATAGCTGGAGGGAAAATTGGATCCATACCTTTCCCAAGGGTGTAAGCGCCATGTGAAATGCATACATGGTTCGTCCAGGAATTGAACTCTGGTTGACGATCTCATTTTCTACGACTCTAAGCATTAGACCACGTGCCTCCCATTTAATATATAAGGGTGGGGCCATATAAATAGTTGAGAGATCTTTATGAAATTTAGAAGAAAAGTTCTGTGGTGGCTTTTCCCCTGGGGGTTTGGTTTTGGTGTAAAAAGAATTTGAGATATTAATTTTTTCATGAAGAGAATTTTTTTTTATAAAAGTAAATCAGAAATAAATAAATAAATCAGAAATAAAAAAATACCCTGGCAGATTTCTGAAAAAAAAAAAAAAAAAAAAATGTTAACCCTTAGAATCCTAGTGGCCGGTATACCAGCCCCAGTCCAGTTTTCCATCTACCCCATTTGTAATTTTATCACCCAGGATAATCCCCTTCTGAATAGTTACCAAAACATTATATAATTCCAGCCAATCAGGTAGGTGGGTAAGTAGTATTATTTGGATTATTCGGACTAGTGTCCTCATCTTTATTGTTTTCTGTACAACATTTTGACCGATGTGCCCTCCAGCCTTCTTCTTCAGGTATTTCTTGTCAAACTCAGGAACCAACTCTGACTAGGGAACCATCTTGGACTCTGGAACCAACTCGGACTAGGGAACCATCTTGGACACGGGAACCTTCTTGTCATAATCGGGAGCCATCACGGATTGCTCCTGATTACAGGAAGGTTCCCTTCCCGATTATGACAAGAAGGTTCCCGAATCCGAGATGGTTCTCGAGTCCGACAAGAAATACCTCAAGAATATTATTTTTTTTGTTTTCTGTACAATGTTTCGCTCAATGTGCCCTCCGGCCTTCTTCAGGTATTTCTTGTCAAACTCGGGGGAACCTTCTTTTTGAACTCAGGAACCTTCTTGTCGTAACCGGGAGCCATCACAGAACTTTGAACCCAACCCTTTATTCAATCCACAGTGGTATCCTGTTCTCATTCTGCTAACCATAGCTGAGGTATAGATGTTAAGTTGTGTTAATCCTTATTCTATATTGCAGTCACTCTTGACTAGGATTGAACCTGCAGCCTAGAGATAACTGTAACTGTCTTAAACCAACGCCTTTATCCACTATGCTATGTGTCCAATTGGAAGGTCGGAGGGCACATCGGCCAAAATGTTGTTCAGATAACAATAAAGATGAAGACAAATAGTCCGAATAATCCAAATAATACTGAGGTTTGATAATTTGTATTATTTAGATTTTTCAGATAATTGTGCTCATTTTATTGTTATATACACAATGTTTCGACCGATGTACCCTCCAGTCTTCTTTAGTTGGTCTTGTGGCCCAACAGATATAACGGTTGAGTTAATACACTAAGTGACAATAATCTGGAAGTTGCAGGTTCAATCTGGACTACAGGCCCTCATTTTTGTTATACATTTTTTTAGATGAGGCTTGATAATTTTTATTTAGATTTTACAGACTCTTGTCTTTATCTTTATTGATAGATACACAATGTTTCTTTAAACCAAACCCATTATTTAATCCATTGGGGTAGATTGTTCTCATTCCTTTAACCATGACTGGGTACAATGGATTAAATCTTATTAATAATGGAGATATGCTTCCGGTTTTTGTCTGTAACAAAAACTACATCACTGCTTACGTCACACTGCCTAAAATCGTCATAAATAGAATATGCTCAGAATTTGAGCATGCAATGTTAGACAGTCCTCATTGTTTTTTTTTAAACAAGTTTTGATAAATACATACCTGGTATTATCTATCTATATATAGTTTTTAAAAAAAATTTTTGATATATATTTAAAGTTATCAGAACTAAGTTTCCATTTCAATTTTTTAATTTTTTACTCCTTTAATAAATTTATTTTATTTTTCTCTCCTTTAATAAATTTGATGATTTTACTTTACTTATGATACAAACTCTCTGATATTAAATTTTCAACTCCCATCCCCTCAGGCAATATTTATTTTACGTCGCTCAGAGGGCGTTTTTTATTTTGCTAGTAATACTAATTATCAAGCCTCATCTCAAAAATTCAGAGTGGGGCTCAAAGGGTTAATCTCTAATTTTGCTTTTTAAAAAAAGGTTTTTGTTCTTAATTTAAAAGGCTGGACATTTTAAATAGTTTTGACTTTAGCAGAATTCCAATCCTTGATTAAAATGTCTAGCTGGCTCAAACAAATATTTATTAGGTTTTATGGACAGCAGTTAGTGTAGAATAGTTAACTGTACTGAACTTGGTCTCTTCCCAAAGTGATTTCATAAAAAAAAAAAAGTACATTAATCAGTTTTTGTGTTTAATTTTTCATCTTTAGTCTTAGTTGGCAAGACTGTGGAGTCCGAGTTGTAGAGTCGGAAGCAATTAAGGGGTCCCTAGAGCCAATTTAGCTGAGTCGGTAGAGCGTCCGACTAGGAACCACAAGGTTCCTGGTTTGATACCGGTCCTCACCAACTCAACATATGAGTAGCACAAGGAGCTGATAGTAGGAGTGGTGCTCCGCCTCAGATGCCAAAACAATCTCCTTGGTCTAGTGCTAGTGAAAAAGGATAGACTCCCTCGCTGTCTGGCTGATATCAACTTTAGGCATCCCCAAACATCTTTTTTTTTTTTTTTTTTTTTTTTTTTTATAGTTGGACTTGGTAAAACTATACTCAACTGGTGTCTGTATAGTTTTACCAAGTCCAGTTGAATTTACACTTTTTATGGCCCTAGTTTAGAGTCTAAAGTTATAAAGTGCACACTCCTTATAGATAGATTATACAACATCATGTTTTTATATTTATTATGAACTGTAATCACTTAATTACATAAAGAGGAGGAGTCATAATTATGATTCAATAGGAATAATTACTTGAAACTAGATAGCTGTGGTGTCAAAGTTGGAAGCAATTAACAGGTCTCTAGTGTGTAAGACCATATAGAGTTGGACTCCAGTTGAATTTACATTTTATATGGCCCTAGTTTAGTCTGTAAAGTTATACAGTGCACACTCCTTATAAAAATAGATTATAAAAAATCATGGCTTTCTATTTGTTAGGAATTGTAATCATTTAATTACTTAAGAAGTCTGAAGTGCCAAAGATAGAGGAGTCAAAAGTTGTGTGTTTCAACTCCATAGCTCAGTTAGTTGGCTCCAAATCTATGGGTAAATAGTAGGGCTCTTTAATCCTGGTATGGCAACTTTGAATTCAAAACCGTTAAACCCCACTTAAAAAATTGGCTCGATGTCACTTCCTGCTCGTGTGGAGGGGTTGATAAATCCATCATATAATAAAATCAAGTAAAACTTGAAGAAAATTTGTTACATTATGGCACTCATTGTCTGAATGGAGTGATGATATGTTGATTGTAGAAATAATTGTATACTTATATCTGGACAAGAGCAAGAGCACCATGTCTCACTCTCTTAATGCATTGTACCAGACTCACTCCACACTCTCACTTCTCCTCTTCAAATTCACCACGTGTTATGATGTGTTGATTGTAGAAATAATTGTATACTTATATCTGGACAAGAGCAAGAGCACCATGTCTCACTCTCTTAATGCATCATACCAAACTCACTCCATACTCTCACTTCTCCTCTCCAAATTCACCACGTGTTATGATGTGTTGATAGTAGAAATAATTGTATATTTATATCTGGACTGATACTACATTGGAGAGGATTGAAACTTGGTTGCTGGGCTGATGCTCGGTTGGCTGATAATTCCTGGATGTTTGGAGTCTGGAAACCAACTTGGGGTACTGAGGGATATCTTGCCTTGTGCCATTTAGAGTTTTTTTTTTTTTAGTAATAACACAAGGCCACTGCTTATGTGAAACTAGCAGCGGCTACCCAGCATTGTCATACATACCTCATCTTCTGTGCTTTGTGGAGAGGCTTGAATCCTGGTTGCTGGGCCGATGCTCAGTTGGCTGATAATTCCTGGATGTTTGGAGTCTGGAAACCAACTTGGGATGCTGAGGGACATCTTGCCTTGTGCCATTTATAGTTTTTAGTAATAACACAAGGCCACTTCTTTTTCTCATGAGATTTTTATTTTCCCCAAGTCACAAATGCAGAGAACATGTCTGGCTCTATCAACACATCATACCAGACTCTTCTCCCATTCTCATCTCTCACTCCTCCTCTCCCACTTTGCCATGTCTCACTTCTCGTCCAATAGAAACAATGCTATGTGGCATTGCAATGATTCATCCTTAAACCTTTCCATTCTCATCTAAAACGTAATTCTTGCTAAAAGCTTTTCTGTGCTAATTTATATGTCAGTCTTACACTCATCGTTCCACCCCTGTCATTATGTTACAAAATTTTCTTTTTTATATTTTCTTCTAAAATGCAATGAGTCTGATTTTGTTTTCAGTTTATGATTCTCAAGAATTGCATGAATTTATTTTCAAGATGACTAAAAAAAAATGGTTAAATCTGAGAGTGTCTGTGGTGTTGCACACCATTTCTGTAAAACATCTTTAATAAATTATTATAATACAATTTTCTTACTACAAGAAAAGTGTTATTCTTATCCTTAATAAACAACTCCGACTTTCATTTCTTTTTTCTTTTTTATTTTTTCTTTTTTTTTTTTTTTCCAAACTTTTTACGGTTTGTTACAATAGGAGTTTCTTTCTTTCTAGTAGGTAGATTCTTCTTTCTGCTGACTGGATCTTCTTCTCTAAAAAAAAATCTATTTTTTCAATCAACTGTTCATTGGTGGTGGCAACAGAATTATTGGATGAATCAGAAAAGAAAAAAAAGAAGACAAATCTACACAATTCTAGAGCCTGTTGAGTTGTCATCTTGAGACACACTATAAGTGGCAATGTATACATCACAATACAATAGAATATATCCCACAACTTGGTCTCAAAATGCTACTAATTGTCCATGTGTTTGATGCTCGTCGTGTCTCTTGTCAACACTAATTTCCTCTTGTGGTTGAAGAGTTCTCTCCTGGGTAGTCCAATTCTTAAATACTCAGAAATAGCTCAAGGGAGATTACTTATAATACACAAAAAACATACTTAAAAAAAAAAAAAAAAAAGAATAATCTCAAGTTTGCAAGAGTATTTAAATGTAAAAACAATAAGATTTTTCACTCTTTCAATAAATTTAGATTTTAGATAAAGAGCTGCAAACTGAGAACCTTTTGGTTCATCGTGGCTTTAATAAGGCGGTATCCTGAATTAGTTTTTATTGATTAGACGGTGAATCGTATGAAGAGGAGATTTCCTGAAACTTTGTATCTTTCTTGTCAGGATAGTATTATGAAATGTAGTGGTGGCTATGTAATGATAACCACTTTATATTATGGATACCCATAGCTGGAGGGAGAAAATATTATTAGATTAACTCTTTGCCTACCAAATTTCTCCCAGAGCGTACCAAATTTTCTTCGTATTTTTTACCTATATGATGGGATATTTCAAAGTTCACTATCTATTCATCCCAGAACTCATTCTATTCAAATAAAGTCCTATTATTATTGAAATCTGACTCCTTCTGCTCAATTATGATGAACTAACAGCCATAGATACCTGTCTTGTCCATCTTACTTGGCTGTATGGCCACCTGCCCTCTATCTCAAACCATCCATAAGACGGACAAGACATGCTGGACACTGTTGGAGAAGCAAGGATGAACTCATAAGCGACATTCTCCTGTGGAAGCCAACACATGGACAATACCTACCAAAGACCTACATTGACCAACTCTGCAAGGATACTGGATGCTGCGCAGAGGACTTCCCTGATAGAGAAGGTTGGCAAGAGATTATCATGGATATCCGTGCTAATTGCGTGAAATGATGATGATGAACAGCCATCAGTTTTTGAAATTTATGGGAGAGCCCTGTGAACGGTTTAAAGTAGGCAAAGAATTAAGTGGATGTAACATAAGGTCAATTCTTATCTCTTTGCCTACCAAATTTCCCCCACGCTATACCAAATTTTCTTGGTAATTTTTACCTGTATGATGGCATATTTCAAAGTTCACTATCTATTCATCTCAGATTTCATTCTGTTCAAATAAAGTCTTATTATTATTGAAATCTGAGTCTTTTTTTCAGTGTAAACAAGTGACACTTGTGAGAGCTGTTGTCAGTGGTTTATGGTAGGACTACAATGGTGAGAGAGCTGCTGTGAGCAGTTTAAAGTAGGCAGATAAATTCATAGGGCCATACAGATACTAGGAATATATTTACTATTATATAATTGTGGATTTTGTATACAAGGTGTCAAAAAATGTTTCGAGATTTTTTTATTTTTTGACACGCCTTGTATTCTGAAAAAAAATTAATGTTCCATTCATTGTTCTTTCTATCTTGGAAAATACAGCTTCAATCTCGATACTTTTATGACAGACCTTGTATATAACTTTCTTCTACTACAGCCCAGAAGCTTTGACTTCTGGACCAAGTTAGTAAGGTAGAATTAATTGTGTGATCCCAAGGGGGCCATCCCACCAGGCAGCACTGCTTTTTTCATCTGAAAGGGCAGGACTTATTTCTCGGTGCCTGAGGTGCCCCAAAAGAGAATGCCAAGGAATCATGCACTTTTTGTACTGGCCATCATGAGCTTTGGTTTGTGTGTAGTTTCCCATGTGAAACAGACCTTGCGATGAAAATATACTTATCTTCTGCATAATTGGCAATTTCTGTCTTGTGTGTTGGCACCGACTGCACCTCTGCACCACACCTCCGTGTGCCACCTGTTGACCCTGGGTGGCGACTGATGATGCTTAAGGATGGAATTCTGGTTGCTGAGAAGTCCATGGCTTGCAACACCCCACTTTTGCCCATACTGTTCTGGGTATGACCCCAAACTGCCTCTAGTGGAGGGGTTCCAATTCTGGAGTTTTGGTGAGTGAGAGTACCCCTTCATTGCCATTACTCCCAGCTCCACTCTAGTCTGGAGTGGTAGTACTTGTCAGGATCCCATCTATGGCTTAAGTAGATCAAAAGATGAGTTTTAAAAAATGTGTGGTTATTTCCTCTAAGTCTAACATAAACAAAGGGAAACCACTCTTGACTGATAAATTATTTATTTATTTATTTTATCTACTTGGAAAAAAGAAGACGGGTTAGGGTTTAGGGTTAGTTTAATAAATAAATAATTTATCAGTCAAGAATGGTTCCCTTTGTTTATGTTAGACTTATAGGAAATAACCAAATTATGCCATAAAATGACGCAAGAGTTGACATGCTGTAAAAACCAACCAACCAGAAATCTGGTCATAATGAAACTTTACACACATATTAAGCTAATATTCAGAAACGGGACTGGCTAATTGGATTTTAATAAAAATCAATAATGGGGGGGGCATCTTTACAATGGAGGAGGAAAGAAAAGATGTTTCAGTGAGAGAGGGGGAAGGGGAGTAGTAGTAACATGATATGCAAGTATATATAGCGTAATGGTTATCAATGAAAGAAATAGACCCAGTCAAGTTCAAATACTGGCTGCTTCTGTTTCTTTTCATGCCAGTACCCCTTGAAAAGACCTGAGCCCATTTCCCCTCCCCCAGCTATGGGTAAATAGTAGGGTAGACTGGATTCTTTAGCCTTGGTATGGAAACCATTCTAGGAGAGGAAAAACTCTGAATTTAAGCCAACTGTATTCCACTTAAAAACGGACTTTGTGTCACATATTGCCTGTGTATATATTGCTAGTGAAAAGCAAGTTCAATCCTTGCTGGATACCCCATACTAGTGACCTTGTGTCAAATTCTACCTATAGTGAATGGGTTGGGTAAATGTATACCATCATGGAGTGAGTAAAAAGGTTTGGTTTAAAATTCTTAGAAGATTACTACAATGGACATCTGATAATGACTGATTTTTAAGACTTTTTCTTTACCAATTATATATATATATATATATATATATATACACTAGCAAAAGTACCCGGTCCATGACCAGACTATAGATAAAGATTGGGCCATGAATAGAAGAGATGCATAGAAAGCAGGCAGTGAACAATATTTTATTATCAAACGCAGCTGGTATACGGACAGTTCCACAAATCGGTTGATTTTGGTTTAATCAATTAATTATATCCCTCAATCAGTAAAAATCAATAACCAAATTTTGCATGTTTTAAGTTAGAAGATATTAAGGTGTATGCAAGATTTTCAAATCTGAGTGACCTCCCGTTTCGGAGTTATACATTGACACGTACATATCAAACTTCCTTTTTGATATATATATATATATATATATATATATATATAATTATATATATATATAAATTACCCAACCCATTCACCATCAGTAGGATTTGACACAAGGTCATAAGTATGGGCATCCAGCAAGGATTGAACTTACTTTTCAGTAGCAATATATATGACGGACATTTGAAGAAGGGCCAGAGAGTATAATGTCTAAAATTTGAGAGTAACAACAAAGATGGGATACTCGTTCACTACTCTACAGTAATTCGACGAGCATATTTATCCCCCCCCCTTCAAGTGCTTTTTCTCTTCACATAATGCCTACTACACACAACCGCACACCACGTCTCAACTTGTCTCACTTTGATGAGCTCAGCTGATATTATATAATTCTAATAATTTGTCCTTAAGTCACTTAACGTCA
>CM042162.1:28621361-28626821 GCA_023376005.1 Doryteuthis pealeii | reverse complement strand
CGTGGTAGAGAAAGGAGATGTAGTTCTTCTTAGAACTCCCTGTCACCTGGTCCTTATTTACAATGAACGCAGAAATTGTAGTTCCCTTCTTCTAGGAACTCGTTCCACCCTGTTCCTTAAAATTAACATGAAACCAGATTGTAGTTTTCTTCTTCTATCTAGGAACTTGTTCACGCCTGGTCCTTAATTACAAAATTGAACCAGATGTAGTTCTTCTTCTAGGAACTCGTTCAACAGCTGGGTTCCCTTAATACATGGAACCAGATGTAGTTCTTTTTCTAGGAATTCAACCGATCTGGTCCATATGTGGCAGTAGTAGTTTTTCTAGGAACAGAGGAAAACAAATGAATTTGTCTGATTTCAGGTTGGTATGTCAGTCTGCCCTAGTCCCAATTTTATCCCTAACTTAATCAACAGGAAATTGTAGTCAGTAACTATTTCTCTTAATTTTTGAGAGGCAACTTGATATTTAGTATTATTTGGATTATTCGGACTATTGTCCTCATCTTTATTGTTATGTGTACAATGTTTCATCCGATGTTCCTCCAGCTTTCTTAAGGTATTCTTGTCGGACATCGGAAGCCTTTCTCGAACTCGACAGAATACCTGAAGAAGAACCGAGGGAACATCGGCCAAAACATTGTACTGACAACAATAAAGATGAGGACAATAGTCTGTATAATCGCAAATAATACTGAGGTTTGATAATTTGTATTTAGATTTTTCAGATTGTTATGCCCTCATTTATTGTCATATACACAATGTTTCGGCGATGTACCCTCCAGTCTTCTTTAGTTGGTCTCATGCCCAAACAACAAAAATAGAAGAGAACAGATTTGTGCTGACCCGCCTCCACATAGGCCACACCTACATCAACCCATTATCATTTACTAGAGAGCACAGAACCCTAATATGCACTACATGCCAAGAGAGATTTACAGTGAAACATATACTGCTAGAGTGTGTAGACATTGATCTAGTGCAAACAAAAATACTACCAAGCAAGTAATTTGAAAGAACTTTTCATGAAAATAAGACCATCCAGGATTTTGAATTTCATAAAGGAAGTGGGATTGTATTAAAAAATTGAGTAATTGAACAATACATTTTTTTTATTTACGAAACTACCACTATGAATCCAAAACTTAGTTGGCATTAAATAACCCACTGAGGTTGATATGCCGTAAACCAAACTAAGTGACAATAATCTGGAAGTTTGCAGGTTCAATCTAGACTACAGGTCCTCATCTATGTTATATACATTTTTTTTAAGATGAGGTTTGATAATTTATATTTAAATTTTTCTGTTGTCCTCATCTTTATTTTTATATACACAATGTTATGGCCGATGTGCTCTTCAGCCTTCTTTAGTTGGTCTTCTGGCCCAACAGATATAACAATTGAGTTAATACACTGACAATAATCTGGAAGTTGCAGGTTCAATCTGGACTACAGGCCCTCATCTTTGTTATATACATTTTTTTTTAAATGAGGCTTAATAGTTTTTATTATTTAGATTTTCTGAATGTTGTCCTCATCTTTATTGTTATACACAATGTTTCTTTAAACCGAACCCCATTATTTAATCCATTGGGGTAGATTGTTCTCATTCCTTTAACCAATGACTGGGTACAATGGATTAAATAAAAGGTTTAGTTTGTGAAGGCCCCTGATTACGACAAGAAACACCTGAAGAAGGCCAGAGGGAACATCAACTGAAATGTTGTGTATATAACAATAATAAGATAAGAACAACAATCCGAAAAATCTAAGTAATACAAAACTGCGCAAGTTCTAATCACAAAGTTATGCCATTTTGTTTAGGACAGGTATAATTACCAACACATGAACATGTATCATACATCAAATGAAACTGGTCCTCCTGTGGATCACATCCTACTTCTACACATAATTACTGTTTCTCTCAATAGCAATGATCCCCCTTCGAATGAGAGCATATATTTATTTACCAACCCTCCGCACAAGCAGGTTGTGACACAAGGTCAGTTTCTTAAGCGGAGTTCAACAGGTTGAATTCAGAGTTTTCCTTCTAGACTGGTTACCTAGCCAAGGTTAAAGAGCCCAGTCTGCCCTACTATTACCCATAGCTGGAGGGAGAGTAGGATTCATACCTTTCCAAGGGTATTAGCATTAAGTGAAATGCAACTTACCATGTCCATGATTTGAACTCGGGGCGATAAGTCCATTTCCTATGACTTTAACCATTACACCACATGCTTTCACGAATGGGAGCATATATCCTGTAAATTCTGTTGACTGTTCTTTGAGCCACTTCTTCATACAAGATTTCACTTCCTCGTCACTGGAATCATTTTTGCTCTCAGTGGCAATTAAGCTAGTATAAGATACAGGAAACTGTTGCTGAATCTGTCTGGTATGAAACACTCATAATTTTGATTTTTTTTGGACAGTTGTCCTCATCTTTATTGGGGTATATTTTGGCTGCTAGTTGGTTGGTTGATTTTACGGCATTTCAACCCATTGGGTTATTTTATCCCAAAGATTTTTTGTTTTATTCATTCTTGATGGGTACTTTAAAAAAATTTTTTTTTTAACTCAATTTTTTAAAAACATTTTTTTAGAAGTCATTCTGTTCTATTTAGCCATAGATGGGACCCTAACAGTACTACCACTCCAGGTCAGAGTGGAACTGGGAGTAATGGAGATGAAGGGGGTACTCCACATTACCCGAGCTCCAGAACTGGAATTTTCACCATCAGTAGAGTTTGACATCATTACCCAGGACATTAAGACCCTCAGCCACTGCCTTCTAACACATATGATTAAAAAAGGGTTGGGGGTGCCGTAAGGACAATGGGGATGGGACAATTATATAGGTGCTAAGGTTTGACCATGACCAGTTGATTGATCAGAGGGCCTCTCTGACGCGCCCATCTAGCCTAAGTAAAGGCCTAAGTGGAGTGCTGCTTGTCATGGACTGCTTAACCATTTTGGCTGCTGTATTCTCCGACCTCTTCGGGTGTTCATTATCTTTCCAAGCATAGAAATGACCCAAATGGGGAAATCATTTTGAATAGTTTGACTGATCAAACAAGGCATCAATGAACTTTTCGATATCTTGTTCAAATAATGATAAGATTGTTTTTGGACACCTATCAATATGAGAAGCGCCACGAGAAGCGTCATAATCATCTAAAAAAATGCACAACTTGAAGCATAAAATCCAATGGAATCAGTGATTTTCTGATATATTTTTATCTTTAAAGTAATTTTAAAAATTTTTTTATTTTTTTTAAGAACACTAATTAGGACCGAGCCTATTCTCATAGTAACCACCCCAAGCAGAATTTAACAGGTTTGAATTCAGAGTTTTCCTTCTAGATTGGTTGCCTAACCAAGGTTAAAGAGCTCAGTCTGCCCTATGATTTACTGAACCTATTCTAGTAGTAACCACCCCAAGCGGAATTTAACAGGTTTAAATTCAGAGTTTTCCTTCTCCTAGACTGGTTGCCTAACCAAGGTTAAAGAACCCAGTCTTCCCTACAATTTACCCATAGCTGAAGGGAGAGTAGTCTTATTCATACTTTTCCCGGGGGTATTAGTGCTATGTGAACTGTAGCTTTGTCCAGGATTTGAACTCTGATCGATGAGTCCATTTCCTATGATTCTAACCATTACACCACGGCCTCCAACTTTACTTGAAAATTTACTTTTAAAATTCAGACAAATAAAAAACCAGTCATATATGATTTCTAATCAACCTGTTTCTGGGAAGTGATTTATAGATGTTATTTTTCTTTCACTTTTGTCCTTGCAGGAGAAGCCCAAGATTTCGGCTATTGATAAACTGCAAGATAGATCACGGGAAAGTTTTAAGGTAAGAGTTCTTGATTTTTTTTTCTCCTTTCTTCTGCCTTCCCAATCCCATCCTTCCAATTCTTTCTGCAAATATTTCCCTTTTTATAAACTTAGTGAGTCCTTGGACCCACAGATTTGATTTGAATGGGTCCCTGGGAAATTTGATGGGTCCCAACTAAAGTTTCTTAATAAATTGTAGGGTTAAACTGCAGGGCCAGGAACACCAACAGTAGTAGAATTGGGGTACTTACTACTCACATAAATCCCCAAATTGGTTAGAAGGGGCTCCTTAGCCTTGGTTAGCAATCCATCTAAGTCATGGAAAAGTCCGACATAAAACCTCTGCTGCCTAACGACTTTACCCCATCCCAAGGAAAGGCTAGTGGAGTAAACCCTGAAAACAAATCAGGAGCCAGAGTCCCTAAGGTGGTGTGATGCTGAAATCAAGTGCTACCCATCAACTCCTGTGACACTACCACTGCCAAACTGTGTGGGTTCCTTACCATTCCTTTGGATCACAGTGGCAGTGTGGAGAGAGGGGATTTGCTGCTTGGGTAACAGCTCATCCTCCATATCAACCTGCCCAGGCTACCAAAAAAAAAATGGACACTACTCCATCGTCTCTCGTAGATGGAAGGATGTCAACAACAACAAACTTCAAGGTCATCAAAGTGTCAAGTTTATCCTTTCAATGGTACTGGAAGGGGCTACCTGGTGTCACCTGGGTAGAGGGAATGACATCACATATAACAATATAATAAGGAAAGTGTTCTATAATACAGGGTGTTTCCTAAAATTATTTTAAGTTATTAAAAATAGGCAATTAAAAATTTCTCAATTTAAAAGAAAAATTGAAAAAATGATGTTTATGGAATATCTAATATTGTTGTAACCTGTGCGGAAAAATGGGGAGCTGATAGATGTGGCACCCCACTTTAGACACAAAACCAATCTCACTGGTCTAGTGCTAATGAACAGGGGATAGACTCCCTCTCTGGCTGATAACGACTATAGGTCACTCCACCAACTTTACTGTTACCCCTCGTTGAGATTAGAACTGATACACCCTTATGATCCAGTGAAAAATGGAAGACAGATTTGCAAAAAGATGACTGTTGGCTAAACTAGACAAGATTCCTTTCACTAAATGGTAGGTGTGGTGCTCCACTTCAGACACAAAAACAATCTCACTGGTCTAGCACTAGTGAAAAGAGGACAGACCCCTCAATGTCCGGCTGATGCCATTCCACTTTTACTGTTACCCCTCGGTGAGATTAGAACTGATACACCCTTATGATCCAGTGAAAAATAGAAGACAGATTTGTAAAAAGATGACAGCTGGCTAAACTAGACAAGATTCCTTTGACTAAATGTCGATTTTTATAACAAATTTATTGTAATGTTGTTATAACCTAACAAAGGTTACTAAATGAGAAATAACCAAACGGAGGTTAGAAATTAAATGGAATCTTTATAACATTAACTACATACAACATTCGTCAGCAGCATGGAAGAAGGTAAACCCCTGCTAGTGGTATAAGACTACTCAGTCAGTATAATACTCCTGTATTTATGAGGATTTTGACATACCCATTAATGTTCATAGGTAGGGTATTAACA
>CM042162.1:28551361-28616361 GCA_023376005.1 Doryteuthis pealeii | reverse complement strand
CTTAACTCCAACTTTGCAATTATTGTGACTTGTCTCACTTTTACTCATTGTTGGGTTTCACCTGCTTTTGCCCAGCTAGAATTACAATGTGCCAAATAAGATTCTTGTGGATTCTCTAAGCAGATGCCAATTAGGATATATTTCTTGTTCATGTATATCTATACATAAATAAAGGGCAGTTATGTGAATCTGTATGTCCAGAAGAAACTTAAAAAATAAAGCAAATAATGTCAAAGTAAATATATATACACATTAAATATCACCAGGGCTTGGTTTTTGAGCAAAAATAATACAGATTTGATTTATATTTGTGAAAAGGATTAAAAAATAAAATTTAAATGATAACAGAATGGAAAATTGTTTTGCATTTAATATTTTGAATAGTAGAAATTAACATTTCTTTTCAGAGTGGCTGGATTAATGCAAGGTCTTTTTTTTACATGGGTATTTTAATGGGGCATCCCACGAGGATCCAACTCACAATTGAGTAATAATAGATCCGTGAGACTAACTTAAAAAAAAAAAATCCCCCCTCTACCCAGGTGATGCTGGGTAGCCACTTCTAGTAAATAAATAAAGTAAAGTCGCTGGAGTGGCCCAAAGGCGATATCGGCCAGACATCGAGGGAGTCTATCCCCTTTTCATTAGCACTAAACCAAGGAGATTGTTTTTTAGTATCTGAGATGGAGTTCCACATCAGCTCCTTTATATTCCTCTTAAGTGACCTCTACACGAACTTACGAGAAATAAACAAACAGACGATGTTTGTGATATGGCTATTTTCAGCCGACCCGCCTAATTAATTATTAATGAATTAACTTTCAAAAATTAGGTTCGACTTCAATTAAGCACATATTCTCCCAAATATTGTCGGCTGAAAATAGCCATATCACAAACATCGTCTGTTTGTTTACTTCTCATATATATATATATATATGGATAATTCCATGTCAAATAATCAGGCCATGTAACCCACCCCCTTCAATTCTTCTGAAATTTTGTACACGTGTAGAATGTGTTAAAGTTAGACTGTTCCCAAAATTTGCGCTTCCAATTCTAAAAATTGGCAGAGTTATGTTGATTTCTAGCTCTCAAAATTTGGTGGGGTTCACAAAAAATGGCAACTTTTTGTAATTTATTTTTGTCTGTAAAATAAGTTCTAGTGCTTTCCTACACCTAAAATTTGGTTTATAAGAGTATTTTTGCCCAAGAAATCCAAAAATGCTATCAAAAAGTCTTAAAGTTAAGTTGATGATTTCGGATTTTTTCACAGCAAGATCAATATCTCGATGTGGCACTGCATCTATGACAAACTTTTTTTCTATTATTATTTCACATATATTGAACATTATATATATATATATATATATATATATATATATATATATATATATATACGCACATATACTCACCAACCCCTCTGCATGAGCAGGATGCGATGCAAGGTCAATTTCTTAAGCAGAGTTTAACAGGCTTGAATTCAGTGTTTTCCTCCTCCTAGATTGGTAGCCTAGCCATGGTTAAAGAGCCCAGTTTGCCCTGTTATTTACCCATAGCTGGAGGGAAAATTGGATCCATACCTTTCTCAAGGGTGTAAGCGCCATGTGAAATGCAAACATGGTTCGTCCAGGAATTGAACTCTGGTTGACGATCTCATTTTCTACGACTCTAAGCATTAGACCACGTGCCTCCCATTTAATATATAAGGGTGGGGCCATATAAATAGTTGAGAGATCTTTATGAAATTTAGAAGAAAAGTTCTGTGGTGGCTTTTCCCCTGGGGGTTTGGTTTTGGTGTAAAAAGAATTTGAGATATTAATTTTTTCATGAAGAGAATTTTTTTTTTTAAAGTAAATCAGAAATAAATAAATAAATCAGAAATAAAAAAATACCCTGGCAGATTTCTGAAAAAAAAAAAAAAAATGTTAACCCTTAGAATCCTAGTGGCCGGTATACCAGCCCCAGTCCAGTTTTCCATCTACCCCATTTGTAATTTTACCACCCAGGATAATCCCCTTCTGAATAGTTACCAAAACATTATATAATTCCAGCCAATCAGGTAGGTGGGTAAGTAATATTATTTGGATTATTCGGACTAGTGTCCTCATCTTTATTGTTTTCTGTACAACATTTTGACCGATGTGCCCTCCAGCCTTCTTCTTCAGGTATTTCTTGTCAAACTCAGGAACCAACTCAGACTTTGGAACCAACTCTGACTAGGGAACCATCTTGGACTCTGGAACCAACTCGGACTAGGGAACCATCTTGGACTCGGGAACCTTCTTGTCATAATCGGGAGCCATCACGGATTGCTCCTGATTACAGGAAGGTTCCCTTCCCGATTATGACAAGAAGGTTCCCGAATCCGAGATGGTTCTCGAGTCCGACAAGAAATACCTGAAGAATATTATTTTTTTTGTTTTCTGTACAACGTTTCGCTCCGGCCTTCTTCAGGTATTTCTTGTCAAACTCGGGGGAACCTTCTTTTTGAACTCAGGAGCCTTCTTGTCGTAACCGGGAGCCATCACATAACTTTGAACCTAACCCTTTATTCAATCCACGGCGGTATCCTGTTCTCATTCTGCTAACCATAGCTTGAGGTATAGATGTTAAGTTGTGTTAATCCTTGACTAGGATTGAACCTGCAGCCTAGAGATAACTTTAACTTAGAACTGTCTTAAATCAATGCCTTTATCCACTATGCTATGTCTCCAATTGAAAGGCCGGAGGGTACATCGGCCAAAATGTTGTTCAGATAACAATAAAGATGAAGACAAATAGTCCGAATAATCCAAATAATACTGAGGTTTGATAATTTGTATTATTTAGATTTTTCAGATAATTGTTCTCATTTTATTGTTATATACACAATGTTTCGACCGATGTACCCTCCAGTCTTCTTTAGTTGGTCTTGTGGCCCAACAGATATAATGGTTGAGTTAATACGCTAAGTGACAATAATCTGGAAGTTGCAGGTTCAATTTGGACTACAGGCCCTCATTTTTGTCATATACATTTTTTTAGATGAGGCTTGATAATTTTTATTTAGATTTTACAGACTCTTGTCTTCATCTTTATTGTTAGATACACAATGTTTCTTTAAACCGAACCCATTATTTAATCCATTGGGGTAGATTGTTCTCATTAACCATGACTGGGTACAATGGATTAAATAATATTAATAATGGAGATTCACTTCCGGTTTTTGTCTGTAACAAAAATTACATCACTGCTTATGTCACACTGCCTAAAATCGTCATAAATAGAATACACTCAAAATTTGAGCATGCAATGTTAGACAGTCCTCATTGTTTTTTTTAAACAAGTTTTAATAAATACATACCTGGTATTATCTATCTATATATAGTTTTTTTTAATTTTTAAAAAATTATATATTTAAAGTTATCAGAACTAAGTTTCCATTTCAATTTTTTAATTTTTAACTCCTTTAATAAATTTATTTTATTTTTTTCTCCTTTAATAAATTTGATGATTTTACTTTACTTATGATACAAACTCTCTGATATTAAATTTTCAACTCCCATTTCCTCAGGCAATATTTATTTTACGTTGCCCAGAGGGCGTTTTTTTATTTTGCTAGTAATACTAATTATCAAGCCTCATCTCAAAAATTCAGAGTGGGGTTCAAAGGGTTAATCTCTAATTTTGCTTTTTAAAAAAAGGTTTTTGTTCTTAATTTAAAAGGCTGGACATTTTAAATAGTTTTGACTTTAGCAAAATTCCAATCCTTGATTAAAATGTCTAGCTGGCTCAAACAAATATTTCTTAGGTTTTATGCACGGCAGTTAGTGTAGAATAGTTAACTGTACTGAACTTGGTCTCTTCCCAAAGTGATTCCATAAAAAAAAAAAAAGTACATTAATCGTTTTTTGTGTTTCTGGTTGAGAAATTAATTTTTCATCTTTAGTCTTAGTTGGCAAGACTGTGGAGTCCGAGTTGTAGAGTTGGAAGCAATTAAGGGGTCCCTAGGGCCGGTTTAGCTCAGTCGGTAGAGCGTCCGACTAGGAACCACAAGGTTCCTGGTTTGATACCGGTCCTCACCAACTCAACATATGAGTAGCACAAGGAGCTGATAGTAGGAGTGGTGCTCCGCCTCAGATGCCAAAACAATCTCCTTGGTCTAGTGCTAGTGAAAAGGGATAGACTCCCTCGCTGTCTGGCTGATACCAACTTTAGGCATCCCCGACATTTTTTAAAATTTTTTTTTTTTTTATATTTAGAGTTGGACTTGGTAAAACTATACTCAACTGGAGTCTGTATAGTTTTACCAAGTCCAGTTGAATTTACACTTTTTATGGCCCTAGTTTAGAGTCTAAAGTTATAAAGTGCACATTCCTTATAGATAGATTATAAAACATCATGTTTTTATATTTATTATGAATTGTAATCACTTAATTACATAAAGAGGAGGAGTCATAATTATAATTCAATAGGAATAATTACTTGAAACCAGATAGCTGTGGTGTGAAAGTTGGAAGCAATTAACAGGTCTCTGGTGTGTAAGACCATATAGAGTTGGACTCCAGTTGAATTTACATTTTATATGGCCCTAGTTTAGTCTGTAAAGTTATACAGTGCACACTCCTTATAAAAATAGATTATAAAAAATCATGGCTTTCTATTTGTTAGGAATTGTAATCATTTAATTACTTAAGAAGTCTGAAGTGCCAAAGATAGAGGAGTCAAAAGTTTTGTGTTTCAACTCCATAGCTCAGTTAGTTGGCTCCAAATCTATGGGTAAATAGTAGGGCTCTTTAATCCTGGTATGGCAACTTTGAATTCAAAACCGTTAAACCCCACTTAAAAAATTGGCTCGATGTCACTTCCTGCTCATGTGGAGGGGTTGATAAATCCATTATATAATAAAATCAAGTAAAACTTGAAGAAAATTTGTTACATTATGGCACTCATTGTCTGAATGGAGTGATGATATGTTGATTATAGAAATAATTGTATACTTATATCTGGACAAGAGCAAGAGCACCATGTCTCACTCTCTTAATGCATCGTACCAGACTCACTCCACACTCTCACTTCTCCTCTCCAAATTCACCACGTTTTATGATGTGTTGATAGTAGAAATAATTGTATATTTATATCTGGACTGATACTACATTGGAGAGGATTGAAACTTGGTTGCTGGGCTGATGCTCGGTTGGCTGATAATTCCTGGATGTTTGGAGTTTGGAAACCAAATTGGGGTGCTGAGGGACATCTTACCTTGTGCCATTTAGAGTTGTTTTTTTTTTTTTTTTTTAGTAATAACACAGGGCCACTTCTTATGTGAAACTAGCAGCGGCTACCCAGCATTGCATACATACTTCATCTTCTGTGCTTTGTGGAGAGGCTTGAATCCTGGTTGCTGGGCCGATGCTCAGTTGGCTGATAATTCCTGGATGTTTGGAGTCTGGAAACCAACTTGGGATGCTGAGGGACATCTTGCCTTGTGCCATTTATAGTTTTTAGTAATAACACAAGGCCACTTCTTTTTCTCATGAGATTTTTATTTCCTCCAAGTCACAAATGCAGAGAACATGTCTGGCTCTATCAACACATCATACCAGACTCTTCTCCCATTCTCATCCCTCACTCCTCCTCTCCCACTTTGCCATGTCTCACTTCTCGTCCAATAGAAACAATGCTATGTGGCATTGCAATGATTCATCCTTAAACCTTTCCATTCTCATCTAAAACGTAATTCTTGCTAAAAGCTTTTCTGTGCTAATTTATATGTCAGTCTTACACTCATGCTCCACCCCTGTCATTATGTTACAAAATTTTATTTTTTTATATTTCTTCTAAAATGCAATGAGTCTGATTTTGTTTTCAGTTATGATTCTCAAGAATTGCATGAATTTATTTTCAAGATGACTAAAAAAAAAAATGGTTAAATCTGAGAGTGTCGTGGTGTTGCACACCATTTCTGTAAAAAATCTTTAATAAATTATTATAATACAATTTTCTTACTACAAGAAAAGTGTTATTCTTATCCTTAATAAACAACTCCGACTTTCATTTTTTTTTCTTTTTTTTTTTTTTCCAAACTTTTTACGGTTTGTTACAATAGGAGTTTCTTTCTTTCTAGTAGGTAGATTCTTCTTTCTGCTGACTGGATCTTCTTCTCTAAAAAAAATCTATTTTTTCAATCAACTGTTCATTGGTGGTGGCAACAGAATTATTGGATGAATCAGAAAAGAAAAAAAAGAAGACAAATCTACACAATTCTAGAGCCTGTTGAGTTGTCATCTTGAGACACACTATAAGTGGCAATGTATACATCACAATACAATAGAATATATCCCACAACTTGGTCTCAAAATGCTACTAATTGTCCACGTGTTTGATGCTCGTTGTGTCTCTTGTCAACACTAATTTCCTCTTGTGGTTGAAGAGTTCTCTCCTGGGTAGTCCAATTCTAAAAATACTCAGAAATAGCTCAAGGGAGATTACTAATAATACACAAAAAACATACTTAAAAAAAAAATAAAAAAAAAAATAATCTCAAGTTTGCAAGAGTATTTAAATGTAAAAACAATAAGATTTTCCACTCTTTCAATAAATTTAGATTTTAGATAAAGAGCTGCAAACTGAGAACCTTTTGGTTCATAGGTGGCTTTAATAAGGCGGTATCCTGAATTAGTTTTTATTGATTAGACGGTAGAATTCGTATGAAGAGGAGATTTCCTGAAACTTTGTATCTTTCTTGTCAGGATAGTATTATGAAATGTAGTGGTGGCTATGTAATGATAACCACTTTATATTATGGATACCCATAGCTGGAGGGAGAAAATATTATTAGATTAACTCTTTGCCTACCAAATTTCTCCCAGAGCTGTACCAAATTTTCTTCGTATTTTTATCTATATGATGGGATATTTCAAAGTTCACTATCTATTCATCCCAGAACTCATTCTATTCAAATAAAGTCCTATTATTATTGAAATCTGACTCCTTCTGCTCAATTATGATGAACTAACAGCCATAGATACCTGTCTTGTCCATCTTACTTGGCTGTATGGCCACCTGCCCTCTATCTCAAACCATCCAAGTAAGACGGACAAGACATGCTGGACACTGTTGGAGAAGCAAGGATGAACTCATAAGCGACATTCTCCTGTGGAAGCCAACACATGGACATACCTACCAAAGACCTACATTGACCAACTCTGCAAGGATACTGGATGCTGCGCAGAGGACTTCCCTGATAGAGAAGGTTGGTGAGAGATTATCATGGATATCCGTGCTAATTGCGTGAAATGATGATGATGAACAGCCATCAGTTTTTGAAATTTTATGGGAGAGCCGCTGTGAACGGTTTAAAGTAGGCAAAGAATTAAGTGGATGTAACATAAGGTCAATTTCTTATCTCTTTGCCTACCAAATTTCCCCCACGGCTATACCAAATTTTCTTGGTAATTTTTACCTGTATGATGGCATATTTCAAAGTTCACTATCTATTCATCTCAGATTTCATTCTGTTCAAATAAAGTCGTCTTATTATTGAAATCTGAGTCTTTTTTTCAGTGTAAACAAGTGACACTTGTGAGAGCTGTTGTCAGTGGTTTATGGTAGGACTACAATGGTGAGAGAGCTGCTGTGAGCAGTTTAAAGTAGGCAGATAAATTCATAGGGCCATACAGATACTAGGAATATATTTACTATTATATAATTGTGGATTTTGTATACAAGGTGTCAAAAAATGTTTCGAGATTTTTTGTATTTTTTGACACGCCTTGTATTCTGAAAAAAAATTAATGTTCCATTCATTGTTCATTTCTATCTTGGCAAATACAGCTTCAATCTCGATACTTTTATGACAGACATTGTATATAACTTATCTTCTACTACAGCCCAGAAGCTTTGACTGCTGGACCAAGTTAGTAAGGTAGAATTAATTGTGTGATCCCAAGGGGGCCATCCCACCAGGCAGCACCTGCTTTTTCATCTGAAAGGGCAGGGCTTATTTCCCGGTGCCTGAGGTGCCCCAAAAAGAGAATGCCAAAGGAATCATGCACTTTTTGTACTGGCTATCACATGAGCTTCGGTTTGTGTGTAGTTTCCCATGTGAAACAGACCTTGCGATGAAAATATACTTATCTTCTGCATAATTGGCAATTTCTGTCTTGTGTGTTGGCACCGACTGCACCTCTGCACCACACCTCCGTGGTGCCACCTGTTGACCCTGGGTGGCGACTGATGATGCTTAAGGATGGAATTCTGGTTGCTGAGAAGTCCATGGCTTGCAACACTCCACTTTTGCCCATACTGTTCTGGGTATGATCCCAAACTGCCTCTAGTGGAGGGGTTCCAATTCTGGAGTTTTGGCGAGGGTAGAGTACCCCTTCATTGCCATTACTCCCAGCTCCACTCTGGTCTGGAGTGGTAGTATGTGTCAGGATCCCATCTATGGGTTAAGTAGATCAAAAGATGAGTTTTAAAAAATGTGTGGTTATTTCCTATAAGTCTAACATAAACAAAGGGAAACCACTCTTGACTGATAAATTATTTATTTATTTATTTTTATCTACTTGGAAAAAAGAAGACAGGTTAGGGTTAGTTTAATGGGAAGATAAATAAATAAATAATTTATCAGTCAAGAATGGTTCCCTTTGTTTATGTTAGACTTATAGGAAATAACCAAATTATGCCATAAAATGACGCAAGAGTTGACATGCTGTAAAAACCAACCAACCAACCAGAAATCTGGTCATAATGAAACTTTACACACATATTAAGCTAATATTCAGAAACGGGACTGGCTAATTGGATTTTAATAAAAATCAATAATGGGGTGGGGGCATCTTTACAATGGAGGAGGAAAGAAAAGATGTTTCAGTGAGAGAGGGGGAAGGGGAGTAGTAGTAACATGATACGCAAGTATATATAGCGTAATGGTTATCAATGAAAGAAATAGACCCAGTCAAGTCCAAATACTGTCTGCTTCTGTTTCTTTTCATGCCAGTACCCCTTGAAAAGAGCCCATTTCCCCTCCCCCAGCTATGGGTAAATAGTAGGGTAGACTGGATTCTTTAGCCTTGGTATGGAAACCATTGTAGGAGAGGAAAAACTCTGAATTTAAGCCAACTGTATTCCACTTAAAAACTGACTGTGTCACATATTGCCTGTGTATATATTGCTAGTGAAAAGCAAGTTCAATCCTTGCTGGATACCCCATACTAGTGACCTTGTGTCAAATTCTACCTATAGTGAATGGGTTGGGTAAATGTATACCATCATGGAGTGAGTAAAAAGGTTTGGTTTAAAATTCTTAGAAGATTACTACAATGGACATCTGGAAATGACTGATTTTTAAACCTTTTACCAATTATATATATATATATTTATACTAGCAAAAGTACCCGGTCCATGACCAGACTATAGATAAAGATTGGGCCATGAATAGAAGAGATGCATAGAAAGCAGGCAGTGAACAATATTTTATTATCAAACACAGCTGGTATAGGGACAGTTCCACAAATCGGTTGATTTTGGTTTAATCAATTAATTATATCCCTCAATCAGTAAAAATCAATAACCAAATTTTGCGTGTTTATTAGTTAGAAGAATATTAAGGTGTATGCAAGATTTCAAATCTGAGTGACCTCCCGTTTCGGAGTTATACATTGACACGTACATATCAAACTTCCTTTTTGATATATATATATATATATATATATATATATATATATATATATAAAATATAAAATTACCCAACCCATTCACCATCAGTAGGATTTGACACAAGGTCATAAGTATGGGGCGTCCAGCAAGGATTGAACTTACTTTTCAGTAGCAATATATATGACAGACATTTGAAGAAGGCCAGAGAGTATAATGTCTGAAATTTGAGAGTAACAACAAAGATGGGGATACTCGTTCACTACTCTACAGTAATTCGGACGAGCATATTTATCCCCCCCCCCTTCAAGTGCTTTTTCTTCACATAATGCCTACTACACACACACACACACACACACGTCTCACTTTGATGAGCTCAGCTGATATATAAATTAATAAATTTGTCCTTAGTCAACTTAACGTCACTGTAGTAGAGTTTGGAAGTTGTCGTCCATTCGATCTCTTGCACACGTCTACCTGCGTGCCGATCTTCTGCCTGGCACTTCTTTTTTTCTTTCGTCTTATTGTGATTTCCATAAAGAAGAGATGGTGGAATCTGAATTCTAATTTCTGATTTTATGAAATCTTCAATTAATTTCACTCATAAAATATTTCAACTTCCACTCGACACTTCAAGTGTGTGGGTAGTTGCATAAGAAGAAGGTCAATTATGACCATCTTGTGCTAAAGACTTGATCGTCGCTCTGTGTGTGTGTGTGTGTGTATATATATATGTGTGTGTGTGTGTTTATATATATATATATATACACACACACGTGTATATATATATATGTGTGTGTGTGTGTTTATATATATATATACACACACACGTGTATATATATATATATGTGTGTGTGTGTGTTTATATATATATATACACACACACGTGTATATATATATATGTGTGTGTGTGTGTTTATATATATATATACACACACACGTGTATATATGTGTGTGTGTGTGTGTGTTTATATATATATATACACACACGTGTATATATGTGTGTGTGTGTGTATATATATATATATACATACATGTATATATGTGTGTGTGTCTATATGTATGTGTGTGTGTGTCTATATGTATGTGTGTGTGTGTGTATGTGTTTATGTGTGTGTGTATGTGTTTATATGTGTGTGTGTGTGTGTGTGTGTATGTGTTTATATATGTGTGTGTGTGTTTATATGTATGTATTTATATATATGTGTGTGAGTGTCTGTGTTTATATGTATGTGTGTGTGTGTGTGTGTGTGTGTGTGTTTATATGTATATATATGTGTGTGTGTGTGTGTGTGTGTTTATATGTATATATGTGTGTGTGTGTGTGTGTTTATATGTATATATATGTGTGTGGTGTTATATGTGTATGTGTGTGTGTGTGTGTTGTGTATATGTGTGTGTGTTTATATGTATATATATATATATGTGTGTGTGTTTATATGTATATATATAATATATATGTATATATATATATATGTGTGGTGTTTATATGTATATATATATATATGTGGTGTGTTTATATGTATATATATATATATATGTGTGTGTGTTTATATGTATATATATATATATATATGTGTGTGTGTTTATATGTATATATAATATATATGTGTGTGTGTGTTTTATATGTATATTATATATATATATATGTGTGTGTGTGTTTATATGTATATATTATATATATGGTGTGTGTGTTTATATATATATATATATATGTGTGTGTGTGTTTATATGTATATATATATATGTGTGTGTGTGTTATATGTATATATATATATATTATGTGTGTGTTTTATATGTATATATATATATATATGTGTGTATATGTTATATATATATATATGTGTGTGTGTTATATGTATATATATATATATGTGTGTGTGTGTGTTATATGTATATATATATATATATGTGTGTGTGTGTTTATATGTATATATATATATATATGCTGGTGTGTGTGTTATATATGTATATATATATATATATGTTGTGTGTGTTTATATGATATATATATAATGTATGTGTGTGTGTGTTTATATGTTATATATATATATGTATGTGTGTGTGTGTATAAATCAGATCAGCTGTAAATCAATTGATCAATTGCCAATCACTCCTTGAAAGCTCGGTCATTTGAAAAGGGTGGAGGGCTGGAGTGTATAGATTTGTTGGACTGGCTGGCTCATTCCCCTCTCTCTCTCTGTGTCTCTCTCTTTCCCTGTCTCCTCTCTCTCTCTCCCCCCTGTCTCTCTCTCTCTCTGTGTCTCTCTCTCACACGATGTATTCCAAATCGGCTAACCACACTGCATTTTAACGTGTTGGTTTGTTATTAGCCACGACAAGTGTGGTAAGTTAATGGAGATTACTTCTACTGACCTGATTGCTAAATTATTTCCAAATATAGATAGATATCTAATAATAATACTTGTGTGCACACATTCTTCTCTCTCTCCCTCACTTCTCTCAATAAATCTCTCTTTCACTCCCCCTTATTCTCTCTATGTTTATATATATAAAATATATTATATATATAGCGGGGCGCGGTGAGTGTCTGCAGACGTATCTATGTGTGTGGTAGTGTGTACATTGTTTGCTGTCTTGGCATTATTTAGTAGTACTGAGTGATAAGGTGAGAGTAGATGATATAGTATTACTTAGAGTGTGTAGAGAGTAGGGATAGTAGTTGTGTGACATGTATGTAGGTGTGGGGTGTGTTGGTAGGCTCGGAGTGGTATGTATGCTGTGTGTGAATGTGCCAGAGAGTACAGTATTGGTGCTATGTGTTGTGGGTGGAGAGTAATGTATTGCTTGGATGGGTGAGGTGTGTGAGTATAAGGTATGCGTGTGTGGTGTTGTGATGTTTGTAGGATATAGTGTGTGTGTGTGTGTGGTATATTATGTGTTGTGTGTGTGTTTATATATTGTGCTGTGTGTATGGTATATATTGGTGTATGGTGTGTACGTTGGGTGTGTGTTAGTAGTGTAGAGTGTGTGTGTGTGTTGTCTTGGTATGTGTGTGGTTGACTGTATGTATGTGGTGTGGGTGTAATATATGTATACTGTGTGTGTGTGTGTATAATGTATGGTGTGTGTGTGTGTGTATATATGTTGTGTGTGTGATGTGTGTGTGTGTGTGTGTGTAATGTGTAATGTGTGTGTGTATATGTGGGTGTGTGTGTGTGTCTTGTGTGTTATGTATGTGTATTATATATGTGTTGTGTATGTGTGGTATATATATATGTGGTGATGTGTGTGGTATTATATATATGTGTGTGTGTGTGTGTGTGTGTATTTGTGTGTGTGTGTGTGTGTATATGTGTGTGTGTGTGTGGTATATGTGGTGTGTAGATATAATGTGTTGCGTGTAATATGTGTGTGTATGCTGTTGTATAATTATAATTTGGAAAAAAAAAAAAGTGTGTTGTGTATGTGTAAATAGTGCTGTGTATGTTATTATATATATACTATACATATACATATACATATACATATTTTTAAAAATACAGTGATCTACAGACGTACTAACATAGAGGTGCGTACTTTACACTTAGCAAGAGACGACTCTGAAAAATGAATTCATTCTTAATGCATAATACAATGTTATAAATCATGTTTTCTACATAACATATCCCCCAACAGGTACTTACAATCCGGGTCAGAGTGGGACCAGGGGAGCAAATGTGATGAAGGCACGTGCTCCACACACAATATCAACCTCCAGAACTGGACCTCCCGATCAGATAAAGTTTTTACGTCATTCCCAGGTATCCTCAGCCACCGCCTTCTAGCACCATTCATAGAAGGATTGGGGGTTTTGCCATACAGTGCAATAGGGTTGGAGCAATCATATAGGTGCCTTAGGAAGCCTTGGACGTAGCCAGCTTTGATTGGAGGGGCTCTCTGAACTCGCTGTCTAGCTCAAGAAAAGCCTAAAGTGAAATTGCAAGTCATGGACTGCTCAGCCACCTTGGTTCTATCCTTAAGCATCATTGGGTCGCTCAACCCAAGCCTAAACAGGTGGCCTCACTTGGCGGTCTACCAGCGCTTCCTCTGCAGAGGGTTCAGTTGGGTGCATTCTAACAGCCCCAGCCGACGGGCGGTTTATATTTGTGTGTGTATATATCTATATATTGTGTGTGTATATCATATGTATGTAAATTATAAATAGATATATATAGTTATATATATATGTTTGTATGTCTGTGTGATCATGTGTATATAGAGTGTGGTGTGTATATATAGTATATAATATATATAGGTGTCTTATTGTGCGTGTGTTGATTGTATTAAATATAGATCAAATACAAACAATCATACTCAACACAACCACAACATCACATATATATATATATATATATTATATCATATAAAAAACTTACTGTCGAAAACGATTGTGGTAAGAAAAAAACCCCGGCAAAATAGTTTGATACTAAAAAATATACTAGACAGAACTTCACTGGGGAAAAATGAAAAAAACAGAAGACAAGAGGGTTGTACCAACCGAAAATTAATCGGTTAATAACTGGAGACAACTTGGTCAGGGAAGAAAAAAGAAACTTATATATAATATATATTTATGAGTATATATTATATAATATATATATATAAACTAAAAGCGGGGTGTTAAGTCTAAAACTAAAATGGTAAAAATGGTCAAGTAGCCTAAAGTAAGCAATATAAGTAACGAGATTAACAGCTTAATGAGGTCGGATATACCTACTGTACTAATGTATAGCCGTGGTTTGTGTGTGAGATATAATATGATTATATCTATATAATAATTAGTACCATGTGGTGTTTGGTGTGATATAGTATAAGTATATATAATATATGAATATAACTACATACATGGTGTGTTTTTGTGGTATAATATTTGTTATATATAAGTATCATGTGGTGTTTGTGTGTAAGTATTTGTTTATATATATATTTATATGTTGGTGTGTAAATATTTGTTTTATATATATGTAATATATATCTCATATATATAATAGCGATCGTGTAGCGTGTTTTGTGTGTATATATTTTTGTTATATGATATATATCATATATACGTATATATATATATGTGTGTTTTGTGTGGTATATTATTTGTTATATATAATATATATGATATATATGTGTTGTTTTGTGTATATATTGTTATATATAATATCTATTATAAGTAGTAGGTGTGTGTTTTGTGTGTTATATTTGGTTTTTAATATATATATATAATATATATATATATATTATGTAGTTAGATAGTAATATTTGTTTATATATATATACACACACCAACACACACAGTTTAAATTTGAGTGTCGTTGTGTCAACATATAAATACATTCTTAAACTCATCACCGTCACTAGAAGTAAATGAGTAGTCCATAGCTAGTCTCTGCGTTAGAGATAATCACCCTCAAATCCTTGTAATTTGTTAATTCTGCTTATTTCTGTCTATTGGCATCTTGTGTGTCTGTGAGTGATGTAAAACGTGTAACGTTGGTGTGGTGGTGTATTTGTTCTCCGCCTACTGGTATGTCTGCGCCTCTGGTGCTAGTGGCGTTGCGGCGTGATATGTCCTCATTGCTTTCACATTGATGCTCCGACCTCCCACTGCGTGTGTCGCCTCAGAGAAGAAGCAGGCACCGAAAGGCACAATTTGTAAAACAAAAGACAAAAACAAAAACAAAAAAAACAAAAACAACCAACTGCTTGTACCTTGCACTTTAAAGTAGGAAAGCAATGAAAAAAAAAAGTAATAAATAATAATAATAATACTCTAATACATGAAACGTCCTAGTTCTGCGTTCGGTCGGGTGAGTACGTAGAGGTTACCATGTCTTGATGTCTTCGTGTTCACTTGGCTAGGAACATCTTGGATGTCCCTATGTCTAACAGCAGAAGCAACAACACGAAACAGTATCAGCACCAGCAGCATCATCACATCAAACCTCTACTCTTCATCTGTTTTTCTTCTTTCTACCTACTCGCTCCGTCATGTGCCCCACCTCTCTGGCAGATGTCTCACGACATATTACATACAATGCACTCTACCAAAACCACATGCTAACCATTATGTGGCATTGTTCTGTAAAGACTCCCTGTTAACAGTACATATCGGCTCACATTCCCCCCACCTGCTACAAATGACCACTATCAATCCCTGTTTGTGGACTGTTTACTTCATACCACAAAATGGCATTACCAGCTTTTTGCACAGCGCAAGTAGAGTTTGATGGTGAGTTCTCTCTCTGTTTGATTACCATAAGAATAATTCTTTTAAAAAAGCCAAAAAAAATGTTTTAATTTCTGTGTATGTTATTTAACTACCTCTGATGCTAATCTTGTATACATGTACCAGGCATCATCAGTTGAGTAAGTCTCTCTTGATGGTATTCGAGGGATTTCTTTCAAGAGACAAAATCTAGTTTTTACTCTGTGTGGATGTGTGGTATAGGCTGAGATTTAGTATAGTATAGCAGGTATATAATATATTATATATAACTCGAGTAAGGATAGTATATAATATAAGCTGCCATATAATTAATTACTGAAGATGAGTTATAGCAGGTCTCTCTGAATCTCGTCTCCAGTTTTGAAACACTAATGAAATTCTTTAAAAAAAGTTTTTTTTTACAATCAGGTTTTTACAGGTCAGTCAACGTTGGTGTGTGTGTGTGTGTTGTGGGTGTCAGGCTAGATATATATGTTGTTATATATATATATAAATTATATTTATATATTATTATATATGATGGGGTGTATGAGGGGGTGTCACGGTATTATATAACACAAGCCTGGTATATCATTTTTAATTAAGCAAGACAGTTAATGGAACCTGAGAAAAGAGAACACATCGTCATCATCTGTATCGTCTCACAGGTTAATGAACATTCTAAGGAAATTCTTTATAAGAAAATGATTTTTAAAAAAAATAGGCACGGTATTTTACATTTCTGTATGTGTGGCTCATGTACGATATGATGGATTATTATGTAGCTAATTCGGCTGTTCTAGCGCGTAGTACCGTGTATATACGTCGTCAGGCATCGATCAGGTGGATTTCTGTAGATGCTGGTGGACAGGGCCGATCGCTCGGTGTGAATGTAGCGAGAGTCGCGTTCGAGGCTGCAGTCTACTAAAGGGTTACCACGCAGATAGATGTATTCGAGTCTGAAGTTGGCAAGGAGTCGTCTCCGGTCATCTTTCGCGAATGCTGTGGTATGTATAAGCGAGCTCTACAGGAAAGCTTACGCTCCGTATAAACACAGAATGAGAGCATAAACTCCAAGAAATCGAAATCTATATTATTGTCAATTTCTGTGAATGGTATCTTCTCTGTCCCCTTTGATATGGTCATCGTACTATCCGGAAGCAAGAAATTGAAATTTATGATGTAGCCTTAAATATCTTATGTCATTGGTTTAGCCATCTGTCCTATTTTTTGTGTTTGTCTTATATGATACGCGCAGCGGCACGGGCGGTCAGAGGTGAGTGCACTGAGGGGTGTCGCAATTCAGATGGCTTCTGGGACTAGAGGTAAGGGATCGGACAGTCGTGAAACGATAGGAGCATACAAGGAATATGCAACAGGCGCATTATCCAGTATGTCGTTCAATGCGAAGAGGAGAGCACGAACACAACACGCGAACCTGGTAGCGAAGCAGGCATAAAGGCAATAAAGAGGGATTTAATGAAGCGAGTAACGCGGTCAGCGAATTTAAGAGGAAAGAGAAGAGAAGAAGTCATAAAATTACCCAGCCACTACGAGAGTATAGAATAACTTTTTAGGCTAACTTGCTCTGTCTGTCATTGCAAAATAGCTAAAGAATGTCTCTGTGTGTGTTTGTGTATATACTATATATTATATATGAGTATATATAATTGTAGGTGTTGTGTATAGTATCTTATGTATATGGTGTGTGTGTGTGGTATACTCGTATCTCGAGTACTAATACGTATCAGTGGTGTATAGGTATCTCATGATATAGAGGTATTGGTATGGAGTGTGTGTATATGACGATATCCGTCTTCACAATATTCATGCTAAATGGGTTACTATATGCGTATGGTAATGGATGTATCGCTTCTAATACACATATTAGATCGTGCGTTGTAATGGGAGTGGTCATCCCACAAGACCTGATATGTATTTAGTATGTAGAGCGGATGGTAATGAATGTAGTAGTCTGCTTAATCTATATGAGTCACCGATGGACACTTATAGTGAGATGTGTATGGCATGTATCTATATATTTGTGTGGATCGAGACATGTAGTGTGAAGCAGTAGTTGAACGCATAGATATGTGGCGCGTAGCGTAGTTGTATCTACGTACATATCTACTATGTTGTGTGATGAGAGCGTGCTGTAGGCTCTAATCGGCGTGGTGATGTTGAGTCATCGAGTAGGTCGTCCATGAGTAGTAGTAGGAGTGGTGGACTGGTGGCATGTAATGGGTGGTATAGTGTGAGTAGCAGAACGGATGGACGCTAGGTTATCTGACTACGGGGCAGAGATAGGCGTACTTGGTGATTGGAAGGGTGTTGTGTGGAGTCGTATGTATGCCTATCTATAGGCGTGCTGAGTTCTATGACGTCATTCCTCGTGCGTGTGGTGTGTGTATCGGTGTAGAGTCGATACTCAGAGAGGTAGCGTTATATACTATATGTGTGTGTGTGTGTATATGTTCTATTATAATATATATATGTGTTGTGTGTGTGTGTATAATATGGTCTATAATATGGTGTGTGTATATGGTGTGTTATATATATTTATATATATATATTATGCGTGTAATTTGTGGTGTGTGTGTGTGTGGTGGTGTATGTATAATATTTGTGTGTGTAATAGTTTATGTGTATGTGTATATATATTTTATATAAAATATATTATATACTATATATATGGCGTGTATATTTGTTGTGGGTGTGTGTTTTATATTTGATTTAGTGTTTAATGTGTGTTTTTTTATAATATATATATATATATATATATAATACTATTATATATTATTACTGACGTGTGTGTGTCTACATTATATATTTTCTAGTTTCAATCTCAGTTAATCAAAATAACTTCGCCTTCATCTCTAACTATTTGGGTGTATGCTGTGTATGTCATGCAAAATTTGTTGGTATCTGACATTGAATGGCACCCAAATCGAGATAGTGCCGAATGTAGTGAGTCGATAAACTATACGTCGGTTGTATATTGTAATAGCAAGTCGTAGTACGACTATAAAAGAGATTTGTTAGTTTCTAACAACATCAAACCAACAACAATGTTAGTTTCTATTTTTGTTTTTATGTTTTTTGTTTTCAGGTTTTTGTTTGTCTTATTTACGTTTTTTTTTTTTTTTTCTTTCTTTTGAAAATTTTATTTTTTGCTGTAGTGTCGACAATTAATCAAAGTCAACTGTTGTAAGTGTCTGACAGGGCCTACCTGACCGTCTCCCCTATCTTGGAGGGTGGTGCAGCCTCTCTCACAATGTCCTGGATAACAACAATGACAATCACCTAATCTTTTCACAACAAGAACCTCCCACCTGGTTAAGAAAGTAATTACTCCATCAGCAGGACGTCAGGTCACGTAGCAGCAGCAGCAGCAGCAGCAGCTGCCATGAGACCAAGCAAGAATCAATGCTTGCTGTTGCACTCTCCTCTCTCTCTACTTCCCCCTTCTACCGTCTACCCCCCATGCCACCCCTTTCCTCTCTGTTTTATTTACATGTGAACACATATCAAAATAAATTATATATATATTATAATAAAAGTAGCTAGTAACACCAACACACACATACACTAATTTTCCTTACTCAGTCATTTTTTTTTTTTCACCTGAAAATAGTATTTTCTAATTCTTGGTTACGCAGTCTTTGGCAAAGTTTGAATTTTTAAATATATTTTTATATATGGGTGTGTATGTACATATGTAATACCGGGCAGTGTGTGTGTTATGGGAGTGTGTGTGTGTGTATGGGAGTGTGTGTGTATATATGTGTGTGTGTGTATGTATATGTGTATACTAATTGTGTCATAAATATATACATTTCTGTGTGAGGTATATATGTGCAATATATATACAATTTCTGTGGTGTGTAATATATGTGCGTATATATGCAATTTCTGTGTGTGTGTATATGTGCGTGATATAAACATTTCTGTGTGTTTATCACTATGTTCGTAATATACATTTCTGTTGTGGTATATGTGCGTATATATACATGTTCTGGTGTGTGTATTATAGTGTGCGTATAGAACATGTCTGTGTGTGTATATATGGTGAGTATATATCCACCATTTCTGTGTGTGTATATATGTGCGTATTACTACATGATCTTGTGTGTGGGTATATAGTGTGGCGTTATATACATTTCTGATGTGTGGATATTGTTGCGCTATGATATACATTTCTGTGTGTATATATGTGCATATATATACTATTCTGTGTGCAATAATGTGCAATATATACATTTCTGTGTGTGTTATAACTGTTCCGTAATATTAGCATTTGTGTGGTGTGTATATAGTGCGTATATAATAAGCATTTGTGTGTGTGTGTAGTCGATGTGGCGTATATCATACATTTGTGCTGTGTTGTATAATATGGAGCGTATGATATAACATTTCTGTGTGTGGTATATGTGCGATATATATACCATTTGCTGTATGTGGTGTAGATTGCGTATATACTTAACACTTTCTGTGTGTGTGCATATATGTGCCATATATATCATTTCTGTGTAGTGTATAATATTGGGTGCGTATGATATAACATTTCTCATGTGTGTGTATATAGATTAGCTGTGCGTGAATATACTACATTCCTCTGTGTGTGGTATTAAGTGCGTATCATATACATTTGTTGGTGTGTGTGTATATATGTGCGTATAATATACATTTGGTGTGTGTGTGTAATAATGTGCGTATATATACATTTGTGTGTGGTGGTATATGTGCGTATATATACATTTCTGTGTGTATATAATGTGCGTGATATATGGCATTAGTGTGTGTATAATGCGTATAATATCATTTCTGTGTGTGTGTGTGTATATTGTGGCGTATATAGTACATTTGTGTGTGTGTGTGATATGTCGTATAGTATACATTTCTGTGTGTGTGTAATATATGTGGCATATATATACATTTCTGTGTGTGTGGTGTTAATATATGTGGCATATATATGACATTTCTGTTGGTGTGTGTATAATATGTGCATATATATATACATTTCTTGTGTGTGTGTAAATATGTGGCAGTATATACATTGTGTGTGTGTATATATGTGCGTATATATACATTTTGTGTGTGTGTGACTATATGTGCGTATATATACAGTTTTGTGTGTGTGTATATATGTGCGTATATATAACAATTTGTTGTGTGTGTATATATGTGCGTATATAAATACATTTTGTGTGTGTGTATATTGCGTATATATACTTTGATGTGTGTGATATATGTCGATATATACATTATGCTTGTATAATGTGCGTATATATAACCATTTCTAGTTGTGTAATAGTGCGTATATATACTTTCTGTGTTGTGGGTGTATAGTATGTGCGTATATTAACATTTCTTGTGATGCTGTGTATAATTATGTGGCGTATATATACAATTTGGTGGTTTGGTGTGTGTGTTACTATGGTGCGTATATATACATTGTGCTGTTTGATGATATAAGTGCGTATATATACCATTTGTGCTGTGTGTGGTGATGGTGGTAATAGTGTGTTATATACATTGTGTGTTGGTGTGTGTATATATCGATGCGTATATATATACATTTGTGGTTGTGTGTGTGTGTATCATGTGCCGTATATTATATACATTGTGTGTGTGGTGTGTATACATTGTGCGATATAATATGGATACATTTTGTGTGTGTGTGTGTATATGTGCGTATATTAATATACATTTGTGTGGTGATGGTGTGTGTATGTGCGTATATATATACATATTGTGAGTGTGTGTGTGTATATGTTGCGTATATATGACATTTCTGTGTGTGTGTATATTTTGCGTATATATACAGTGTGTGGTTGTGTATGTGTGCATGGTGAGTATGTGTGTGTTTGTGAATTCTATAACTTATGAGAGTCTATTATGTTTGGCAATCGCAAATTTACCAAAAGGTAAATTGACTATCTATTTTTTTCCCGTTGTCTGTTTTTGCATCTGTGTTTGTTTCTTTCCACTTGATATTGTCTCCCTCACTGCTCCCCTCCCAACTTCTTCGGTATCTGGCCTGCTCAGTGATGGCCCTTCCATTGTCCTCGGCGAGTATCGTCTTCTCCCTTGCCCTCTTTCTTCATTTGATAGTTTTCCAGCATTCTCTTTTTTTTTTTAGTGGTGAATATCTAGATGCCTGAGACAAATAATAGATAATGATGGAATTACATACTTTGGGTTTGCTAGCTCAAAGGAATTTAGCATTTCATGCATATGCTCTAATGCTAAATAGAAGAAAGAAGAGCAACAGGATCCTCATGTGTTGGCGCTATTAATAATTCATTATACAATATGAACTGTAAAATGTCATACGTTGTAATGAATTACTCTCGATTAAGCTATTCTTTTCGAATTAGATAGTATGATTGCAAATCCTTTATGGAGAAGCGATACTAAAAAAGTCAAATACTCCAAAGAGGATTCTTTTCTCATGCATTATTATGGTTTAGTTGTATTACATACCCTCACCATAAGGGCAATCTTGAGAGTCTGGTAAATATAATTTCTGTTGCGACAAATCAACGCGTTTGAAACCAAAGAGGAGAGAAATGCCTATGAGTGAGAAAGAGCATATATAGCAATGGAGTATAAACATAGAATAAAGATGGACTGGCGAAGCATCACAATGTATCGAGAGTATTAACGGAACAAGCAAATTGCCCGTGTGGTTAGTTTCTTTTCTTTATTTTATAATTGTGGTGGATATTTAAAGTTAAGAATCTTATAGTTTTTATCAATCATTAGGTTAGGTAGCCAGTAAGCATTCATGACACTAAGTCAGTGCAATAAGTAAGATCAGCTCATCACAAGGGAGACAATCACACAAGGTGCAGTCGCGTTTATACAATTATATATCGATATATACAGAACAAATGTCGCTTAGATAGGCATTGGAACCCATTATTATAAACATAACTCGAATAATTATTAATCACAACCAAACAATTAACCCCATCACAACATAAATTTTTTGTTACCATTAAATTATTTCAATGAAATCACATCTAAAACAACATCACTCTATTTTTTTTACACATCATATTGAGCTATTTTTTGACTCGTGCATTCAGATCATAACTATTGAGTTCAGCAACAGAAAATGGATATATTATTGACTAACGATTAGCCAACCACAGATACCGATATTAGCGACTCACATATCACCTATATCTTCTCTATAGAATCGTATACTGAATCATTTTAAATAACTTTAGCTTTAGACACACCAAAATCAATAGAACCACACTATCTATCACACCTATCTACTCAAATGTTAATACTTTGATAGAGTAACGTAAACAACAACGAGTAAAGTAACAGTTGCTATAGTAAAGTCCTAATTGTGGTCATCATTATCCAACTAGCAAACGGAGTCCTACATGTATATCCCTTATTCGAATTAAGCACGCCTACGAATAACAACGAGGGAATTCAATTTTAGCATCCTACGACGAGTCGGACACCGCACAGACCTATGACACTTATATCGTATCATTTCTTCACTACTGACACCCATACGAACACCAACGACAACACCACCTGGATGCTAACTACATACGCTGAGTTATCGCGAACGAGGTGCCAGTGTCATCCAACAACCACAAGGACACCCATGGTTGATTTCTTGCAGACTACTCGAACGTCTCAATCACACCACTACGACATAGAGTGGTATCTAAATAACAACTTCATTTTTTAAAATCCTGGTTCACTATTAATATATATCTATCACATCTACAAAATCATCTATAACCTGTTTCATCTAAAATCCGCAAATTATGAATACACAGTACTTAAAATATACACACACAAGTATAGATATAGAGTATTAATTCAAAGAGGCACATTAATAAAGTAACTAACTCACTATAACTACGGCAAAGCGTGGAGATGTATAAAATGGCTGCCACTACTATAATCACAACATCATACAAGAAAATTATAACGAGAGTGATGGTCTCCTAGCGAACGAGCTATCATTAGTCAAACCACCACTACATTGTAGATAATATTTGGAGTATTCTGTTCAAACAATTTATTTTCAATTTATTATCTTTTAGTATCTCAAAAATGGTTAATTGATATATTACAGTCGGACTGTTGACATATTAACGACCATCTACATCAAATGTATATATATAATCTTAGCATCATGACTATATCACTACGGAGCACACACAAACACAAATTATGCTTTGTAATGAGTTCCCCGGAAAATTTATGGGTCCCAACTAAAGCTGTCTAACTCCTACTTGTAACCTAGCCTGTGTAATTCGTTTATAAGGAACTATTGAAATGTATTCACAGCTTGAAATGGTGAGGGAAGAAAAAAAGAAAAACACTGGGATGGATATGATTTTACAGCGTCCTTTTAGACAGGGACGCAGGACACATACCTATCAGCATCACTGGTTTTGTCATTATTTCATCTTTAAAAAAAAATCTTAGAAAATTAAATTTTCTAGAATTTCAGGTTGTATTATGAAATTATCTATACATATATAAGGGCAGTTGTGTGTATATATATGTCCAGCGAAACTTAGAAAATAAAACAAAATATATATACACATTAAATATCAGCAGGGCTTGGTTTTTGATAAAAAATAAAATTTGATTTATATTTGTGATGAATAAAAAATAATTTTGATTTATATTTGTGAAGATAATTAAAAATAAAATTTAAATGAATGGATTTTATTTTTCATTTGATATTTTAGATAGTAGACATTAACATTTATTTTCAGAGTAGCTGGATCAATGCAAGGTCTATTTTTTACATAGGGATTTAAATGGAGCATCCCATGAGAATTCAACTCGCGATTCAGTAATAATGGATCTGCGGGACTAACTTAAAAAATCCCACTCTACCCTGGTGACACCGGGTAGCCACTGCTAGTTTTACCACTAAAATAAATATGTGGTGGGGTGACAAGACTTTCAGACCACACTGTATAATTATTTATTTATTTATGTTTTTATACTGTTATTTAATTTCTTACATTTAACTGACCAGTAACTAAAATGCTTACAGAATTTAAAAAAAAATTCTTTGTGTATATTCTTACCTCTCTCTCTCCCTATCGTGTCAATAATTGCAGTTTAGTAATTATGTTAACGTTGACTTTTGTTTGTAAAAAAAAAAACCCCAAAAAACATCTGCTTCTTGCTTTTTGCTTCTGAAATCCTCTTTCCACCACCATTGTTATTATTAAATGCGTATATGTTGCACGAAGAGCAACAGACGAAATGGGATAAATCAAAAAGAATTGTTTTTATATCGAGGAGTCGAGAATACAATTAATTGTGTTTTTCTCACTATTTTTGTATTCTTTTTTTTATTGGATTTATGTAGAAAATGCTTTTAGTTAGAAGAAAAGAAAAAAAAAAAAAATAAGATGCCTTTTTAATGTTATTCAAAGAATGCTACAAGTATAAAAAAAGAATTCTTATTCAAATGTCTTTATTTTTTATTTTCTCCTTTTGTGCATCTAATATATAAGTAAAGGTAGTGTTACAGTCTTCGGATTCATGTGATTAACCTCTGTTTCTCTCTGTATGTATGTATGTATGTATGTATGTATGTATATATACATATATGTGTGTGTGTAGGAATAAATGGAAATAAATCCGACAGTATGTATAAAAATAATAAATAAACATAAAAAATAAGTTATGAAGATACTTAAATATTAATAAATCATCATCACATTTTATTATTTTTACACACACACACACACACACACACACACAACAATAATACAAATAAATAAATATATATATATAATATATATATATATATATATATATATATGGATATATTTTTTTTTCCCCCCCACTAATAGTGATTTCTGGTGTTTGTTGATGTTCATTTGTCTCTATGTAAGGTAGTGTTACTGTCCTCGTATTCATGTGATTAACCTCTCTTTCTCTCTCTATGTATGCATATATAGATATTTGTGTTTGTGTGTGTGTATATAGGAAGAAATGGAAATAAATCCGACAGTATGTATAAAAATAATAAATAAACATAAAAAATAAGTAATGAAGATATTCAAATATTAATAAATCATCATCATCATCAATACATTTATTTATCATTTTTCACACACACACACACACACACACATATATGTAATGATTTTTTTTCTATTTTTTTTTTTTTTCACTAATCCTATTTTCTGGTATTTGTTGATGTTTCTTTATCATCCTACCCCAAATATGAATATTAACCTTTTTCATTGTAAAATTCTATCAAGTACACAATTAACATTTCGGGATGGGCATATCTTAGTACACAGAAGCAGATTGAGGGTAGAGAATGATTCGTTGATTTTATTTATTCATTTATTTTTTAAACAATCTGATTTAATTTTCTCCATTCGACAAGATTATTTCATAGAATTTTCCTTCTTCTTTTCCTTATTTCTTTTTTTAAAAAATTTCTTACTGGTTATTCTTTCGATTTTTCTTCCTCTTTTTCACTTTGTGCAAATTCTGTTTTATTGAATTCAAATTACGAATTTAAACAAAAATGAGAATCTTATCTCTTCATTTCATCATAAATTTAGAAATTCTTCAGAGATAACAAAATTATTTTAGGGTATTTAATGTTTTAAAAAAATAAAAATTCTGTAATTCAACCCTATTTATATAGTTGAGGATTGCCTGTTTTTTAAAAAAAAATAAGTTAGCAGGGTATTTTTTTTTTTATTTTGGTGATATTAAAGAAAAATTCTGTGATTTGTATCCTATTTATATAATTACTGATTTGATACCTGTTTAAAAAAATAAGAATTCTGCAGGGTATTTTTATTACAATGTTTAAAAAATAGTTCTGTAATTCCTACCTTATTTATATAGTTACCTGTTTTAGAAATATTAGAGGGCAGGGTATTTATTCATTATTTTTTATGTTGTTTAAAAATAAAAAAATAAAAAATTCTGTGATTTATATGCTATGTATATAGTTGCTGATTTTTACCTGTTTAAATATATATATATATATATATATATATATATAAGTAGGCAGGGTGTTCATTCATTTATTTATTTATCTATTTACGATGTTTAAAGAAATTCTGTGATTCCAACCCTATTTATATAGTCACTGATTTAATACCTGTTTTTAAAAAAAGGGGTCAGGCTATTTATCTACTTATTTTTTTTTTTTTTTTTTTACAATTTAAAAAAAAAAATTGTGATTCCTACCCTATTTATATAGTTGTTAATTTAATGGCTGTTTAAATAAAATAAGAGGGCAGAGTATTTATTTGTTTATATTTTTTTTAACAATCTCTATCGGTCAATAAGGAAATGATTTAGAATTAAAAAGTTATTTTTCTATTTTTTTATTTTTTTAGCAAGTTTAACAAATTCAAAATATTTCTTCTGATTGCAAGTCACATGATCAACTGTTTTATTTTTTTTTTTAATCACAAAATTACAATCTTTTCTCCTTTTTAAATAGCTTTCTAGAGACACAAACCTTTTTTGCTTGGTGTTGATTTAATTGAAATGATAATTACTGTATATATAAGTAAAATCTTGAAGTCTTGATTTTTAGCCCCCCCCAAAAAAAAAACCCCAAAAAAAAACTAAAAAATTAGCATCAACCAATACAAGGGTAATGATTTAGTAAGATTGAAATTCAGAAATAATGGGAAGGGGTTGAAGCATCTTTTGACTTTAAGAATTAATTCCATAAATTAATAATATTATGACTGTAATATCTGGGTTGACTGGTAGATTATTATCATTATTATTATTATTATATCATTATCATTATTTATCATTATTGTTATTATTATTATCATTATCATCTATCTTGTTGGTATCAAATAGAAAAGCTGTTAAATCTCGTAGAAATATGTTGATATTTGCATTGTCGTTTCTTATCTGTCGTTCTGACCAGTGTTGTTGTGGCTGTCCCAGTGTTATCACCGCAGGCCCTCAATCACTCGGTCACATTATAGATTCTGCTCTGAAAACTGACAGGTAGAGGCTTGTATCAAATACACCTGCAATATTCTCTTATAACAATAGGATAGACGATGTAGCTGTGTTGTTTTTGGTGTTATCATTTATCAGTCTAAAATAATAAAAGAAAAAGATAAGTATAAACTGATGTCATGGCGTGAATTTTATTTTAAAATTATTTATTTATTGCTTATATCATTATAGACTAAATCCCCCCTCCTTTCTTTCCTCCCCCCCCTAAAAAAAAAAATTTGTAATCAATATTTTTGTAAAAGAAAAAAAAATGGTTTGTAATGTTGGGGAATAATAATGAACATAAGAAATTAAATACCCTCCCCCCTTACCCTGCATATAATCACCCCTCTCCCCATACCATTTCTTTAAATATTGGTACTACTTGACTGCATTATGTGGAACTCTTCTGTGTTTTTCTGGTTGGTTCCTTCATTTTTATTGACCATAATTCTTCATCTTGGAGTAGCTTATATAAATTGTTGTTTTTCTTTCTCTTTATAAAGAAATCTTCTTTTTTTCTTTTTCTCCCTTCTGTCTTTCGGTATATATATATATATATATATATATATATATATATATATACACACTCTCCAACAAAAAGACATGAATATTTCTTTTCATGAATTTTAACTTTTTTCTTTTCCATTTCCATTTAAAGGACATTCATTTTGTCATACCTTAACAGAGATGCTGATATGTATGTGTCCTGCGTCCCTGATGCATAAAAATCTAAAAGGATGCAGTAAAATCATATCCATGCATCCCAGTGTTTTTCTTTTTTCTTCCCTCACCATTTTAAGTTAACTGTAAATAGATTTCAATAGTTTCTTAGAAACAAATTACACAGGATAGATTACAAGGTAGAGTTAGACGGCTTTAGTTGGGACCCATAAATTTTCCCGGGGACTCATTCAAAGCAAATATGCGCGTCCCGGGAGGTAGTAAAGCTATCAGCATTTTTTTAATAATTTTTTTATAATACCTAAAATAGTTATTTTTTGATAGATATGATTTTTTAATAAAATAATTATTTTTTAATAGATATGATTTTTTAATATTATAATTTTTTTAATAGATATGAATTTTGAATAAAATGTTTTTTTAATAAAATAATTTTTTTATAATAATAATTATTTTTCAATAGATATAATTTTTTAATAAAATAATCTTTTTTAATAATACCTAAAATAATTATGGTGTATATGGTTTGAATGGGTGAAGTATCAGTGTGATTTTTTTTTTTTTTTGTACTCTCAGTTCTTGAAGTAGCGAAATGATAGAGCTGAAAAAATTGTTTTTACTTTCTGTTTAATTAGGTTAAGTAGCAATTTCTCTCTTTACTTTTGGCCTCGAGTCAATTGTTTCCAAAACGATGTGCGCCATAGCACACTGGTTCACTTGCATGATGTAATTGTCTGCTGCAAAGAAACACCTTTTATAATAGAACAGTTGAGAAATTTAAAACAGAAAATAAACTTTGATTTTCTATCATTAAACACTGCTTAAAAATGTATGGCAGCCATGCAACCAGGGTCTCCAACTGGGCACAGACATGCAACCAGGGTCCCCAACTGGGCACAGACATGCAACCAGGGTCCCCAACTGGGCACAGACATGCAACCAGGGTCCCAACTGGGCACAGACATGCAACCATGGGCACAGACATGCAACCAGGGTCTCCTGGGCACAGACTGCAACTGGCACAGACATGCTGGGCACAGACATGCAACCAGGGTCTCCAACTGGGCACAGACATGCAACCAGGGTCCCAACTGGGCACAGACATGTAGAGACCTAAATTACTACTAAATAACACTTAAAAAGAAATTTTTTCATAAGGAATTTGTTAGTAATGTCCAGTAATTAGTTTGTCTTGAAATTTTAAAAATAAACTGGATTTAAAACAAGGCAATCCCTAAAGAAGGTCTGGCAGCCATGCAACCAGGGTCCCCAACTGATTGATTGATTGATTGAGTGATTTATTGATTTTAACGACATATCAACCCGTCTGGGGTTATGTCATGCCTAATGGTTAGGAAGAAATACATATGTATTTTGTATTTATATTTATACTTTTTAGTAATTGGTTTTAACAATGTGTTAGCACCATTGGGGATCATGTTGTATGGTATTGATTTGTTTCATGTCTATATTTTATGGTATAATTCTATTTCCCTCAAAAAGGAGAGAATGTCTTCTATGTTGACATTTTCAAACAGATCTTTCATATTGTTTGCTTTAAAATAACGGTTTCTGATGTGAGCAAAAAACCACAAGACTAATGTACTCCTATATACTCAAACAAGAGCAACAACCACAATGTGAAACATGTCAAACACTTATTAAACACTTATTCATGGTCCCCAACTGGGCACAGACACGTAGAGATCTAAATTACTACTAAATAACACTTAAAGGGAATTTTTTAGTAAGGAATTTGTTATTAATGTCCAGTAATTAGTTAGTCTTAAAATTTGTGACAAGGCAATCACTAAAGAAGGCCTGGCAACCTTACAACTGGGATCCATGACTGGGGGCAACAATGTGGAGACCTAAATTACTACTAGATAACAATTACAGACAATTTTTTTTATTAAGGAATTTGTTAGTCATGTCCAATAATTTGTCTTAAAATTTTAAAACTAAACTGGATTTAAAACAAGGCAATCCTTAAAAATGGCCTGGCAACCCTGTGACTGGGGTCCATGACTGGGGGCAGACATGTGGAGACCTGAATTACTACTAGATAACACTTAAAGGGAAATTTTTTAGAAAGTAATTTAGGTTAAATCAAACTTAACGGACCTAAATTCCACATCATATGTCACCCTGCCGAAAGAAAAAAAATACCAAAAATCAAGGAATTAACCGAATTTAATGAAATTTTCAGTGTTGGTATATTAATGAATAAAAGATATGATGCACCAGTTATTTTATTTACAGACTTTAACATTTTTTTCAGGTCAGTTAACTTTGAACCCCATATCTTTGAGAATCTGTGTTATGCCTCAAAGATACATGGTTCAAAGTTAACTGACCTGAAAAAATGTAAGTTTTTAAATAAAATAACTGGTGTATTATGTTTTTTATTCATTAATATATCAACATTGAAAATTTCATTAAATTCGGTTAATTCCCTGATTATTGTTTTTTTTTTTTTCTTTTGGCACCGTGACATACAATGGTGGAATTTAGGTCTGTTAAGTTCGATTTAACTGGAATTTGTTTGTAATGTCCAGTAATTAGTCTTAAAATTTTATCTAAAAATAAAATAGAATTTTTTATAGAATTCGACCATGTGTTTGACATTTCCAACTCTCCATGTTCTCTCCAATATGACTGGTGTATCCCTTTCGAAGTTGATGCTTGAGCTTTTCATGCTCAATTCTTTCACTCTGAAAAACTGGTACAGCCATCATCCACATGAATTCTCTACTCAAATATCATCAATGCCAGCTTTTCCCAGTTGTCAGAATCTATTTTTATTTTTACAAGGTTGCTTTTTAAGCAATCCTTATACCTCTTCCAAGGCTTATGCTATCATGCAGCTGACCGTAAAGCAGGTGCTTTGGTATTCTAACATCACTCATACGCACAACATGACCTGTCCATCGCATTTGGGCTGTTATGAGTTTCAATGCTTGTGCATCTTGCCCTTGTAAGGACTTCTGTGTTAGGTATGTTGGAATTCCACTTGATGTTTAGAATGTGTCTCAAACATTTCTGATGAAAGTGTTCAAGAAATTTTAAATGTCTTCGAAACAATATCCATGTTTCTGAGGAGTGCAATAGAACTGAATACGCATGCCGTCCTGTTGGTGGGGCATTAGAATGCATCTCCCAAATGGGTCCACCTGTTGGCCATGCTTAAGGATGGAGTCTTGGTGGATGAGCAGTCCATGACCTGTAACACTCCACTTAGACCCTTACTTAGGCTAGACGGGTGGTCGGAGAGGGCCCCTCCGATCAATTGGCTGGTCACATCAAGCCCTAGCACTTATATGATTGCCCAAGCCCTATTGCTCTTATGGCAACCCCCAACCTTTTTTATTATATGGGTGCTAGAAGGCGGTGGCTGAGGGTCTACATGTCCTGGAATGACGTTAAACTCTATCTGATGGTGAGGTTCCAGTTCTAGAGGTTTGGGGAATGTGGAGCACCCCTTCATCACCATTGCTCCCGGGTCCACTCTGACCTGGAGTGGTAGTATCTGTTAGGGTCCCATCTATGGGATAAATAGAAAAATTGAGCATCGATTAAGAATGAATTTTATTTCAAAACTTTATTGCCCTTGAATGACCCACTGAGGTTGATATGACGTAAAACAAAACAAACCAAACCAACCAAACCTTTAAATGAATTACTATATATGACGGCATATAAGACGTCATTTTGATATTCGGTTTACTTACAGTATCTGCTGTTGCTTAAATGGTCACCCATCTAAGTTATGAACAGGTTCATTGCTGCTTAACTTTGATGATGTAGTGGGAACCAGTGCTTTCAACATGACTGGTCCATAAGCCCCAGCTATAGGTTAAATAGTGCCAGCACTGTTCTTGTACAAGGATGGATTTGCCATTAAATAACCCATGAAGTTTGATATGCCCTTAAACAAAGAAACAAAACCAAACCTAGATTTTTCGTATTCCACTGTCTTCATTCCAGCACATTAACCTCTATGCTATGGGGAATTCAACAACAACCATTGACTAAGCCAAACCTTAAACAATACATGTGATTTGTTTAAAGGGTCAAAAGTTTGTGTAGGGTCAATCATTCTCTTTGTAGGAGCTGATAACAGAAGAATGGTACACCAGTATTCAGATTCTCCAAACAGTATTCTTCAGGTTTTGAATTCAAAGTTTGTCTTTCTCCTAGACCAGATGCCTTACCAAGGCTAAAGAACCCAGTCTGACCTACTATTTAACCTCCACAGAGCATGACACAAGGTCATTTTTTAAGCAGAGTACAACTGGTTAAAATTCAGAGTTTTCCTGATGCTTTAACAAATTTAAAGAGCCCAGTCTTCCTTAATATCTGGAGATTTTTCGATTTTTACTCCCCTCTGTTTCAAATCTTATCTGCATTCTTATTTAGTTTCATTAGACTTTCTAATTTAATATAATATTCTATTACATTAAAAAGTTAAATACTTGCACCTGGCGGAGGGTGCATATATTTGCTAGTATATATAACTAAATATCCACTGAAAATAAAATGAGAAATGTCATCTAGCACTGGCATTTAAAAAAAAACAACAACAAAAAAACAGGCTACATTTGCAAAGGTCCATTATTATTATTTTTTTTTTTTTTTTTTTTTTTAACAAGTGACTGTTTTTAGTCCAAGCTGACAATTACTATGTGTAAATCGGAAAAAAAAAAAAAATTCTTGATATTGACCCGTATTTGTTTGTTTCATTTTTATTCTATAAAAAGCTGTTGACCGAATAAGTCGTCATAAAATTTAACACTCTTAGATTACCGTCAAAAATGCACTGACTAACATATCTAAGTTTCTTGATTTAGGTTTAAATAATTAGGAATTCAAAAGGTCAGGTCAATTCCTACTACACACACACACACACACATACATATATATATATATGTGTGTGTGTGTATTTTGGCAGCATTTTTTTCTTTTAAACATGTTGTGTTAAACTCTACTGCCAATTCTTGTCGGATGAGTTTTTGTTCGATCCTTTCTAACTGTCTGGCTATCTTTTTAATGTCAGGGTGGAACTGGTGTAGCAATCCACCAAAGGTTTCTTCACAAACGCTTTCGGCATGTCTTTGTGCCATCTTCAGGTGTGAAACTGGTGGAATGTTTCGGTTGTCTCACTTTTAAAACAAGCAGTAGCATAGGAATTGTTAGTGGGAGATAGTAGAAATTGGTAGTGGGTTTAAACGAACAATAGCAGTAGAGATTATATATATATATATATATATATATATATATATATATACACTCCGTATTAGGAAATAAATTAAAAAATAAAATTTAAATAATAGCAGCATAGAATTTCTTTTGCATTTAATATTCTAAATAGTAGACATTAATTTTTCTTTTCAGAGTTGCTGGATCAACTTACGGTCTTCTTTTTACATAAGGATTTTAATAGGGCATCACTCTAATTTGTAATTCAGTAATAATGGATCTGCTACACTAAATTCTTTGCTACCTACTACCCAGGTGATGCCGGGTAGCCACTTCTAGTTAATCCTATGTAACCCCTGGGACGGAGTGATAGTACCTGTAAGGCTCTCATCTACGAGTCAAATAGAAATGATTGAAACCTATTAGCACTAAATAGGAATGTATGAAAACATATGTAATAAAAGCAACATATAGTGGGGGCACTCATGGTGTAATGGTTATCATTGTAAGAAATGAAGATGAGTTCAAATCCTGGATAAAACTGTTTACATTTTACATAGTGCTTGAAAAAGGCATAAATCCAACTATTCTCCCTCCAGCTATGGGTAATTAGTAGGGCAGACTAGACAACCAATCTAGGAGAGGGAAACTTATTTCAAACCTATTAAACTTTGCTTGAGAAACTGACCTTGTGTTACATCCTACCCGTGCAGAAGGGTTGGTGTGTGTGTGTGTGTATATGTATATATATATATCGAAGGGCGGATGAAGCCTTTCGCTCAACGGCCATCTAGCAAATAACATACGCGGGGACGTAGAAATACTTGGATTGGTATCCAGGCGCGTAGCAAAACCACCGGAAGAGATACATTCCTCAGCCTTGTTAAGGCAAGTGTCTAGGAGAAGGAAAACTCCAAAATTTAACCTGTGGCGGCTGCTGCAGCCAATGATGTTGACTTGTTCTTCTTTTTGGTTCAATTGGCAGTCACTTAGAGAGTGGGATTGGTTCTGTGCAAAGCTTTTCCTCACTTAAAAAAGCTTCAGGCACTGGCATTGCTTGATATGCAATACATGTCTTGTCCTTTATGTGTACTAAGGCTGGCTGTAGCCTAAAACGGCAAAAACATGAATTTTATTAAAGATGGGCTTCAAATTGGTCTACTATGTGACCAGTGTGGAAGGCTATGTATGAGCAAGGCTGGCCTGATCAGTCACCAATCTGTGCATCGGCGGGATGGACTAATAAAATACCCTGTGCTCCCTGGAAATACCTGTAATTGTGGGAAGGAGTGTAAGACTTTGGCAGGACTAAAGAGCCACTTTCATGCAGCTCATTGTTGAACTTTTTGAAGCTCACCATTATATTCTTTGAACTGTTGAACATTATTTATTTTTAATTTTTTAATTTTTTTAATATATATATTGTTGTACCGGCCGTTCCTACAGTGGAGAATATACACCGGTTCTCACTATGAATAGTGAGACACCGAGTGAAAAGGTTGTACTGTTACTGTTGACGACAAGCTAGTCGTTCCTGTACCATTATTGTAAATACACTTGTCTTATTTTACCCTATCTTGACATGACTTCTTTTTTACTGTTGGATTAACATCACAACATATATATATCAAGCAATGGCAATACTTGAACACGAGTTTGCTGCCATTATATATATATATATATATATATATATATATATATATATATATATATATAACTGTTTTTCAAGCCTTCCATAGGTCACAGATGCCTTCTGGATGCGTAGGTGAATTTCAGCATCAAAAGAGCCATCACAAGTCAGTGTACTTCCCAACAATATCCAAACAAGTAAAATGAATGGTTATATTTGATTTGATATACGGTTCACTTTTTACGAGGGTAAACATTACCTTTGTTTTCGTCAAGCTAATTTTAAATCCAAAAGCAGTGCACGAGGCAGCAAATAGGTTCACAATATTTTGAATATCCTTCTCAGTATGAGTTAGAAAGTCAATGTCGTCAGCATAAAGGAACTCTCTGATGAGTGATTAGATGTCTTTGACTTGAAGTTAAATCTTCTCAAGTCAAAAAAACTCTTCCTGTGGTTCTAAATTCTAAGAGGAAAACTAAATTGAAGGTTTATAGGTCATGCATGTTGTTTGGTTTGGTTAGTTTTACGGCATATCAATCTCAGTGGGTCATTTAATACAGACAAAGTTTTGAAATAAATTCATTCTTAATGGATACACAATTTTTTATAAATACATTTTTCTATTTAACCCATAGATGGGACACTAACAGGTATGACCACTCCGGGTCAGAGTTGACCAGGGAGCAATGGTGATGAAGGGGTGCTCCACATTCACCAAACCTCTAAAACTGGAACCTCACCATCAGATAGAGTTTAACGTCATTCCCAGGACATGTAGGCCCTCGGCCACCGCCTTCTAGCACCCATATGGTAAAAAGGGTTGGGGCTTGCCATAAAGGCAATAGGGTCGGACAATCATATAGGTGCTAGGGCTTAACATAACCAGCCGATTGATCAGAGCACCTGTCTAGCCCAAGTAAAGGCCAAAGTGGAGTATTGCAAGTCATGAACTGCTCAGGCACCTGGGTTCTATCTTTAAGCATCAAGGGTTGCCACCCACGGCCAACAGGTGGCCTCATTGGGGGAGTCTTACCCCTCTGCAGAGGTGCAGTCGGTGCATTCTAATGCCCTAGCCAACAGGGATGTCATTGAAAAGATCAGGATGAATACCAATCTTTACCTCAATAATCAATGCTCATTTCTATATTGAATCGATGGATAATTTTCTTCGTTACATCGATAGAAAATTGGTTTGGTGATGAAGTCATTTTTTCTGGATGATAATGCATCTTGTTACAGAGCCAAGGGGGGTTAAAGTTTTTCAGTACATATTGCATAAATGCTCTCCTGGCCTCCTGCCCTAAAAAACGCTAAGTGGTGCCTGCTGAAAATCCAACCGGTGCTACTTATGGTGACAGTTTTTTTTAAATTAAAATGAAATGAAAATACCAAAGACAAATTTTTTTTTTAATTAATAATGACATGACATTTAAAAAAATTAAAATAGAAAAGAATATCTAAATATTCTGATTTTTTTTATTTGTTTGTTTAATGTCTTGATTGTTTTCGTGACATTTGTTTTGAATTAAAATAAAAAAGAATATCTAAATATTTTTATCTTTTTTATTTTTATTTGTTTGATAATGTATTGATTGTTTTTATTTTCAAAACTCGGTCGTATCTATTTAAAAATATGTGACAGAATTTTAAATAAAAAAAGAATATCTAAATATTTTTATCTTTTTTATTTTAATTCAGAACAAATGTCACAAAAACAATCAAGACATTAAAGACACACAAATTTATTTTAATTAGAAGACAGAAGATTTAGGAACACCAGTATTAATATATTATGGTTATTTCCTATAACTCCAACATAAACAAAGGGGAACCACTCTTGACTGATAAATCATTTATTTATTTTCCTATTAAACTAACCCTAACCCTGTCTTCTTTTTTCCAAGTAGATAAACAAATAATTTATCAGTCAATTTATATTTAAGTTATAGGAAATAACCTATATTATTATATTTTTTTAAAAAAGTGTGTTACTTGCATAATTTTTGTCAACCAAGATCAGGATACTAATCTGTACATTTGTGTTGAACCATTATAAATCTCTTGTACAAGGGTAATAATCCTAAAGGTAAGGTCTCTAAAATATTTAGAAATCACAGAAATGTTTGTTTACACCATTTTAAAAGTTTAATGTTCTACGTAATCACCATTTCGGTTGATGCATTCTTGTAATGTCTTTGATAGTTCTTGTGTCACAAAAAAATTATTTCAAATACAAACTAGAAGCTACCCCCCTCAAAGTAATCCCTCTGGAGTCTAATGCACTTTCCCATCATTGCAATCAACTTGGAACTTTCCTGACATACTTCATATGCCCATATCATAACAACTCTCCACCATGTTGTTGAGGAAGCATTGAACCTTGCCGTTGTTGCAAACCCCCTACACCACTTTGGGACGTTTTTGACATCCATGCATCACTCGCCATACACTTCCGATAAATTTCAATGCATTTTGAATTCAAAAATTGAATAACTGCAGAAACTTTACAAATTTGTGGTAGCTCCATCAGAAACAACTGCCAATCCAAAAATGATATAGCAGCGACACACAGGCAGGCATATACAAACACAACAGTGTTGCCAATATGTTAATAATATTCATTCCTATTCTACACAAAATTTCTTTTGGTTAGTATTGTAAGGTTCAAAGTTATGATAAGTTGAACAAAACAACTCCGACACAAGTGTTACATACACAAAAGGACTTTACTACAAGCACATGGAAATGATACATATAACAGAAATACAAAGAAGATATAAAAAAGGACACATTCATGAATAGAGATACAGTAAGGAGGTATACAAGAGATACCTAAATGTACATATAGAAGTAATGGATAGTCCATAGGGCAATGTCACTTACTAGCATTGCGTTGGGGGCATAAGCCCCCACACGAGAAGGGTGTAGACATAAAAGTCTAACCCATGTGCGTGAGGTGCTGTAGTAGAAGAGGATGCTGAGGGTTCCAAAACTGGCGCTTAAATATAAAAAAAACACTGGTCAAAAACAGGAACCCAGAGGGAAGATAACTCTTCCAGGCAAAGAGAGTAGTTTTATCTAATGAGAAGAGAACCCTTTTAGTTTGAAATCAGTTTTCCTTCTCCTAGACTGGTTACCATATCAAGGTTAAAGAGACCAATCTGCCCTACTATTTACCTATAGTTGGATTCATACATTTCCCAAGGATATGTGAAATAAAAACAGCTGTCTATGATTTGAACTTGTATAACCGTGTCCATTTCCTATGCAGGTAACCATTATACCCTGTGTCTCCAGTAGCTTTATAAACAGTCTCCTTGTGTTCCCAGTGCTTTTGAGACGTTACTTTTGGGATTATTCTTGTGGATTCATTAGAAATCTCTTGTAAAATCCTGTTTGGTTTTAGTTTTTCAAAACACAAAAAAAAAATTATTTGTCGATAAAAACATTTTACACCCCCTCTTTAAAATAGTTTTATAGCGATTTGAAGGTAAAAACACCTTCAAATCGCTATAAAATTATTTTAAAGAGGGGGTGTAAAATGTTTACATTTACTTGTTGAGAAAAGAATTTGGGGGGAATATCGCTTTCATATTATATTAACTTTTTCGGGAAAAATGCCTCCAAACAGCTAGAGAGTTCATAAGTAGCATGGGTCGGATTTTCAGCAGGTGTCACTTAGCAAGTGGATATTAGCGACCATGTTCAATTGTAAATATTCTAAGAGGTTTTCACCTGCTAATAACTGAGATTAGTCTGTTAAATCAATCCTGTTGGCTAGAGCTTTAGAATACACCGACTGCACCTCTACACCAATGGGGCCACTTATTGGCTGTGTATGGTGACCCGTGATGCATGAAGATGGCTCCACTTTGGTCCTTACTTAGGCTAGATGGTGAGATGGTGAAGCCCCCCCAATCAATCAGCTGATCACATCAAGCTCTAGCACCTATATAATTGTTGTCAACCCTATTGCCTTTATGGCAAGCCCCAACTCTTTTTCTTAAATATGTACTAGAAGGCAGTGGCTGAGGGTCACCATGTCCTGGTATGATGTTAAACTCTATCTGATGGTGAGATTCCAATTCTGGAGGTCTAGGGAATGTGGAACACCCCTTTATCACCAATGCTCCAGATCCACTTGTCCTGGAATAGCAGTATCTGTTAGGCTCATCTATGGGTTAAGTAGAAAAAAAAGAGTTTTAAAACAAATTGAGTACCCATCAAGAATGAATAAAACAAAAATGTCTTCAGCATAAAATGACCCAATGTGTTAACATGCCATAAAATCCAAACCAACCAACTACTCTGTTAAATGCATTCATGATGGTTATCCTTAGCAAGGTTTGTGTGTATGAAGCCTCTGAAAATAGCAGACCAGTTCACATACACAAGTAGTAATATCTCATCTACAGAAAGCGATAGTCAATATACCCTTACAAAAGGCTTGGACTTTTATAGACGGATTATTAATCACATGCAAATCTGTTCTCTTTGAGAAGGTAAAGTGAGAATTCTTCCAAGTTGTAGCCACAACAATACTACTGTATGGCTGCACCACTTTCACTTAATGAAATGATAGAGAAAAAGCTAAATAGGAACTACGCAAAGATGCTGCACTTTATTTGAACAAATCCTGAAAGCAGCACCTCACAAAAAAGTGGCTGTACAGCCACTTACCTCCTATCACACAAACCATCCAAGTAAGATGAACAAGACCTGCTGAGAAGCATGAAGGAACTCCTAGGGGATTTCTTTTGTGAGTACCTGTGCATGGACACACAAGTGTGAGTCAGCCAGTGAAAATCTAGATTGATCAGCTCTGTATGGATTCTGGATGTCATGCAGAGGACCTGCCAGAAGCGATGGTTGATAGAGACAAGAAGACTTACTGAGATCTGTGCTGTTGGCACCATATGATGATGCACAAACAGATTTTGACCGCCCTGTCAGCTGGGGTGTTAGAATTCACCGACTGCATCTCTGCAGAGGGGTAAGACTTCCCCAAATGGGGCCACTTGTTGGCTGTGGGTGGCAACCTTTGATGCTTAAGGATGGAGTCTTGGTGGATGAGCCGTCCATGACCTGCAACACTCCACTTAGACCCTTACTTAGGCTAGATGGGCAGTCGGAGAGGCCCCTCCGATCAATCGGTTGGTTACGTCAAGCCCTAGCACCTATATGATTGCCCCAACCCTATTGCCCTTATGGCAAGCCCAAACCCTTTTATCATATGGGTGCTAGAAGGCAGTGTCTGAGGGTCTACATGTCCTGGGAATGATGTTAAACTGTATCTGGTGGTGAGATTCCAGTTTTGGTGGTTTGGTGAATGTGGAGCACCCCTTCATCCCCATTGTTCCCTGGTTCACTCTGACCCGGAGTGGTAGTACCTGCTACGGTCCCATCTATGGGTTAACTAGTAAAACATGTTTATAAACAAAACTGATTATCCATTAAGAATGAATTTATTTCAAAACTTTATCGGCATTAAATGACCCACCAATTGATATGCTGTAAAACCAACCAACCAACAGACTTTGACTAGTGTATATTGTCCTCTTTTGTTTAAAAGTGTGAACCATCTTTTCCTTTTGTTTCTTGGCTTTTCAGTTCCTTGTTGCTCGATGACACAAGACTGAGTGACCTTAAGTGTGAACAGTACTTTCCTTTTGTTTCATGACTTTTCTCTTCCTGGTTTCCCGATGACACAACGCTGACTGATCTAAAGTTAATTTCCTGTCTTCATCCGTATTTTCCTCCTGTTTATTTCTCGATTGAATTCCCTGTTTGTTGTCTTGAATTGCTTCTCGATTTTCCATTTCATTCAATTAATCTGAACGATTCTTTCTAAGGGAACTCCTTGTTACTCTCGTTTGTAATTATAGATGTTGAGTCTTGTAAGAATATTCAACTGACAATTGGATTTATTGGGAACTGGCATTTCAAATGACTAACAAAAATTGCTTGGCTCTTGTTAGTCATTTGATGAGATTCAACCTCTTTGCAGTAATTGTTTCTTTCAGTCTAGTGATTGGCCTTTTCTTTTTTTTTTTCTTTTCTATCTCTTTTCTTTTTCATCTTTCTTTTCCATTGTCTTTCTTCCTTTTTTCTCCTCTTTTTTTTTCTCTTCTTCCTTCTTCCTCTTTTCTCCTTCTTCCACTTTCATCTTCTTCTCTTCTCTTCCTTCTTCCTCTTTCATCTTCCTCCTTCCTCTTCCTCTTCCTCTTCCTTCTTCCTCTTTCTTCTTCCTCCTTTCTCTTTCTTCTTCTCCTTCCTCTTTCTTCTTCTTTCTTCCTTCCTTTCCTTTTCTCTTCTTCTCTTCTCTTCTTCTTTCATCTTCCTTCTTCCCCTTTCTTTCTCTTCCTCTTCTTCTTCCTTCTTCCTCTTCTTCTCCTTCTTCCTCTTTCTTCTTCCTTCTTCCTTCTTCTCTTCCTTCTTCTTCTTTCTTCTTCTCTTCCTCTTCTTCTCTTCCTCTTTCTTCTTCCTCTTTCCTCTTCTTTTCTTCTTCTCTTCCTCTTCTCTTCCTCCTTCTTTCTCTCTTCCTCTTTCTTCTTCCTCCTTCCTCTCTTCTTTCTCCTCTTTCTCTTCCTCCTTCCTCTTTCTTCTTCCTCCTTCTTCTCTTCCTCTTTCTTCTTCTCTCCTTCTTCTCTCCTTCTTCTTCCTCCTTCCTCTTCCTCCTTCCCCTTTCTTCTTCCCTTCTCCTTCTTTCTTCTTCCTCCTTCTTCTTCCTCCTTTCTTCCTCCTTCTCTTTCTTCTTCTTTCTTCTTCATTCTTCCTCCTTCCTTCTTCCTTCTTCTCCTTCCTTCTTCCTCTTTCTTTCTTCCTCTTCCTCCTTCCTCTTCTTCCTTCTCCTTCCTTCTCCTCCTTCCTCTTCTTCTCCTCCTTTCTTCTTCCTCCTTCTTCTTCCTTCTTCCTCTTTCCTCTTCCTCTTCTTCTTCCCTCTCTTCCTCTTTCCTCTTCCTCTTTCCTCTCTCTTTCTTCTTCCTCTTTCCTCTTTCCTTCTTCTCTTTTTTTTTTTTGCATCTGAGGTGGAGCACCACACATATCATCACCTCCCTACTTTACTGTGCATATTCAGTCTGTGCTACTCATGTGCTAAACCCAGAACATTGAGAACTAAACCAACTTTTTGTCATAATAATTTGCAGATGGCAGATTTTATCTCCAACCAATTTATCTTTAGTATTTTGAGAAAGTACCAATGTGCATAGAACACTTTTTGGCTTTTGTCCCAACCTTGGAACTAACTTTGCAGACTTCTCAGCAGATACTACCTGGGTAGCAACGGCTACATGGCATCACCAGGGTAGAGTGGGATTTTTTTAAGTTAGTCCCGCAGAACCATTATTACTGAATCTTTAGTTGAATCCTCGTGGGATGCTCCATTTAAATCCCTATGTAAAAAAATAGACCTTGCATTGATCTACTCTAAAAAAAAATGTTAATATATATCTACTATCTAAAATATTAAATGAACCCCCTTCCCCAAAAAAAACATGCTGTTATCATTTAAATTTTATTTTTTAGTTATCTTCACGAATATAAATCAAATCTCTATTATTTTTGCTCAAAAGCCAAGCCCTAGTAATATTTAATGTGTATATATATATATATATATATATATATTTACTTTGTCATTAATTGTTTTGTTTTCAAAGTTTTCTCAGGTCATACATATACACACAACTGCCCTTTTTATTTATATATATATATATATATATATATATATATATGTGTGTATGGTTGGCACTATTATACTTGAAGAAGCAGTAGTAATCCAACGTACAGTGTTATTAGAAGAGTGCTCAATATCTGTGATAGAGCTTTAATAGATAGATAAATAAATATATATTTTAGTATATATTTATTTGCATGGAAACAAGTCTACTACCATTGGTTTCATGCTATAAAAACTTACATAGCATGAAACCAATGGTAGCAGACTTGTTCCCATGCAAATAAATATATACTGAAATATATATATATATATATATATATATAATATATATATATGTAAAAATGGAAAAGGAATTGAATCCGACAATATGAGGAAAAATGAGTAAAGAAAAGTAAATGGATAAAATGAATTTAATCAATCACTTTCACTCTGATGAAGGTCGATTCTTGTATGTGTGAAATATTTTCACACACATAAACTGACCGAAACACATGTGTAAGTGATTGATTAAATTCATTTTATCCATTTACTTTTCTTTTCTTTACTCATTTTTCCTCATATATATATATATATATATATATATATATATATATATATACATACCCTGGCAATAAAAGTCGAGGTGACAAAATATTTGGGGGTCAATAACACCTAAATAAACAAACGCCTCACATCAAACAAACCACTCCTTGACCTATTTGAAAATCTGAAAGTCATGCACACAGTACCGAGATGCACACACACACACACACACACACATTTATATGTGTACATATTTGGTCATACACATAAGTCCCAAGAACCCTCCCTCACATATATAAGAGCATTCAAAATGTACCCAACTCAAAGAGGTTTTTTTCACGAAACATGGACTTGCTACTACTAATACACTCCTCTACCCGGATTATAATAGCATGTCAAACCCTAAAAAAAATCTTTTAATTTCAATAATTTTTTAATAATGCTCCCTTTCAAAAAAACTCTAAAGAACTCCTGACGATGACCTAAGGTCAAAACTAGTTGAGAATAAATAACATATAAGAAATATTCCTGTTTGTCTTATCACTTTTTGTTCATACTATATATATATATATATATATATATATATATATATATATTCTTGTGTGTATAGGTAAATACTCAACACGATGATACCTGAACCGAGTAGTAGGAGCAATAATGCTTGTCAGTTGATACTCCTGGAAGCCAATGTTGTAGCACTTGAATTGAACTAGTGTGAGGGTTATGCTGTTGAGGAGCTGAGAAAATTGACTGTCTGTCTACTAAAAGATAGAAAGAACAAAGTGCCAAGATTTTTTAGCCTGTGTCAATATAATATATTAGCAGAAAGGATCTCTAGACATTCTGTTTCTATTGAGATTAAAAAAAAAAAAAAAAAAAAAAAAAAATCTTTATTCAATTGCTTTTTTTGTTTGTTCTTATAGTTGAACTGCTTCTGTCATTTTTGTTGAAATTGAGAGAATATGTAAAAAAAATAAAATGGACAGGAATACTGATATAACATGTGGATGTTATATTACCATTGGAAGGCTTAAAGTAACCTCCCAACGTGGTACATGCGTATACATAAAAACCATTTCGGCAAGGGTCAAAAGATAACAATATATCTATTCCGTAAGTGACAGAGATACACTCAGAGAAAGATATACAAAAAGAGTACATATATGAACAGAAGGTGTATAAAACAGTTACAAGAATGTTCTATAAAAGGAAATATGTGTACGGCTTACTAGTAGCTGGTGGCAGCTCTCTAGACCATCTTTACACATTGCCGGCCTGAGTGAAAAAGAGATAGAGAATCGTATTTCCCTCCTGTGGTCAGATACTAATGCCATCTTCGGTGACGAACAAAAGACAGCAAAGGGAAGATAACTCATTTTGGACTTACGTCTCTAACACTGACAACTGGATCTTGTGTGCCATTTTTCTTTGATGCAAAATTGTTACTATTTAGACCTATAGACATGTGGTTTCTTAGATATGAACATGGCATGGAAAAAAGTGTAAGTTTTAAGTATTTCTGTATATATATATGTGTGTGTATATATATATGTATATGTGTGTGTATGTATATATATACATACATATATAATATATATATACTAATGTTGGTATGAGCCATACTGTGAGGGAGTCTATCCCCTTTTCACGAGCGCTAGGCCAAGAAGATTGTTTTTTGCATCTGAGATGGAGTGCCACACCTACCATCAGCTCCTTATTTACCACACAGGTCCCTGTGCTACTCATACGCTGAGATGTGAGGGCCGGTATCGAACTAGGAACCTTGTGGTTTCTAGCGGAACACTCTACCAACTGAGCTAACCCGGCCCTCTGAAAGAATGACCTTTCTAAGCAAAGTTGAATGCTTCAACATTGTTTTGTGGGGGGATCTGTTAGATGAAAATTTGCCTTAAGTTTATGGTATTTGTTTTTGTTTCTGCATTTAGTGATCAATGCGGCCTTTTGTCTTGAGTCTTCTCTTTCTCATTCATTCTGCTTGCATGAAAAATAAATTGAGTTCAGATTTTAAACTTTACACAAATGAGTTTTGTAGCTTGAGGTGGGGTTTTTTTTTTGTGTGTGTGTGTTTTTTTAATGAAGCCATTTAAAGTGAAATTTTTTATGCTTGAATTTCATTGGTTGAAAGTTTAAATAATTAACTGGGCTCTGTATGTGAAAGAAAAAAATTGACCTATAAATGTTGATGATTTTTTTTTTTTTTATCCCAATCAGTTTTAGCCTTAGGCTCTCATCAAGGAGTGTTTATTTTAAGAATATATTTCAAGACTGATAAAGCTATTATATATATATTATACTACCAAAATATGTGCCCTCCGCTGGGCGAAAGTATTCAAGTTTTAATGTAATGAAATATATTCAATTAGAAAGACTAACAAAATTAAATAAGTATTATTTCGACTATTGTCCTCATCTTCATTGTTATCTGTACAACGTTTCATCCGATGTGCCTCTGGCCTTCTTCAGGTATTTCTTGTCAGACTCGGTAACCATTTCGGATTCAGGAACTTCTTGTCGTAATCGGGAGCAATCTGTGATGGCTCCGAATTACGACAAGATGGTTCCAGAGTCCGAGAAGGTTTCCGAGTCTGACAAGAAATACTGGAAGAAGGCTGGAGGGCACATCGGTCGAAACGTTGTACAGATAACAATGAAGATGAGGACAATAGTCCAAATAATACTAATCGTCAAGTTTCATCTAAAAATTCAGTGAAAAATTAAATAAGAATGCATATAAAAAGATTATTTTAATTATATTTTAATGATTTCTATATATAAAATCATTTATAGGATTGATTTTAATATATAGGAGAATAAAACAATAATATTAGAGATCAATAACACCAAGTAATTATTTATTAAACCCGGTTTTGTTAAACCAAGTATGCAAATTAACCACACCATATATTATATAAACCTTTATTTCTTAGTGATATATAAAACACATTGCTGGATTTTAAATGCACTAATAATATGGGCTGCTTTGAGGCAAATCTAACTCAGGTTTTCATAGTCATTGTTAATGAATAAGATTTATATATTAATGATTTTGACTATCAATCAAATTCTCATTGATAAACTTACACAATTCTTGATGGTATTGTGATGTAAGCAGTGACATAGTTTCAGTTACAGACACTGAATCTCCATTTATTATAAGATATATATTTATAATTTCCCCCATATATGTGAACATTTTAATATTTCAAAATATTTGTTTTGTGGCTATTCAAAATGGTGGTATAGACTACTCCAAGCTTGAACAGAGTCTATGGTTAAATTTCTGGTTGATATGAAGTGAAAACCCTGTGAAATTTATTGAATGTGTGATGTGTATGGAAAAGCATGTTTTAGTAAAAAAAAAAGTTTACAAATGGGATAACATGTTTGCCATGATGAGACTGAGTAAAGCTTGAATTAAGTTTTTCTTCTCCTAGACTGGTTGCATACCCTTAGCCAAATAATCCAGTCTGCCTTACTATTTACCCATAGCTGGAGGGAGAATAGATGGATTCACACCTTTCTCATGGGCCGTAGTATGAAGTGAAATGAAAACAGCCTCATCTTGTATTTGAACTCTGGTTTTTCTTCTCCTAGACTGGTTGCCTAACCCTGGTCAAATAACACAGTCTGCCTTACTATTTACTCATATCTGGGGCGGGGGGGGGTTCATACCTCTCTGGTCACCAATTCCATTTTGTCCGACAATTATTGTTGCATCAAGTGCATCTCAAAAAAGATTAGTAAAGAGTCCCCCCCCAATTTTTTTTGAAATGGATGAGATAATAAAACATTCTTAGTAATAGTTAGAGAAAATGTATTATATCTACTTTGTTTTGTTAGAGGTGTGTGGTATAGTGGTTAAAATCATAGGAAATGGACTCGTCAACCTGAGTTCAAATCCTAGACCGGGGCTGTTTGTATTTCACATTGCGCTAATACCCTTGGGGAAGGTATGCATCCAACTACTCTCTCTCTCTCTCTCTCTCTCCAGCTATGGGTAAATAGTAGGGCAGCCTGGGTTCTTTAGTCCTGGGTAGATAACCAGTCTAGGAGAAGGAATACTGAATTCAAACCTGTTAAACTCTGCTTAAGAAATTGACATAGTGTCACATCCTGCTTGTGTGGAGGGGTTGGTAAATATATATATATATATATATATGTTTACTTACAATAAAATGTTGCAGGCTGTGAAAACCTTGACAATGAAAACTTTCTGATCAGGATTATCCATCAGCTAATCCCAGAAGATGATTATCAAGAATCTATAGTAACAGTTTTAATGCTGACATAGATCTAGACACCTCTCCAGTTAATAGACTGATATGACATGGCTGCCTTGAGCCCTCACAGCTGTCATCGGTTGGGATGTTAGAATACACCAACTGCACCTCTGCAGAGGGGTAAGACTCCCCCAATGGGGCCTCTTGTTGGCCATGGGTTGACGGTGGAGTCAGAACACAAAACCACCAACTCTGAATCCTCTTTATGAAATTAAATGATTATAAAGAAGGAAACATTTCGAAATTTTCGCGTAAAAATAGGCGCATTTTGTCACTGTTTGATGGTTCCATGGACTGGCGCATTACATGCGACTTGGAACATCAACTCGTTTTTCCAACTGAAATAATGTTAACGGCCCAGCGTACTGATATTATCATTTGGTCTGTTAATCAAATGAAAGCTTTTATCATTGAATTGATAGTTCCATTTGAAGAAAATCTTGACTGGGCACATCAGCGGAAGTTGGAAAAATATGAAGAGCTACATGAACAATGTGTCAGAAATGAATGGATAACAGATGTATTTCCTATCAAAGTCGGATGCCGGGGGTTTATTACCAACTCAACCTTGGCATTTTTGTCTAAACTTGGACTTTCTCCACCAGACAAGAGGAAATACATAAAAAAGATCCAGGATAAAGCTCTAACCGCATCAGCATGGATATGGCAATCCTACATTGTGATATCAAACCAACAAAGTCTGGTGGTATTGTGAGATACTATTGGGGTGCTCTGGGTTAGTGGTAATGATGCTTCGGCCCCGAAACCATGCCTGAACCCAGAGTCATCATCTGATGAAGGCTTTGTTGGTTGCAATGCTACTGTGTAAATAGCAGTCATTGTATGAAGATTATTGATTATGGCCTACAAATAAATATAAAGCCATGATTTTTTTTATAATCTATTTGTAAGCAGTGTGCACTGTATAACTTTACAGATTAAACTAGGGCCATATACAGTGTAAATTCAACTGGAGTTGGAGTCTGTACAGTTTTAATGACACTAGTGACCCTGTAATTGCTTCTGACTCCAATTCCACAGTGGGTTGTGACCTGTGATGCTTAAGGATGGAACCCAGGTGGCTGAGCAGTACATGACATGCAACACTCCACGACATGCAACACTCCACTTAGGCCCTACTTAGGCTAGATGGGAGACGCCCTATCAACCGGCTGGCCATGTCAAGCCCTAGCACCTATATGATTGCCCCAACCCTATTGCCCTTATGGCAAACCCTAACCCTTTTTATCATATATATGCTAGAAGGTGGTGGCTAGAAGTCTTTATGTCCTAGGAATGATGTTAAACTCTATCTGATGGTGAAGTTCCAGTTCTGGAGGTCTGGGGAATTTGGGGCACCCTTTCATCACCATTGCTTCCTGGTCCACTCTGACTTGGACTGGTAGTACCTGTTAGGGTTCCATCTATGGGTTAAATAGAAAAATGTGTTTATAAAAAAAATTGAGTATCCATTAAGAATGAATTTATTTCAAAACTTTGTCAGCATTAAATGGCCCACTGAGGTTGATATGCCATAAACCAAACAAAACCATGAGCCCTCAGAAATGTTAAAAAAGAAACAAAAACTACTTCTGCCACATTGGTGGAGGCACATGGTGTAGCAATTATCTGAGGAAATGGACTCGCTCAAATTCTGAATGAATTTGTTTGTCCTTAGAATACTCTTAAGACAAGCAGGAATTCATTTCTCCCACCTCTGATTAAATCAGTATACACAGCAAATTTTTGAGCGGCTGGTTTATGTGAGTAGTGCATCTAACTCAGAATCACAAGGATCCTGGTTCGATACTGGCCCTTGCCAACTCAGTGCATGAGTAGCACAGCTTGGATCTGTAAAGTAAAAGAGAGCTGATGGTAGATGTGGCACTCCTACTCAGACACAAAAAACAATGTCCCTGGTTTAGTGCTAGTGATAAGGGGTTAGACTCCCTCACTGTCCGGCTGATACTGACAATAGGCAGCTCCGTTGATTTTACTTACATCTTGCAGCATCATGGCTTCTCACTTCTTATTTTTTTTTTTTATGTAAAGAGATTCTCTCTCAATGTGTACTTCCTCTTTCAATATAAGTTTAGATTTTTTTAAAACCGTCTTAAAATTAAAAAATTAAAAAAAAAAATCTTTATTCAAAAATTTATTTATTTATTCAGAGATGCTGATCTTGCATCACTGACATATAAAAATCTAAAAGGATGCAGAAAAATCATATCCATGCATCCCAGTGTCTTTTTCTTTTCTTCCCCACCATTTACAGTGAACTGGAAATACATTTCAATAGTTACTTGGAAATGAATTACACTGTATGGGGTACAAGGTAGGGGTTAGACGGCTTTAGATATTCATATATAAAAACTCTACAATTTATTAAGGAACTTTAGTTGGGACCCATCAAATTTCCCGGGGACTCATTCAAATCCTAGGATGCACTAAATTAAAAAGCTATCTGCATCACTGTTTATTAATTTATTTTTTTTTAAATGAAAATCTCCCACCATTGGTTAAATCTTGTAGTGCTACATCAAACTTATTCGATTAGCTATAGAGGACAGACTGTTCCCAATCATTAGTACTAGCAGAACCTGTGGATATACCACAGATTGATATTTTAATTATTACTGTGTTTGATATGTTTACTTAAGAGCTATTGTTAAATAGTTCAATATGTAAAAAGTATAAAAATATTGATTTAACCCTCTCTCTCACTCTTTTTTCCTTTCTTTCCTTCTTTTCATTATGTTCAATTGAAACAGATTAATGTTATCGCTTCTGTGTGCTCACCCTCTCTTTTTATCTTTCCTAGACTCTCTTTCTCTTTTTCTTATTATATTTTTTTTTGTATCAAATTTCTTTTTCCTCCCCTTTCTTTATAATAGAAATGGAATGGTCCATTATTTAGCTGAGGTGATGACACTCATAAGAAATAAGAATGTGGTGGATAAGCAACAGCAGATAATCAGGATTTACATTTTTGCCTTTCCATCTTGGATTATTTGGACGGTCTTATTTTTAACAAGAGGGTTTTGCAGGATGATATTGGATGGAAGATTTAGGAACACACATATTGATATATTAATATAGACTTCTTTTTTTTTTTTTTTTTTTTTTTCTGTTGAATAAATTATTGTTACTAAGTAGTTTTATATTCTACACTGTTTTAGTGCATTCCATTTTTACTTTTAAATTTGATATGTTTTTAAATAAACAGTAAATCCTATTAATTCAAATTTTTTTTTTTTTAGGAGGTGAAGGGGGTGAGGGAGATCTTTTCGATTCTGTTGCAGGAAAATCATTTTTCTGCTTCTGTAAACCTTGCGTTCGGAAGAAATAACTGAATTTTCTATCGGAGGAGGATGTTGATAAATTTTCCCCATGTTTGAGAATTTCTAACCGAGGGTTGCTGTCTATTTATAATATGGTTGTAAGCGTTTGTTGATTGTTTCTACGAACTCAGATGGATATGAGTCTGCTAGTTGTTTTTTTGTTTTTTGTTTGTTTTTGTCTTTTTTGTTTTTATTTGTTTTTTTTTGTTTGTTTTTTTTGTCTTTTTTTTTTTTTTTTTTTTTCCCTCTCCTTTCACTACCTGACCGATTGTAGTGTTTTGTATAGATGAGGATAACTTGCTTCTCTTGCTACTTGCTTTTTTCCTCTTATGTAAATATAAAAGGTGGTTGGTACATTTTATGTCTAAGGTGATAAAAATAGCTCAGTAGTTTCAATGCAAATAGCAACAACTAATCTACCAAGTGGCCCAATGATTTCTAACATGTGCCATTTTTATTTATCTATTTATTTTGTTTTGTTTTGTTTATAATCAATTTATTTATTTATTTATTTGCATTTTTGAGTATCCAGGAATTTTGTACGTTGAGGAAATATTGGAGTCTGGGAGTGGAATGTATTGCAGGGTGTGGTAGGGTGTAGCGAGGGTGGTTGTCTCGGGAATAATTTTTGAATCAAATTTGTTTGTACTTTTGACATGCTGAGATTCTTTTTTGGAAGTGGCACATTGATCTGTGATGGTTCGGTCTGTCTCTCTACAAATTTTTTTTTTTTTTTTTTTTTTTTTTTCCTGGTTCTTTTTGCCTCTGCTGTTGGAACAGCAGCAGCAGCAGGATGGTGGGTGGTTTCTATATTTGTCACAATATCTGGCTATGTCTCCAATCTATTTCAGACACAGCTTGCCTACCCAGAATCCAATCCCCCCCTCCACAATAATACACACTAAACTCTTCTTATGACAACAATGATTTTTCTTCTTATTCTTCTTTTCTTTTTTCTTTTTTCTTCTTTTTTTTCTTTTTCTTTTTCTTCTTCTTCTTCTTATTATTATTATCATTGTTTTCACACCAGTAGTGACAGCAGGTCTCCAGGACTCTTCTGAGTATTCTAGCCAATCCCAACAGTGCTGTATGTTTGGATGGCCTTGATTCTTCCTCTGATTTCCAATTCACCCAAATTCTTTTCTAGAGCTTTGGGTACCGTTCCAAGGGTACCAATTACAATTGGTACGACCTTCATCTTTATGTTCTACAGTTTCCTCAGTTCTCTAGCAAGGTCCAAGTATTTGTCTATCTTTTCGCTCTCTTTCATTTTCACTCAGTGGTCAGCTGGGACGGCAAAATCCACAAGATGACAGTTTCTCTTCTTGTTGATCAATACCGGGTCTGGTCTCCTGGCCGGGATTAGGTGATCCATCTTTATCTCGAAGTCCCAGATGTGCCTCATTCTCCAGGACAGGTTCAGGTTTGAACATATACCATTTGATTGTATGGTGAAAATTGAATTTCTTGCTATTGAAGTAAGTCAGTTAGACAGTCAACAATTGGTTTGAGCAATGTGACTGGCCAAGCCTAACCATGAAGTTACTAGTTCCCCAATGAACCCACTATAACAGCTTAAATAATTACTGTCACTACTGCCAGGAAAAGTCCATTAAGCTGAGGAGGTGTTTGACTGTTCCACTGTCCAATAGTTAACAATCTGTAACAGTCATTTCCAGACTGCAGGTTCAATCCTGGCTAAGGGTGACAGTAACACAGAATAACAATTAACAGTATTCTACACTTGCCCAATTCCCAGTGGATTACCTTTCCCACAGAGTTGTGTCTATTATTATTTTTTTTTTTTTAATCATTTTTTTCCTTTTCTTTGTCTCTTCTGTTACTACAAAAGTTCGTAGTACATTTAAGTATTGGATTGCAGATTAACACTTTTATTGTGTGCAATTGTGTCTAAAAATTGGAAGGGTTGGTAAATATATATAATCATGATACAGATCTACAAGACTAGCTTGGTAACCATTACACCATGATAGAACGCCGTCCTGTCGGCTGTAGTGTTAGAATGGACTCCCTCAATGGGGCCATCTGTTGGCCGTGGGTGGTGACCCATGATGCTTAAGGATAGAACCCAGGTGGATAAGCAGTCCATGACTTGCAAAACTCCATGTTGGCTCTTTCTTGGGCTAGATGGGTGGTCAGAGAGGCCCTCTCTAATCAATAAGCTGGTCATGTCAAGCCCTAGCACCTATATGATTGCCCAACCCTATTGCCCTTATGACAATCCCCAACCCTTTTTATCATATGGGTGCTAGAAGGTTGTAGCTGAGGGTCTACATGTCCTGGGAATGATGTTAAACTCTATCTGATGGTGAGGTTCCAGTTTTGGAGGTTTGGGAAATGTGGAGCCCCTCTACATCCCCATTGCTCCCTGGTCCACTCTGACCCAGAGTGGTAGTACCTGTTAGGGTCACATCTATGGGTTAAATAGAAAAACATGAGTTTATAAACAAAATTGTATTATCCATTAAGAATGAATGTATTTCAAAACTTAGTCGGCATTAAATGACCCACCAAAACTGATATGCCATAAAACAAACCAAACCATGATGGAACACCTGCCTTCCTGGACAGTATGGTCTGAGAAAGAGAACAAATTTCCAATGTTAGTGGTTCAATTAATAGATAAATATTTTTGTCGATCTGTCTATGTGCCATATTTAGACTCCATCATATTGTCCTTGCAAAGCCGTTACCTATTACATAACAGTGTTGCCAATAAGACACGTTCCAAACTTATCCTGCTGCTCACCAACACCATCACCACCCTCATTCAGAGACGTCTCTTCGGACACTATGCCCTCAGGCTGCTTGGGTTGCATGACATTTAATTCTGATATGAAATATTTGCTTCTCTTTCTTTTCTGTTTTCTTTCTCTTTCTTTTCTGTTTCTTTCTCCTTCTTTTCTGTTTTCTTCTCTTTCTTTTCTTTTCTTTCTCTTTTCTTTCTGTTTTTCTTTCTCTTTCTTTTCTTTTCTGTTTTCTTTCTCTTCTTTTCTGTTTTTCTTTCTTTCTGTTTTCTTTATAGTTTTGACTACGTACTTTATCGATTTGTTACTTTTATCCCATTTTTAGATCGTCCATCTCTTAATAATAAACTGAAACAAAATTAGAACAGATATCTTGGAGAGGGGAGCTCCCCTGGCATATTGGCTAATCAGCTGAATTGCAACATAATGTAAGCGCGGTTCCATTGGTGTAGTGGCTAACATGCTGGACTGTGACGACATAGTAATCGTGCTATTATGTTCACTTTGGACTGATACCCTTGGGAAAGTTAGGAAACCCCTTATCCCCCACCTATGGGTTAGATAGTACCACTACTGTTCTACTAGAAGGATGGCTTTGGCATTGAATAACCCATGAAGGTTGATATGCCATTAAACTGTTGTGATACTCAATTTAATACAGAACCGGCTGGTCATATCAAGCCCTAGCACCTATATGATTGCCCCAACCTTGTTGCTCTCATGGCAAGCCCCAACTCCTTTTATCATATGGGTGCTAGAAGGCATTGGCTGAGGGTCTACATGACTTGGGAATGATGTTAAACTCTATCTTATGGTGAGGTTCCAGTTTTGGAGGTTTGGGGAATGTGGGGCACTCCTTCATCACCATTGCTCCCGGGTCCACTCTGACCCGGAGTGGCAGTACCTGTTAGGGTCCTATCTATGGGTTAAATAGAAAAACATAAGTTTATAAAAAAATTTGATTATTCATTAAGAATGAATTTATTTCAAAACTTTGTCGGCATTAAATGACCGACTGAGGTTGATATGCTGTAAAACAAACCAAACCAAAAACCAACTCATATTCTTTTATATAAATCTGTACAGAAACCTGAACAGTTACCGCATATAATTTTGGAAAAGTTCCTTTCAAGCATAAAAAAAGTTTTTGCACGTCTGCCAAGTGTATAGAGAAGTGTAATTTCACTCATGTTATTTTTATGAATGTTTTATTTTGAGTTTCAAAAAAGAAAAAAAAAAGTTTGTCTCATGACTAAAGATATAAATGTATAGACATTTCTTTTTGTTTCTTTTTTCTGGTGTAATTAAAATTGCATTTTTGACAAATGGTATTCTCATTAGCCAGAAAACAATATCCTTTATTTCCATTCTGGTCTAGAAATTTTTAATGAACATATTTTGAAACTATTCTTAACTATATATATTTTGAGACTATACTTAACTACATATATTTTGAGACTATTCTTAACTATACATATATTGAGACTATTCTTTAACTATACACATATTGAGACTATTCTTAACTATACACATATTGAGACTATTCTTAACTATACATATTTGAGACTATTTTGATATATTGTTTTTATATGCTATACATGTTTTTAGACTAAAAGGTTATTACCTGGTGCTTGAGACACCCCAAAATTGAAATGCCAAAGGGATTCATGCACTTTTTGCATTTGTCACTGCATGAGCTTTGGTTTGTGCATGACTATTTTTACATACTTTGAGACTGTTTTTTGTCGGACATACTTTGAGACTGTTTTTTGTCGACATACTTTGAGACTGTTTTTTGTCGGACATACTTTGAGACTGTTTTTTGTCGGACATACTTTGAGACTGTTTTTTGCCGGACATACTTTGAGACTGTTTACCAGAAATACTTTGAGTTTAGTTTAAGGAAATGATGAGATGGTTTCAAACAAAGATGTCTTGGCCCGTAAATGGTTTTGTTGTTTTTTTTTGTTCTATTTATTTAATATTTTCTTTGTGGGGTTTTGAGATATTTTTTGTACATTTCACTGTTCATAAGATTCTCACCCAAATTAATTTGAATTGAATTGAATGTGATTTCTAAAATGAATTGCTCCAAATGCCTTAATTTCTATATAGGAAGTACAATTAGACCCCTCCACATTAGAATTAAAGAACATATTCACACATGTGTATCCTCATTCCATAAACATTTAATCAAATGCAAAAATAAGGACAATAATTTTCCGTTAAGATAGACAATAATTTGCAACATTGGTAATCACAGAATTAGAAAAAGTTTATTAATAGCTAAATTAGGTCCTCTTTAAACAATAGGTTAGAATTAAACATAGAATATATAATTAATTAAAATATACATTTCATATATACACACACACATATATATATATAGAGAGAGAGATAGATATAAAGAATAAAATTAAAATTGATTGAACAACGGCTATCATGACCCTTCCAAGTGGCATTATTTAAAAAAACCCAAAAAAACCACGAGATGCGTCTTTATAACATACAAAAAAAAAAAAATGACACAAGAACATGTCCATTTCTGAAAATGTCTCTGATGATAAAGTTACTTTGAAATCGATAAGACTGAACATCATTTTATTTTATACACATTGTAATTGCTTTCCTAACATAAATAAATAATAACATACTTAACAATGATTTCAAGCAAATTACCAAATACTATTATTATATATTTTAATTTTATACGTTGCATTAAATGGTCTGGTTTATCTCAGTCTGTTGTGCATCTAGGAAGCACAATGTTCTGGGTTCAATACTGGCCATTGCCAACTTGGTGCATGGGTAGCACCGCTTGGATCTGTGTGGTAATGTGGGTAACTGACGGCATGTGTGGTGTTCAATCACAAAAACAATTTGTATGTATGTGTGTGTGGTGTGTGTGTGTGTGTGTGTGTATGTGTGTGTAATATATATGTATATATATGTGTGTGTGTGTGTGTGTGTGTATATATATGTATATATATATATATATTATATATATATATATATATATATATATAAAAAGTCAGGAGTGGCCTATTGTTGGTATCAGCCAGACAGCAAGGAAGTCTATCCTCTTTTCACTAGCACTAAACCAGAGAGATTGTTTTTGCATCTGAGGTGAAGTGCTACACCTACCATCAGTTTCTCACTTTACCTCACGGATCTACACTGTGCTACTCATGCGCTGAGCTGTTGAGGTCCGGTACCGAACCCATAACCTTGTGGTTCTTAGGCAGATGCTCTACTGACTAAGCTAAACCGATATATAATCTATTGTGCCAATTACAATTTAAGAATTATTTTTAATGCAGTGATTCTTAGATTTATGCTGGGTTCTCAGATTAAGAAAAAAAGAATAAAATGAAATTAAAAAATGCTACCAGTTCATTCGCATTGCAGTCTCGGAAGACTGTATAGCTCTTGTGCCTCTTAACTTACAGCACGTCCTGTGAAGTCCAATGTTTGAAAAACATTCTCGACCACAGACATCACATGTGAAGGCTATCCCTGCAGATGTTGATGTGCCGGTGCTTTGTTGCTGCCACTTTATTCTGGACTTCTTGGCTTCATGGTGTTGCGCCAGGGTGACTTCAGACATGAACAGTCTGCTACGGAGAGCCTGCCGCCATCGAGGGCGTTCCTGACCAAAATTTTCCCAGCTGGAAGGGGTAATGCCAAAGCACCTGAGATCATTCTTGCAGGCATTCTTAAAATGCAGCTGGGGGTGACCAATCTGTCTCTTACCAGACGAAAGCTCTGCATAGAGGATGTCCTTCGGGATTCGTTCATCGTCCATCTGGTGGACATGGTCCAGTTCTAATTAATAAATAATTCTGTTTATTATGAAATAATAATGAAATTCTATTTATCAAATAGCATAATATAAAATTCTATTTCTGTCACCAAAAGAGTTCAGGAAATTCTTTGTGTTATATTAACAACTAGAAGTGGCCACCCGGCATCACCTGGGTAGAGTTAAAAAGTTAGTCTCGCAGATCCATTTTACTGAATTGTGAGTTGGATCCCCGCTGGATGCCCCATTAAAATCCCTACCTAAAAAACACCTTGCGTTGATCCAGTCACTCTGAAAATAGAAATTTATGTCTACAATATTAAATGGAAAAAAAATTCCATATTGTTATCATTTAAATTTTATTTTTTTACATATCTTCACAAATTCAAATCAAATCTTTATTATTTTTGCTCAAAAACCGAGCCCCGGTGATATTTGATGTGTATATATATTTACTTTGTCGTTAATTGTTTTATTTTCAAAGTTTTCGCCGGACATACATATACACACAACTGCCTTTATATATGTATAGATAACGTTTCTCATCATTCTCCAGTGTGTGTTTGTATTTACCCAACCCCTCCACCACTGGCAGGATGTGACACAAGGTCAATTTTTAAGTGGAGTGCTGCTGTTTTTTTAATCTAAATGTTCTCCTTCTCTTAGAACAGTTGTCACACTAAGGCTAAAGAACCCAGGCTGCCCTACTGATTAACCATAACTGGGAGGAGAATAGATGGGTTCATGCCTTTTCCAAGGGCATTATCATTAAAGTGAAACACAGACTTATCCAGGTTTTGAACTTGGATTAGTGTGTCCATTTCTTATGATGTTAATTGTTAGGCCATGCACCTTGTGTGTCCATATATGTGTGTGTGTCCATACTGTACCACTACACTCTCCTTCCGCCCTGTCGGATGGGGCGTTAGAATGCACCGACTGCACTTCTGCAGAGGGTTAAGACTCCCCAATGGGGCCACCTGTTGCCAGTGGGTGACGACCTGTGATGCTTAAGGATAGAACCCAGGTGGCTGAGCAATTCATGACTTGCAATACTCCACTTTGGCCCCCTCCGATCAATCGGCTGGCCATGTCAAGCCCTAGCACCTATATGATTTTCCCAACCCTATGGCAACCCCCAATCCTTCTTATCATATGGGTGCTAGAAGGCGGTGGCTGAGGGTCTACATGTCCTGGGAATGACGTTAAACTCTATCTGATGGTGAGGTTCCAGTTTTGGAGGTTTGGGGAATGTGGAGCACCCATTCATCACCATTGCTCCCTGGTCCACTCTGACCCGGAGTGGTAGTACCTGTTAGGGTCCCATCTACGGGTTAGATATAAAAACATGAGTTTATAAACAAAATTGTATTATCCATTAAGAATTGATTTATTTCAAAACTTTATTGGCATTAAATAACCCACTGAGGTTGATATGCCGTAAAACAAAACAAATCAATTTCACAACCTAGACAGTTGTTAGTGAAAGGGTTAAAGCACAAAGATTTTATTTTATTTATTAACTCGTATTCATATTTTTTCTTTTTTTAAATGAATTATGGCCTGAATAATTTTGTTATTTTTTTTTTTAGATCTTATTATAATGGAGATTGTGTGTTTGTCTGTCTGTAACCGAAACTATATTACCATACAAGTCACAATCCCCTTTGTTATTTACATCATATTCTCCATGATTTTATTTTTATTTAAACCCCAATTATTAATAAAATTGTTTTCATTACTTACACTGTTGACCATATCTACATACTAATAACATGCAATTGTATTTATATATACAATAAAATAGCAGTTTACAGTATGAATGGGAAGGCTAATTTGCATATTCATCTTAAAAAATTGATTTTAATAAATATATGCTTAGTATTATTGATTTCTAATTGTTTGGTTTTATCTTATTGAATATGAGCAACAATCTCTTCAATAAATCTTAAAAGAAATCTATTAACCAGAAGAAATAACTGTAATATTATTTTTTACTTCCTATTTTAACTAAACAGTTAAATTCGGAAAATTTATCAATGAAAGACGGGAGTAACGGAAAATGATGGAAGAGTTAGTTTCAAAGTTGTTCTATTTTTCAATCATACCCCCTCTGTTCAAAATCTTTTTTATCTACATTCTTATTCAGTTTCATTAGCCTTTCTAATTTAATATGATATTTTATTATAAAATTTAACTAAAATACTTGCACCCGGAGGGTGCATATATTTGCTAGTACAGATAAAATACAGAGCACTGAATGAAAATGACCAGGTTGTTTGAAATTAACAAGCTTTTATTTAATACAGGATGCAAGCATATTCTTTTTTTTCTTTTCAAACTGTATCTCATATGAACACTAAATCTTGGAATACTGTCTTCCATGGCGGATTTCCATATTGGTATTTTTTTTTTTTGGTTTCTCCATGGAAAATTTATTTGCAAAAAAACAAAAACAAATGTTAAATTCATTCACAATGCAAATCTATCTTCCTTTTGTTTTATAAAATTTTTTTTTCAATAACTTTGATGTTTTATTTATATATTTATTCTTTGTTGTATTTTTCAGGTTTCTCAAACTGTCAGTGAAGACGATGCATTGATCAATCGTAAACTTCCAAAAGAACTTCTCTTAAGGTAAGTCTAGATATTTCTGTTAATCTTCAGTGGTGATGGGAAGCAATAAGCAAGAGGACATAGTAAGGCAACTTTATATATATATATATATATATATATATATATATATATATATATATGAAGATAGGAGGGTTGGAGTAAAATCCGACAGTATGAGGTAAGGTAAAAAGAAAAAGTGAACAATACTCTATGGTATAATTTTATCTCTCCCCTCCTCCTTATCATCCCCTGGCATCAAACACTCCATTACCATGAACTTTACCTACCCCCTATCCCATCTAGGACCTAGATTCCTCCTTGCCTCCTGTAAACTTTCCCCACACTTTATATCATGTTATCCTCATTCCTTATTTCTCCCCTAACCTATCTACCCCCCATTTCCACTACTAACTCACTTCCTCATCAAAACACACACATGTACGTAATTTTGCTTTGAATAAAAGTCAGACTGATGAAGTCCTTCAAGTAGGACGAAATATTTCTCCTCTCAGACTTGTTTGAGTTATTATTTTTTGTTCACTTTCCTTTTACCTTACCTTATATATATATATATATATATAGAATTAATACAAACATGAACCAATGAATATAATAAAAAATGAATGGAAGGAATAGAATAGTTGAAAAATATATTTTCCATATTTTATTATATTCGTTGGTTCATGTTTGCATTAATTCTTAACTAAATAATTTGGAAAAATACGCGAAACTCACACACACACATATATATATATATATATATAATAATAAAAAAAGAAGGTCCACAAAATGAATTATTGATATGTCATATCAAGTCCTAGCACCTATATGATTTTCCCAACCCTATTGCTCTTATGGCAAGCCCCAACCCCTTTTTATCATATGGGTGCTAGAAGGCAGTGACTGAGGGTCTACATGTCCTGGGAATGACGTTAAACTCTATCTGATGGTGAGGTTCCAGTTTTGGAGGTTTGGGGAATGTGGAGCACCCCTTCATCATCATTGCTCCCTGGTCCACTCTGACCCAGAGTGGTAGTACCTGTTAGGGTCCCATCTATGGGTTAAATAGAAAAAACATGAGTTGATAAACAAAATTGTATTATGAATTAAGAATGAATTTATTTCAAAACTTTGTCGGTATTAAATGACCCTTTGAGGTTGATATGCCATAAACCAAACCAAACCAAACCAAGGAAATTCTAAAGCCAAAGAATTTGGCCTACAAAAAAGGTAAACCCAAGTAATGATTAAAGCTCTGTGATCTAGTGGGAACTATTGAAGTCAGTCAGTCTACTATTGGTTTGAACAATATGACTGGCCAAGCACAACTGAAGCAGTGTCAAGACAACTGGTACTTATGGGAATTCAGAACAGTCCACTCATGCATTTGGGTGATTCCATTCCCTGAGTCCTGCTTGGTTTGTATGATTCTCTGAGGCTCCATAAATCCTGCCACTTTGCAGTGGTCTCTGCAGCAAACCAGAATCGTATTTAAGTTACGACTGCTTGCTGTCTTGTCTTGCCAATTCGACGGTAATTTGACTTAGTATGATTATTCTACAGGAACCAGTTCTTTAAGCATTACTTCAGTTCATCTTTTTTGTAGGCCAAATTCTTTGACTTGATTTTTTGTTAATTCTGTAAAATTGGTAACTTTTTGAGAATCCATCAATATAAGAGAGACAATTAAACTAGACAAAAATGAGTGTTGTGTTCATCAGACTTCATTAACTTTGTCTGGCTTGAAATTGCTTTTAAATTCATCACTGACCTGAAATGATTTAGTTAGATTCAGTTTTAACTTGTCGACACAAGGTGGGGGTAGGGAATCTTTTTGACAGTGCCAGTTTTCCACTCTTAAAAGTGCACAAGTGTTTATTTTGGTCTATAAAGCACAAAATAAATAAATTCTTGTGCACTTTTAACAGATAGAGCACCCATATTATCTATATTAATACACACACACACACACACACACACACATATATAATGATGTTGTTAGAGAGTCCATGTATGCTTCTTTAAAGATATATAATCCCAATCCAATCCTTCCAATTCTTTCTGCAAATATTTCCCTTTTTTAAACTTAGTGAGTCCTTGGACCCACATATTTGATTTGAATGGGTCCCTGGGAAATTTGATGGGTCCCAACTAAAATTTCTTAATAAATTCTATGGTTAAACTGCTGGGCCAGGAACACCGACAGTAGTAGGATTGGAGTACTTGCTACTCACAGAAATCCCCAAATAGGTTATAAGGAAAAATCTGACGCAAGACCTCTGCTGCATAGTGGCTCTACCCCATCCCAATCAAAGGCTAGGGGAGTAAACCCAAAAAACCAATCAGGAGCCAGAGTCCCTAAGGTGGTGTGATGCTGAAATCCATGACACATAAAATTCTAATAGGACACATTAAAATCATATCCATGCGTCCCAGTGTTTTTCTTTTTCTTTCCTCACCATTTCAAGCTAACTGTAAATACATTTCAATAGTTTCTTAGAAATGAATTACACAGGATAGGTTATAAGGGAAGAGTTAGATGGCTATAGTTGTATCCCCAGATCATATATAAAAACCCTACAATTTATTAAGAAACTTTAGTTAGGACCCATCAACTTTCCCGGGAACTCATTCAAAGCAAATATGTGCATCCCAGGATGCACTAAATCAAAAGACTATCAGCATCACTATTATATATATATAATTAATAAATGAACCACCAACACAACACATAAATTAAATAAATTTTATTTTTAAAAATTCAAATATTCCTCATGCTTTGAAAATTAAAATTCAACCTGATTTGTATTTCTCCAGCCATCTTTCTCTCCTTTTCAAAATCCGTCGCATGCGATGATGACTCAACATACTCCAAAAATTTAAGCGATTTTTTTTTTCGAATATCAGAATTCGTATTTCAACCAATTTGATTTAAAACAACAAGGATTTACTCTGACGTTATTTTTTGTATACTTTTTTTTTAGTTTTTCTAATTTTATTTATTTTGTATTTAATAAAATAATAGATAGATTAAACAAACACATGTCTAATAAAGTAAAATAAATTAATCCATTCAACATTTTCTTTCCTTTATTTTTCATTTCAACATATATATATATATATATATATGGTGGGGAAGCCTTGTTGGTTGTTTTTTAAATTAAAAGATTTTTTTTATTAAAAACAAATCTGTTACCACTTAAGTAAAAATACTGTAAGCAACCGAGTCCTATGTTTATCAAAATGATTTGATTTGATATTGAATAACCCAAAAAGGGTTGGTATGCCATAAAGCACAACAACTAAACCATTTCTCCAGAAAGATAAAATAGCATTTATGTTAACATTTTCAAATTATTTATTTGTGTTGAAAAAGTTTTCTGTTAAGAGCGAAACCTCCATATTCTATCAGGAAGTGTTTTACAGTGCAAAGTGTTTAACATGTTACATGCCATAGTGGGGTCCTGTTTAAGTATCAACAGCCCTGTCATCTGGGGTGTTAGAATAACCGACTGCAAGAGGGGTAAGACTCCCCAAATGGGTGTTGGCTGTGGGTGGCGAATGCTTAAAGACAGAGTATTGGTGGATGCAGTCCATGACCGGCAACACTCCACTTAGAACATTACTTAGGCTAGATGGTGGTCAGAGAGGCCCCTCCAATCAATTGGCACAATAAAGTCCTACCTATTATTGCCCAACTCCACTGCCCTTATGGCAAGCCCCAACCCTTTTTATCATATGGGTGCTAGAAGGCTGACAAATTAAACTCTATCTGATGGAAGTATCCATTAAAACCCACTGAGGTTGATATGCCGTAAAACCAAAACCAAACCAAATTTGAGAGCATTAAGGCCAGGAACACCGACAGTAGTAGGATTGGGGTACTTACTACTGATAAATTCCCAAACTGGTCAGAAAGGGCTTAAAAAAATATTTTATTACTTTGGTATGTGACTGGATCAAAAAGAAAACCTCTCTATATCTATTTCTCTCTCTCTCTTTTTATTTCTCTCTCTCTCTTTTTATTTCTCTCTCTCTCTTTATTCTCTCTATATATATATCTCTTTCTGTTTTTATTACTCTCTATCTCTCTCTCTTTATTTACTCTATCTCTCTCTCTTTATTACTCTCTGTCTCTCTCTCTCTCTTTTTTTATTACTCTCTCTCTCTCTCTTTTTTTATTCTCTCTCTTTTAATTTTCTCCCTTTCTCTCAATTTATCTTTCTCTTTGTTTTTCCTCTCTGTTTCTCTTTATTTCCCTCCTCTCTCTCTTTTTATTTCTCTGTATTTTTATTACTCTCTCTCTCTCTGTTTTTATTATTCTCTCTCTCTTTATTACTGTCTCTCTTTTAATTTCTCCCTTTCTCTCTCTTTATCTTTATTTATCTTTCTCTTTATTTCCCCCCCCTCTCTCTCTTTATTTTTTCTCTCTCTCTCTTATTTTTTCCTCTCTTTCTCTTTATTTTCCCCTCTTTCTGTCTCTTTCTCTTTATTCCCCCCTCTCTATTTTTCTATTTCTCTCTCTTTCCTTTTCTTTTTCCCCTCTCCATTTCTCTCTCTCTCTCTCAATAAATCTGCAAGTTTAAATATGTGTGGACATTCATCCACT
>CM042162.1:28453861-28543861 GCA_023376005.1 Doryteuthis pealeii | reverse complement strand
ATATATATATATATATATATATATATATATATATCCAGTAAAATCATATTCATGTGTCCCAGTGTTTTTCTTTTTTCTTCCCTCACCATTTCAAGCTAACTGTAAATACATTTCAATAGTTTTTTTTAGAAACAAATTAAACAGGATAGGTTACAGAGACACATTCAATGCAAATAATCAAAAAAGCCATCAGCATCACTGTAATATCTATATATATATATATATATATATCTATACATTGTGTGTATCTGTGTGTCCAGAGGAAACTTCAAAAATATAACAATTAACGACAAAATAAATATATATATATATACACATTAAATATCACTAGGGCTTAGTTTTTGAACAAAAATAGTGAAGATTTGATTTATATTTGGGAAGATATTTAAAAATTCAAATTTGAAAGGTAACAGAAGGGAAAGTCATTTGCATGTTATTTTGTTTATCTTTTCTTTTTTTTTATTTTTGTATGTTTTTTTTACATATTTTTTCGCTTTGAAATATAATATTGATTGATTGAATTAATTGCATCATTTATATCTTTTTTTTTTTTTTTTTTGAATTGTAAATCATTGAAGGGAAATTTCTTACTATATTGTTATATATTTCCACATTTCACTCGCGATAAGTAATAATGGATTTGCAAGATTAACTTTTTAAAAATCCCTCCCTCTACCTAGGTGACGCCGCGTAGCCACTTCTTGTGTGTGTATATATATATATATATATATGTGAATAAAAAGGACTTAAATACCATTTGTATTTTTTCATTCTTTGAAAGAAAAAATACACAAATATCGCCCTGGGGGCAGGGAGAAATGTATAAATGTAAACTGAATTTGGCCATTTGCCAGTCTGAATAAAATTAAAATGTGATCTGACGAAGCTCGGTGGGACTCTCATACCCATGAGTGGAAATGGTCCATAATCACAATAACCCTGGCATTTAAGGCCTTTTTATTCACAAATGAATTTGCTTTGTTTATAAAAATTAAACATTAAGCTCTCATACGGAACCTGAACTCTACAACAAACTACTGTTAGAGAAAAGGACCAGCCTAGAATCACCTTGTACCAAGAAACTTGGTACCCCAACAAAGTATATATATATATATATATATATATATATATATTAAGAAATTGAAAAAAAAAACAAGTGTTCATGCATATTTTTCAAAAATATAGCACTGAACAAATACAGTTACACAACAACAACAAAATTTTATAAAGATTTTTTTTTATCTCCTGTCATCTATAAAACATCCATTAATTTCTTCACCCCATAATCTATCCCGATGAAGGTTTAAAGAAATCAAAACGTTTAAGCATCGATAAATAAATTCATCTTATTTTTGGAACACTTGTTTTTTCAAATTTCTTAATATTGTCGGATTTATTTTCATATTTACTCCCATATATATATATATATATATATATATATATATATATATATATATATATATATATATATATACATATATACATATATATGAAAATAAAATGGAAATTAATCCGACAGTATGAATATGATAAAATGAAAAAACAAAAGATGTTTACAAACTGAATGGGCTCATCAGGAGAGAGTGTGCAAAGGCCCCGAAACGGTTTGCACACTCTCTCCTGATGAGCCCATTCAGTTTGTAAACATCTTTTGTTTTTTCATTTTATCATATTCATATATATATATATAACTACCAAACCATACCAAACAACCAATATGGAGATATACCAATACAATGGATTAAATATCTTGAATGTATTATCAGTTAATACTACTTAATCCATTTGAACTGTTGGTTGGGCTATTAGTGAAGCATATAATGAGATAAACACCATCTCTTGTTTATAATGGTAAAAGTTGACCCAAGGTCAATGGCATTTGGTTGAATACTGAATATATTTCATCGACTGACTTTGTATTTCTTGAATATTAAAACAGTTTTTTCAAATAAAGTTTCAAAAGTGTATGAGTATGTACCAACCCTAGGATGTAACACATGGTCAATTTCCTAAGCAGAGTTTAACAGGTTTGAATTCAGAGTTTTCCTTCTCCTAGACTGGTTGCCTAGTAGTAATTTTAGTCAGACTCGGTCGTAAACCCCAGTTGTATAGTTGCCAAGATATTTTTAAGGATCACCTTGGTTCGAAACCTTTTTAATAAAAAGTTTAATCTGTAAATACATTTCAATAGTGTCTTAGAAATGAATTACACAGGATAGGTTACAAGGTAGGAGTTAGATGGCTTTAGTTGTTTCCCCAGATCATAAATAAAAGCCCCTACAATTTGTCCATGCTGCCTTATAAATGCTCTATCCATGATATTGAGCACTGTTTAATTATAAATATAGCACACATATTATCTACATATATAATATATATTGGCAGTTATGTTCACACACACACACACACACACATATATATATATATATGTGTGCAATCTTCACTGCCAATATATATGGTAAGTTATAGATTACTAGAAGCGGCTATTTGGCATCTCCTGGGTGGAGGGGGATTTTTTAAAGTTAGTTGCGCAGGTCCATGGGGCTTCCTGTGGGGATCCAACTCAAGATTCAGTAATAATTTATTACTAATGAATTTTTACTCAATCGTAAGTTGAACCCTCGTAGGATGCCCCATTAAAATCCCCAAGTATAAAAAAAAAAAAAAAAAAAAAAAGAGATTGCATTGATTCAGTCACTCTAAATAGAAAAATTAACATCAACTATTTACAATATTAAATTTAAAAAAAATCTATGCTGTTATCATTTAGATCATATCTTTTAATTATCTTCATGAATATAAATCAAATCTTCATTATTTTTACTTAAAAACCAAAACCTGGTGATATTTAATGTTTATATATATTTACTTTGTCGTTTTTTTTCAAAGTTTCCTCTGGACATACATATATACACAACTGCCCTTTATATATATATATATATATATTATATATATATATATGTGAAATAAAAGGAAATTAATCCGACAGTGTGAATTTGATATATTGAAAAAAAAAACCCAAAAATGATGTTTACAAATGCTGGGATCATCATATATATATATATATAGAGAGAGAGATAGATAGATAGAAGACATTGTTTTCTATTTAAATGAAATAATTATAATTTGGATGATTTGTTTGAAAATGTTCTTCTTTTGCATTAAGTAGAACTTAGGGGTTATAGGGAATATCATTCACTTCATAATTTCTAAATAGAATTTTTTTTTTTTTATATAAATAAACAAATGTTTATAAATCCTAATTCACTGAAATCTTCTTTAACTTATTTTTCCTTTTTTTTCTTTTTTCCCCAGGATATTTTCCTTTCTTGATGTGATTACACTCTGTAGATGTGCACAGATTTCCAAGGTGAGTTGTCCATTATTGCCTTTTTCTTTTGTCTTCCACAAAAAGCTGTTTTAATAGCCTCTTTTTCATGTTCATTTTCTGTCAAGGTTCAATGGGATTTAAATTCAGCAATTTTCGGATAAACTGACACGGGATTAACAAAATGGAGCCAACAGGAATTATCAAGTGAATGAAAATGATGAAAATTGAAAAAAAAAACAAAAAACTTTTCAATTGCATTTTAAGCTTTCTGATTCTCAACCCTCAAACTTATAATAAATTAAAAAAAAAAAAAAAAAAAAGGATTTAAAAATGACTTAATTATTTAGAGATACATGTTTGAAATTTTATTCATTTAGATATAATGATTTGAGTTTTTTTGTTTTTTTTAAAATACTCATTTGAGTTTTTTTTTTAAAAGATACTCATTTGAGTTTTTTTTTTTTTTAAAGATACTTATTTGAGTTTTTTTTTAAAAAGATACTTATTTGAGTTTTTTTTTTTTTTAAGATAATGATTTGAGTTTTTTTTGTAAAAGATAATGATTTGAGTTTTTTAATTAAGATACTCATTTGAGTAATAAAAAAACTCGAATAAATATCTTTTAATAAAAAAAAGATACTCATTTGAGTTTTTTTATTCATGAAAGATACTCATTTGAGTTTTTTCTTAGATTACTCATTTGAGTTTTTTTTTTCTCGATTACTCATCCAAGTTTTTTCTCGGATTACTCTTAATGTCTTCAGCATAAAATAACCCAAATGTTGTCATGCCGTAAAATCCAACCAACCAGAGTATATATCTGGTAATCAGGTAGTGGAATTTTTATTGTCATTCCTTAAACTAGATATGTCAAAATTGTTACTTTTTAATTTTTATTTTACCCTCCTTGAATTAAAATTCAACAAAACTAATTTTTGCTATATTATGAAGGGGAAGAATTTAAAACAAAATCACATGTAAAAATGATTTGTTCTACAGTCTTTAAAATGGAAGAATTTCATAAATTAAAATCTGTATCTGTCAAAATGGCACATTTTTGCCATTTTTTTTTCTCTTGAAGATGTGCTCTTTTTAACGTGATTTATTTCATTGTTATAATTAAGAAATTCATAGAAAAACTTTTTGTATGTAAGTTTAGGCTCTGTTCTTGGAACAAAAAAATTAAAATAAGTGACAATTTACCATTTCAAGATATTTTTTAAAGTTTAAAGAAAGGGGGAGGTGCTGTCATACTGAAATTTTGGCCATATGTCCCTTAAAGCCTTCCATATAATGTTGATATTTATGTTGGGCCTATTCAGGAGGTTATTAGTGCCATATACTAAGTTTTTCAAGGTGTCCCATCATGATGCAATGGTTAGCAAGCTGGTCTCGCAGATCTCCCCTTACTTATGACCTTGTGTTAAGTCATACCCGTAGGGTAAATAATAACAGAAATACTGGGGTGAAATAGTATCTCTGTCGTAAAGGAAAGGAGACAAGGCAATTATAGTGTATATAATTGGGTTAACAATTTATTGGGTTTGGTATTAAATGCGTGAGTATATAAATTGTGTAAATGTCTGTAAGAGGTTGCCAGAGAATTTCTCTTGGCGGGATATATTTGTAAGTATATAGAGGTTTAAGAAACTTAACTTTGTAGTATCTGTCTCAGCAATGTCCCGAGGTTGTCAGGTAAGGTTGCTGTTTCTGTGATGTCTGCCTGTTGGAGTTGTCATGTTTCTCTCACGGGTGCAGACTCTGTTCTGTTGAGTCAGGGTTCTATCTCTGCCCCCTATTGTCTGGACTTCCGGTCGAGGGCAGATAACCCAATTTCCAATAATAATTTGGTCACCTCACGTGGTGTAATGGTTAGCAAGCTAGATTCGCAGACCATTGTTAGTAAGTTTGATTCTCATTGGGCACCCATACTTCTGGCCTTGTGCCACATCTAAGCTTAGTAAATAACTGATTTTCTAGTTTCGCCCCCCCCCAAGGCATAATCAGATGTATAAGTAAGTAAAGTCATTGAGATGGCCTAAAGTCAGTATCAGCCAGACAACGAGGGAATCTATCCCCTTTTCACTAGTGCTAGACCAAGAAGATTCTTTTTGTGTCTGAGGTGGAGCACCACACCTATCATCAGCTCCTCACATTCCTGCTCAGATCCCAGTTCTAACTCGTACCCTGAGTTGGCGAGGGCTGGTATCAAACCAGGAATCTTGTGATTCCGGGCAGACGCTCTACCGACTGAGCTAAACTGAATTATATAGCACTTAAAAAGAAAAGTTAAGGAAAAATAAAATACTGTATATTTTTGTATATCATGGAACTTTCCGGGTCATGAATTTTAAAATTATAATAAAAGTTGTATAAATGTAATTAACGCTTTTGTTGTTGCCCGAACTGAAGTATTCCGCATTGGGTACTTTTCCTTTAAGTAACCTAATGCTTTATAAGAACCAGAGTTAACAATCTGTGATCATCTTATAGGGGCCTTTCCGACTGCCTTTCTTACTCAAATTAGGGTCGAAGGAAGTGTTGCAAGTCATGGACTGCTCAGCGACCAGCGTTACCTCCTTAAACACCATGGTCACCATCCATGGCAAACAGGTGGTTCCATTAGGGTAGTGATCTTACCACTCTTCAGAGGGGCAGTCAGCTCATTCTACAACACCAGAAATTGTGGAGGTAGGCAAGTAGCTCATCTGTATTGTAGACAGTAGAAAGCAGATATTAGGAGGTTGCACCATACTCAAAATATAAACTAGGCCTAGCCTTGGCCAAGTAATTACCTTACAAAAAGTTTGTATCTTGTATCTGATGTGACTGCCAAATATTTAGGTCTCAGAAAGTTGCATAGTATGTGAGTATATACATATTTACCAACACTACTCATACACTGAGTTGGCAAAGGCCAGTATTGAACCCAGAACCTTGTGGTTCCTAGTCAGATGCTCTACTGACTAAACCAAAGGAGGCAGGATGTATGATTATAAATGAAAATAAGGCAAATGTGTCATCAGTAATGCTGCCCTCCCCCATTTCTTACCCTGATTAAAAAAAATTTAAACTGGCATTATTTTTTAAAAAAAATTAAAATTATATTAAAATTTAAAAAAATTTAAAAAAATGTTTTTTTTCAAAAATTAAAAGAATGTTTTTTTTTCAAAAATTAAAAGAATGTTTTTTTTTCAAAAATTAAAAGAATTTTTTTTTTTCAAAAAAAAAGAATGTTTTTTTTCAAAAAAAAGAATATTTTTTTCAAAAATTAAAAGAATTTTTTTTCAAAAATTAAAAGAATATTTTTTTCAAAAAATTAAAAAAATAAAAAATTAAAAATTAAAATCAAAAATTTCTAAAGTAAAGGAAGGAAAAAGAAGAAATGTGTGTGTGTGTGTATTTGGAGAAAGAGAAGCAAAGAGAAAAGGAAGAGAAAGAAAGAAAGATGAAAAACATGTCTGCCTTCCAACTGCGTCTTTTATATAATGTTTTAGTATTAGCAGCGACATTAGATTGATTTATTAAAAAAATATAAAAGACTGTCTGTACATGAAGGTTTCATTTGTATATGTTTTAGCTCCAAAAAGTTGTGGTTACATTATATTCAATATGGCATTGTACTTGAGGAAGGGCGGGGGAGTAAACCCCCCTCAAAACAAATCCGTAGCCAGAGTCACTAAGGAGGAGTAACACTGAATTTCAGTGCTACACAGCAACTCCTGCGACACTGCCGTTGCCAAACTGCATAGGTTCTTATTCTTTCTTTTGGACCACAGCAGCAGTGTTGGAGAGGGGGATCTGCTGCTTAGGCAACAGCATATCCTCCAAACCGCCCAGGTTACATAGTATATATAAAAAATATAAAATAAAAACTACTGCATCGTCTTTCGCAGATGGAAGGATGCCAACAACAACAACAACTGTACATTAATGTATTTAAACAAAATTAGGACCATATGACCTTTAGGCACCCCTTTTTGATCTCGATTAAGAAAGGACATATTTTTCAATATAAAATAACGTCTATTAAAATAGACGATTTTAGTTTTAATAGACGATTTTTAGATTTAAAAAAAAAATTATAAAACTAACCCCTAACCCCTAGCAAACAACCGGATATTGACGGTGTAAATGAAAAACATGTCATTTCTTAATCAAGATCAAAAAAGGGGTGCCTAAAGTAATATGGTCCCAAAATTAAAAGATGAAGATAACCTTAAATGTCTGCATAAAAACAAGTCCTTCTTTCAGAAAAACCAATATGGCATCACAAAAATGTGTATTGCAAAGTTATTCATATCAGCAATAGGGATTTTGGGAGTAAAAAACTAAAATATCAGTGTCCTGGGTATGATGTTAAACTACATATTGTGGTGAGATTTGAATTCTGGAGCTCTGTAGAGTGTGGAGTACTGTTTCATTGCCATTACTCCCAGGTCCACTCTGAACCTGGAGTGGTAGTACCTGTTAGGGTCCTATTTATTGGTTAAACGGATAAAAAGATGAGTTTTAAAATTGTTTGAAAATAAAAAATTAGTTTTAAAAATTTGAATATTCAACAAGTATTGATAAAATGGAAACATCTTAAAATAACCCAAGAGTTAACATGCCGTAAAATCCAACCAACCACAAAATCTCATCAAAATTAGGGTGCCATTTGCCTATAGGTTAGGGAATTGCATTCATTCTACATTCATTTTTCCATCTTTTGTGTAGTTAGTATTATTTGGATTCTTTGGACTATTGTCCTCATCTTTATTGTTATTAGCAGTATTTTTCTGAATTTTTGAGGAGGCTTGATAATTTGTATTATTTGTATTATTGTCCTCATCTTTATTGTTATCAGCTGTATTTTTCTGAATTTTTGAGACGAGGCTTGATTATTTGGATTATAGTCCTCATCTTCATTGTTATCTGTACAACATTTTGGCCGATGTGCCCTACAGCCTTCTTCAAGTATTTCTTGTCGGACTCAGGAGCCTTCTTGAACTTGGGAGCCTTCTCATCGAACTCTGGAACCTTCTTGTTGTAATTGGGAACCATCACGTCCCTTTGAACCCAACCCTTTATTTAAGAAGGTTCCTGAGTTCAAGAAGGCTCCCAAATCTGACAAGAAATACATACATATATATATATATATATAACATAGTCATGATAACACAAATAAAAGTTATTTCTCTGAAAATGGACACATGGCGTAGTGGATAAAGGAGTTAGGTTAAGACAGTTCAAAGTGACAGTTATCTCTGGACTGCAGGTTCAATCCTGCTCAAGGGCAGCAGTAACATAGAATAATAATTAACAGCTTAACGCCTCTACCCTAGCTATGGTTAGCGGAATGAGAACAGGATACCCCCGTGGACTGAATAAAGGGTTAGGTTCAAAGTTCCATAATGGCTCCCGATTATGACAAGAAGGTTCCTGAGTCCAACAAGAAATACCTGCAGAAGGCCGGAGGGCACATCGGCCGAAACGTTGTACAGATAACAATGAAGATGAGGACAATAGTCTGAATAATGCAGATAATACTAGATAAAAGTTAAATACAAATTTTCTGTAACAATAATAAAACAAAAAATTTATTTTCAGAGAGGAAAATTGAATAAGTACGGTGAATTTTTTCGGGTTAGCTCAGTCGGCAGAGTGTTCGGCTAGAAACCACAAGGTTCCTAGTTCGATACCGGTCTCCGCCAACTCAGCGTATGAGTAGCACAGGGAACTGTGCGTTAAAGTAAGGAGCTGATGGAAGGTGTGGTGCTCCACCTCAGACGCTAAAATAATCCCCTTGGTCTAGCGCTAGTGAAAAGGGGATAGACTCCCTTGCTGCATGGCTGATACCGACATTAGGCCGCCTGACGACTTTTCCTTTTCCTAAGGAGTTGGCAATAGGAAGCACTGTTTACAGTTGCAACTTTTTCAAAGAAAATATAAAGTGATGGGTCCTTTCACGTCCCAGAAGACTGTCAGCATGACCTTATTTACTGACCGCTGTGCCTGAAATGTTTTCTTTAACACAAAGTCAGTTGTTTCCACTCTATGAACTGTCTTTTTGATTTAGGCTCAACGCCGGGGTCCAGTGGCTATGGCCCTGGGCCTTAGAAGCTATTATCGTTGATCCCAAGGGGCCATCCCCCCAGGCAACACCTGCCCCCTCGATTTAAAGGGCAAGGGTTGGGTTTATTGCCCAGTGCCTGAGGCACCCTGCTTGAGGGGTAATGCCGACAGGATCAACGCATTTTTTTGCACACACCACTCATGAGTCTTGGTTTGTGGGTGGTCCCACATTATTAGGGCCTTGTGCCTAACCTGTGCTCATGGGGTACGTGATAAATATCATGTTTAGACCTTTTCTTTCTTTCCTACTTTTTTTCCTTTTTTAAAATTTTTTTTTTTTTTACTAGAACATGCTTCTCTGTACACATCACACATTTCTCTGTGAATTTAACATGGTTTGCACTTCTCAGCCACCAAAAATTTAATGACAGACCTCTGTACAAGCCTGAAGTACTCTGTTTGATTTGTCACCATTTTGAACGTTTTTTGCGTGATTGTTATATACCCTATCTATGAACATTAATTGGTGTGTCTCAATCTTTATAGATACAGGATTATTATATTGACTGAGTAGTCTGATACCACAAGCTGCTGACAAGTATTGTATGTTTTTAATGTTAATCAAGATTCCATTTCATTTCCAATATCCGTTTGGTTATTTCTCATTTAGTAATCTTTGTTAGGTTACAACAGTGATTAAAATAATTTTTGCTATAAACCAATTCTGAACAATGCAAAGTTTACATTTACAGAAATAAATTCTGAGGAGGTGGAGTGTGGCATGCATCTTCATTGACATTACTCCCATGTCCACTGACTTGGGGTGGTTGTGCTTACTAGGATCCTCTCTGTGGCTCAAATAGATCTCTTTGAAAATTATTTGTATTGGATAGAAATATTTGAAACCATATATCTGTGGGTAGATTATTTGAATTAAAAATAGTTACTCGAAACTATAATTAGTATTATCTCTGTTATTCAGACTATTGTCCTCATCTTCATTGTTATCTGTACAACGTTTCAGCCGATGTGCCCTTCAGCCTTCTTCAGGTATTTCTTGTCGTAATCGGGAGCCATCACGGAACTTTGAACTTAACCCTTTATTCAGTCCACTGGAGTATCCTGTTCTGAAGAAGGCCGGAGGGCACATCAGCCGAAACGTTGTACAGATAACAATGAAGATGAGGACAATAGTCCGAATAATGCAGATAATACTAATCATCAAGCCTCATCTCAAACATTCAGAGATATTATAATTGTTTACTGAAGATTATTATCATTAGTTTCTTGTAACCATATAATTGTGTAAACAAATGATTAGATAGAAATAGTTACTTGAAACCATAAAATTGTGTATGAATTATTATTGTTACATAGGAATACTTGAAACCATAAAATTGTGTATGAATTATTATTATTACATAGGAATACTTGAAACCATAAAATTGTGTATGAATTATTATTATTACATAGGAATACTTGAAACCATAAAATTGTGTATGAATTATTATTATTACATAGGAATACTTGAAATCATAAAACTATGTGCAAATTATCTGCATTAGATACGGATACTTGATATCATATAACTGTGTGCAAAAAACAATTATGAAACAAGTATACAAAAGATGTAAATATAAACATATAATTTATGCGATTCCCTAACCTCTAGGCATGAAATAATCCCAGATGGGTTGACACGTCTTTAAGATCAATAAAAAATAAACTTGGTAGGCAAAATTATGAATTGTATTTTTTTTTTTAAAGTTGTAATTTTCTTAGGTATCATTTTTGTAATTTGCATGTTTTTTTGTTTTTAAGTTGTAATTTGCAAGGGTTCTTTTTTTAAAAGTTGTAATTTGCATGTGTTTTTGTTTTTTTCGTGATTAGTATTTTTTTCCCTCTTGTGAAATTGGCTGTTCTCAGTCAGGCTGGTTAGTTTCACTTTCATTTTTGAAAGTTTCTTTGTTTTTCACTTGGATCTTTTATTTCTTCTATAATTGCTTTTTATTGGCCATGACTGCATTTCTTGGTTCACTCTGACCTGAAACACATCATCATCATCAGTAGCAGCAGAAGTGGGGGAAAGGAAGGCTCATTTATTTACTCAGGAAGAAGTTGTGCATTTGTGGGGTGGCAAAAGTTTTAATGTTTTAGGTTAAAAGGTAGATGTGGTTATCCTTGGTGCGTGTTCCTAGGGTTTACTTTTTTTACCCCATCTTATTTGGTCACGCTGAAAAGGAAGGAATTCGAGGGAAGAAAAGGAAGAGACAAAGACAAAAGGTAGTTTTAGGATTCAGGCTTTATTCATAGGTCATAATATAGCGTAATTAAAATGGTCTATGGAGAATTTGGATTGAAAAGAAAATGCAAATCAGATTTTTGGGTAAAGAGAAAAAAAAAAGAAATAAGATAAAGTTTAAGATTTTAAGCACTCAACATATGTCACACCAGTGACCCCTGAACTAGATTTTAAAAAAAAACCTCCCAAATTTTCTTCAGAAGTGCGGAAATGGATATGTCCCTTCCCCTAACCTGGGGCCACAAATGGAAGTAATGGGAACTCTGTCTTTTGCTAGGCTCTTGCTAGAAGAGGATGTCATTCTTCGGTCCCTGCTGGGTATTTGTTTGAGTAGTATTCATAGTGGTAATGAATGTAATTTATGATAGAAAAGTTTGACCTTACTCTTTCTCTTTGAAAACCCATAAACTGAGAGATAAATAAACAACCCCTTTTTGACTCTGCAACATGCTATTCCTTCGTATGTTGTTTTTTGTTGGAGTGCACTGCCTATGTGATTGTTGTTGTCTGTGTGTGACTGAGGTCAGAAAAATAATTTTTTTTTTTTTTTTAAATTTTTTTTTTTACTCCCATCATGGTGTTGTGGTTAGTAAACTAGTCTTGCAAATCCATTACTACTGTATAGCGTGTTGGATCCTTGTTGAGTGCCCCATAAAAATCCTCATGTTAAAAAGACCTTTTGTTTATCTGGTGTAGTCTGGTCTTAAGTCAGGAAAATAAATCTTTTTTTTCTCCCCCTATTTGGATTATCTATCTCAGTGTTTGATAACCCTATGATATTGTTATAACGTACTTATGATAACCCTATAATATTGTTATAACGTACTTATGATAACCCTATAATATTGTTATAACGTACTTATGATAACCCTATAATATTGTTATAACGTACTTATGATACCCCTATGATTGTTATAACATACTTAGATTAGTCGTTAGCAAATTTGTTCTGGTTTTCGTGTCTAAGATGACAACATGAATCTTTTTATAAACTCTTTTTTTCCTTTCTTTCTTCCTTTCCTTCCTTTTCTTTCTTTCCTCTTTTCTTTCTTTCCTCTTTCTTTCCTTTCTTTTCTTTCTTTCTTTCCTTTCTTTCTTTCCTTTCTTTCTTTCCTCTTTCTTTCCTCTCTTTCTTTATAGATTTTCTTTTTCATTTCTGCATTGAACTCTTTTGTCTGAGATAAGAAATAGGTTAGAAGTGAGGAAAATCCAATGTAACGAACGAGCATTTCTGTGATGGCTGCGCAAATTGATTTCTCTCAAGTTTGAAATATTTAGTTTATCAGAAGTCGACAAACAGCTGTAGTTGTTTACTACACTTAGGTTAGTTTTCTAGTGTAATGCTTATCAGCATAGGAAATGGCCACAGCGAACCGAGTTCAAATCCTGGACATTGCAGTTGCATTTCACATAGTGCTGTTGGTTGGTTGGCAGCCTTCTGTCTACGAGAGATGATGGAGTAGTGTCAAATTTTTATTTTTTAAAATTTTTTTTGTTTGGTAGTGTCAAGGTTTTTTTTTTTTTTTTTTTTTTTTTTTAAAAATTTTTTTGTTAACTTGAACTACATAGACTGGGTGGGTTCATATGGAGGATAAGCTGTTGCCCATGCAGCAAATTTCCCCTTTCCACACTGCCGCTTTCATCCAAAGGAAAGGTAAGGCAGCGGTAGTGTCGCAGGAGTTGTTGGGTAGCACTGGATTTCAGCATCCCACCACCTTAGGGACTCCGGCTCCTGATTTATTTTCGGGCTTTACTCCCCTAGCCTTCCATTGAAAGGCAGCGGAGGTTTGTGTCTGAATTCTCCCTGAGTTGATGGGTTGCCGACCAAAGCTAAGGAATTCAAACCCATTTGGGGATTTATGCAAGTAGTAAGTAAAAAGTCGTTGGGGCGGCCTAAAGTCGGTATCAGCCAGTCAGCGAGGGAGTCTGGCCCCTTTTCAATAGCACTAGACCAAGGAGATTGTTTTTGCGTCTGAGACGGAGTGCCACACCTACCATCAGCTCCATACTTTACTGCACAGATCCCTGTGCTACTCATACGCTGAGTTGGCGAGGACGGGTATCAAACTATGAACCTTGTAATTTCTAGCCGAACGCTCTACCGACTGAGCTAACCCAGCCCCTATGCAAGTAGTAAGTACCCCAATCCTACTACTATCAGTGTTCCTGAAAAAGAAATGCGGTTAGGGACCTTATTATTCTACAGTTGTCATTGTATTATCATTTATTATGGATTTTTAAAGTTTGAAACCCAATCATAGAGGGAGGGATGAATGCCCCTGATTCTCCCTCCCCCAAGTTATGGGTTAAATAGTACCATGACAGTGGTTCTTACCTATGGACTCCTTTGATTTCTATCTCATCCTGTATTGTATTTTAAAAAAAAGAAAAAAATGCCCAGTTTATCCTACTATATTTATCCACTAGAAGTGGCTACCCAGCGTCACCTGGGTAGAGGTATGAGGGAGAGATATTCTCACGGATCCATTATTGTTGAATTGCAAGTTGGATCCCTGCGGGATGCCCCACTAAAATCCCCATCTAACCCCTCCCCCCAAAAAACCCAAAAAAAAACACCTTACGTTAATCTGTACACTCTGATAAGAAAATTTAATGTCTCCTATTTAAAATATTAAATGCAAAAAAAAAAAAAAAAAAATTCCATGCTGTTATTTTTATTTTATTTTAATTTTTTTTTTAATGAATATAAATCAAATCATTATTTTTATGTATAGATAGATAACTGGAATTAGAGTAGTTGGATGCATACCTTTCCCAAAGGTATTAGCGCTATGTGAAATGCAAACAGCCTTATCCAGGATTTGCAATCATCTCGAAAATATTACAGCATTGTATAAAAACATAAGGTAGAATGTAATGAATTATGCGCTGTAATGTTGTTTTAATGCTTATTTTTTTATAAATAATATTTTTCTTTGGTGTAATAAATTTGGAAAATTAAATGTTTTTTAGTAAACTTATTAATATAAGTTTATCTGAAGCTCACTTGTAATCCAAATTTTAGCTTGCAGCAAAGAAATAGATCAATCAAGTGACAACTCATAACTTGGAAAACTCTTTCAGTTCAGGTACTCCTAAGTCAAGGTACTACTGTATATATAACTGTAGAAAGTTAGTAAATATTTGCAAATCATTTATAGCTGATGTCTGTAATGTTAGTTATCTAAAGTCTTAAGAGGTGCTACCATTGCAGTTCAGAGTGGTAGTGAGAGTCCTCGGAGCTCCAGAATTGGAACCTCACTAGATGCAGTTTAGTGTCATTCCCAGGATACCAAAACCTTCAACGACCACCTTGTAGTACATATATGATTTAAAAAAAAAAAAAAAGAAAAAAAGAAAGGTTGCCATAAGAGCAATTGAGGAATACGGTTGGGACGATCATATAGGTGCTAGAGCTTGACATGATGAGCCAATTATCAGCAGTGGGGAGGGGGTCACTGATTGCCTGTCCAGCCTAAGACAGGACTAAGGTTGAGTGTTGCAGTTCATGGACTGCTAAGCCACCTGGATTCCATCCCTAAGCATTACAAGTTGCTACCCACATCCAACATGTGGCCCCATTGGGGTTGTTATTTTGTTTTATTTTTACCACTCTGCAGAGGTGCAGTCAGCACAGGATGGTTCAGTATTTTAGGAGACAGCTTGAAATCTTATCATAATGGAGATAGTGTGTTTGTCTGTAATGAAACTGTTACTACTCAAGTCACAATTCCCTTTGTTATTTACGTCACATTCTTCATGATTTTATTTTTTTAAAAACCTCAATTATCAATAAAATTGTTTTACATTATTGATACTGTTGGCCTTATCTACATACTAATAATTGTATGCAATTGTATTCATATATACAACAAAATAGTGGTTTATAGTGTGAACGGGAAGGCTAATTTGATATAAAAAATTTGATTTTAATAAAAATGTGTTAGTATTATTGATTTCTAATTGTTTGGTTTTATCTTAATGAAAATGAGCAAAAATCTCAGGGATAAATCTTAAAAGAAATTCATTAACAAGAAGAAATAACTCTAATTTTATTCTTTACTGACTAATTTAAATAAATAGTTAAATAAAAAAAATTTGCAATGAAAGACAGGTACGAAAGAGTAAGTTTCATTTGTTCTATTTTTTCGATTATACCCCTCTCTGTTTCAAATCTTTTTATCTGCATTCTTATTTTGTTTCATTAGTCTTTCTAATTTAATATAATAATTTATTGCATTAAAACTTAAATACTTTCACCCGGAGGGTGCATATATTTTGCTAGTTTGTTTAATTGCTGTTAAAAAAATTGAAACTTGTGACTGAGATTGTTTTATTTTTTCTTCTTTCAGTATTGGAATGTGCTTGCACTTGATGGAAGTAACTGGCAAAGAGTGGATCTCTTTCACTTCCAGTTGGCTATAGAGGTAAGAGTCTGTAGCAGCAGCAGCAGCAGCCATTTTGAAATGTTAACATAATTGATGTTATTAAAACTTTGTGCTCACAATCCCATTGCTGGTTGCTGGCTTACTTGTTTTTGGCAGGAGACAATTTCCTAACTTCTCTCTTTGCTTTCTTTCATTCTCTTTCTTTTTCTCTTTATTTCTCAGTTTTTTTTCCTCATTCACACACACACACACACTCTCTCTCTTTCTCCCACCCCTTCATCTATCTCTATCATTGCCTCTTTCTTCTCTCGCTCTCTAACTCTCACATTCTCTGTGAGTTTTTCTTTAATCTCTCTCTGTTTTCTTCTTAACTCTCTCTCTCTACTTCTTTCTTTGCTCTCTCTCTCTCTCTCTCTCTCTACTCCTCTGTCTCTTTCTTTGACCTCACTCGCTGTGCCTCTTTCATTGCTATCTCATTTGCTCTTCATTGCTCTCTTTCTTTGCTTCTTTTTTTCTATCTGTCTCTTTCCTTGTTCTCTCCCTCTCTTTCTCTCTCTGCTCTCTGTGCTTTCTCTTTTTGCTCTTTTCTCTCTGCTAACTTTCTTCTCTCCTCTCTCTCTCTTTGCTCTCTGTCTCTCTTCACTCTCTTTGCTCTCTGTCTCTTCACTCTCTTTGCTCTCTGTCTCTTTGCTCTCTCTTTCTCTCTCTCTTCGCTCTCTTTCTCTCTCTCTTCGCTCTCTTCTCTCTCTCGCTCTCTCTCTCTTCGCTCTCTCTCTCTCCTTCTTCTCTGTCCTCTTTCTTCTCTCTCTTTGCTCTCTCCTCTTCTTCTCTTTCTTTGCTCTCTTCTCTCTCCTCTCTCCTCTCTTCTCTCTCTTCTCTCTTCTCTCTCTTCTTCTCTCTCTTCTCTTCTCCTCTTCTCTCTCTCTTCTTCTCTCTTCTCTCTCTTCTCTTTCTTCTCTCTTCTCTTTCTTCTCTCTCCTTCTCTCTCTTCTCTCTCCTCTCTCTCCTCTCCTCTCTCTTCTCTCTCCTCTCTCTTCTCTCTCCTCTCTCCTCTCCTCTCTCTCTCTCTCCTCTCTCTCCTCTCTCTTCTCTCTCCTCTCTCTCTCTCTCCTCTCTCTCTCTCTCTCTCTCTCTCTCTCTCTCTCTCTCTTTGCTCTCTCTCTCTCTCTGCTCTCTCTCTCTTTGCCCCTCTCTTGCCTCTCTCTTTGCCCTCTCTCTTTGCCCCCCTCTCTCTCTTTGCCCTTTCTCTTTGCTCTCTCTTTGCTCTCTCTCTCTCTCTTCTCTCTCTCCCCTCTTTTCTCTCTCTCTTTCTCTCCTCTTCTCTCTTTCTCTCTCTCTTCTCTCTCTCTCTCTCTCCTCTCTCCTCTCTCTCTATTCTCTCTCTCTCTAGTCCCTTCTCTCTGATCTCTTTGCTCTCTCTCTGTTCTAGTCTCTTCTCTCTGCTCTCTTCTCTTATCTCCCTCTCTCCCTCACCCTCTCTATATATTTGCCCACTTGCTCTCTCTCTCTCTCTCTCTCTCTGTGCATATCTCTCATGCCCCCCCCCACACACACACATACAGAGGGAGAAAAAAAGCCAAAAAAACCCAAAGAATTCAAGATATTCACCCAGTGTCTTGTGTGTTGGGATTAATTTGCAGCCATTTTGCCAACTGAAAGAAACAAAAACAATTTTCTTTTCTTTTCCCTCTGTTTATTTCACTTTCTTTTTTTCTATTTTCAACAACTTGTTACACATCTCGATTCCTTGTGGCTATCAATGGCAAATATTTCAGAGGTACCCAAGCATTAGGAACATTGCAAATATCGGACATTACTTTGACATAATTATTTGTGGCTGTCAAATTAGGCCTAAGTTTTTCACTTGTCTATATAATATGTTTGCAGAGGGGTAAGACTCCCCCAAATGGAGCCACCTGTTGGCCATGGGTGGCGACCTGTGATGCTTAAGGATAGAACCCAGGTGGTTCAGCAGTCCATGACTTGAAATACTCCACTTTGGCCTTTTCTTAGGCTAGACAGGCGGTCAGAGAGACCCCTCTGATCAATCGGCTGGTCACGTCAAGCCTAGCACTTATATGATCGCCCCAACCCTATTGCCCTTATGGCAAGCCCCAACTTTTTTTATCATATGGCTGCTAGAAGGCAGTGGCTGAGGGTCTACATGTCCTAGGAATGACATTAAACTCTATCTGATGGTGAGATTCCAGTTCTGGAGGTTTGGGGAATGTGGAGCACCCCTTCATCACCATTGCTCCCTGGTCCACTCTGTCCCGAAGTGGTAGTACCTGCTAGGGTCCCATCTATGGGTTAAATAGAAAAACATGAGTTTATAAACAAAATTGTATTATCCATTAAAAATGACTTTATTTCAAAACTTTGTCAGCATTAAATAACCCACTTAGGTTGATATGCCTGTAAACCAAACCAAACCTTCATGGATTATCTAATGCCAAAGTCATGCTTGTAGAAGAATAGTAAAAAAGAAAAAACAAAAGTAAATTTGGCAGAGTGGCCTGTGGTCGGTATCAGCCCCAAAGGGTCTCTAACCACACAGTGAGAAGTTGGCATCTTAGGAGCGATGGACCCCTGAGTCGGGGGGGGGGGGCAGGGGGTCAAGCAAAGGTCATTACCTGCCAATAATAACTATAACGGTTAATGGTAACTTTCCATTTAACCCCCTCCGATTTTGAATCTTTAACAAACTTTAATTCAAAATCTAGCTACATTTACAAACATAATTTGTAGGCTACCCACACATTATGTAACATGAGAAAATTGCTAATTCTTGTATTGGATTGGCCATGGAGGTGCGTGGTGTTGGAATGGTTACCATCATAGGAAATGGACATAATGAGACAAGTTCAAATCCTGGATGAGACTGTTTGCATTTCACATAATACCCTTGGGAAAGGTACTAATCTGACTATTCACCCTCCAGCTATGGGCAAAAAGTAGGGTCGACTGGGCTCTTTAACCTTAGTTACAATCTTATGCGCCATTCTGTAGGCCTTAAGCAAGAGCGTTTATCCAGTGGAATTGGATCCTTGGTCGTCCTCTGATAATGAATCCTTTGGTTCTTCTGGTAAAGAGTCCTCAGTTCCTTCATCAATAGTCGTAAGTTCTTCCTCAATGATTGCAAGTGAACTGTGGCAAGTTACAGTGTTTAAGTAGTGAATCAGCCACGCATTATGGTTGTTGATTGACCGGAGGAGTAAACCACATGACCTTGGCTAGTCTATAAATTCAGGGTGGGAATTGGAGCTCACCTTATATCACAAATATTCCAACAAGGCAACCAGTCTAGGAGAAGGAAAACTCTAAATTCAAACCTGTTAAATTCTGCTTAAAAATCGACCTTGTGTTACATCCTGCTTGCGTGGAGGGGTTGGTAAATATATATACTGGATTGGACACAAACCAACTACCAGCATGTCACTTCTGAGTTAGCCATTAGAAAATTCAGATCTAACAACGCCCTGTTGGCTGGGGCATTAGAATGCACCGATTTGCAATACTCCACTTTTGCCCTATCTTGAGCTAGAGGGGCGGTCGGTCGGAGAGGCCCCCTCCAATCAATCGGCTGGTCACATCAAGCCCTAGTACCTATATGATTTTCCCAACCCTATTGCCCTTAAGGCAAGCCCCAATCCCTTTTTATCATATGGGTGCTAGAAGGTGATGACTGAGGGTCTACATGTCGTGGGAATGACGTTAAACTGTATCTGATGGTGAGGTTCCAGTTTTGCAGGTTTGGGGAATGAGGAACACCCCTTCATCACAAATGTTCCCTGGTCCACTCTGATCTGGAGTGGTAGTACCTGTTAGGGTCCCATCTATGGGTTAAATAGAAAAACATGTGTTGATAAACAAAATTGTATTATCCATTAAGAATTGATTTATTTCATAACTTTATCGGCATTAAATGACCCACTGAGGTTGATATGCCGTAAAACAAAACCAAACCAAACCAAACCAAATCAGATCTAACAGCTTGCAATGATTTCTTATAAGGATATGTCAAGGAGAAGGTATTTGTCCCTTCTTGTTAATTTAGATGATATGCAATAACATATCTCAACAGCTGTTGCTAGGGTTGAAGATATGCTAACATGTTTGGCAAGAATTTGACTAGCGTCTCTGCAGTCTGACTAAGAGTGCACACTTCTATAGTTTGTTCCATCTCCACTACTTTGAAAGGCCCCAGTTCAGCTTCTGATGTACCCCACCACTCCCACATTTAGAGAAATACATCTTCTTTTTTTTTGTCTGCTTGAGTACCAGATATAAGTGATGCTTCTCAAGAGATATGTATCAGGTATATCGCATCGTCGTCTTTATTTTTTGAGATACAAGAAAAGGTGGTTAAATCCTACTTAACGGACATAAATTCCACCATTGTATGTTACCTCACCGAAAGAAAAAAAATACTAAAAATCAGGCAATTAACTGAATTTAATGAAATTTTCAGTGTTGATACATTAATGAATAAAAAATATAATGTACCTGTTATTTTATTTACAAAGATTTACATTGGCAATAAACCCAGCCCTGCCCCTTTAAATCAAGGGGGCAGGTATTGCCTGGAGGGATAACCCCCTGGGAACAACGATATTAGCTTATACGGTCCGGGGCTGAAGCCACTGGTGGCCATATCTACATACTAATAACATGCAATTGTATTTATATATACAACAAAATAGCAGTTTACAGTGTGAACGGGAAGGCTAATTTGCATATTGATATTAAAAATTTGATTTTAACAAATATGTGCTTAGTATTATTGATTTCTAATTGTTTGGTGTTATCTTAATGAGTATTAGCAAAAATCTCAGAGATAAAACTTAAAAGAAATCCATAAACAAGAAGAAATAACTGTAATTTTATTCTTTGCTTCCGAATTTAACTATTTAATTAAATGAGGAATAATTAACAATGAAAGATGGGGCAGATGGAAAATGATGGAAGAGTTAGTTTCAAAGTCATTCTATTTTTCAATTATACCCCCTATGTTCCAAATCTTTTTATCTGCATGAGAGGGGGAATTTGCTACTTGGGCAACAGCTCATCCTCCATATGAACCTGCCCAGACTACGTAGTTCCAATAAAAAAAAATTAAAAATAGAAGATTGGACACTACTCCATCGTCTCACAGACAGAACGATGCCAACAATAACAACATGATATAATCATTACGTTTGATATGTTTACTTAAGAGCTATTGAATAATAGTTCAATATGTAAGAAGTATAATAATTTTGATTTAACTCTCTTGCTTTATTTCCTTTCTTTCCATCTTTTCAATATGTTGAACAGATTAGCGTTATTGCTTCCGTGTGCTCACCCCCTCTCTCTATCTTTCCTCTACTCTTTATTTTGTTATATTTTTTCTGTGTAGCATGTCCTTTTCCTTCCATTTCTCTCTTTATAATAAAAACGTCCATTATGGTCCATTATTTAGCTGAGCCGACAACACTCATCAGAAATAATTAGGCAGATAAACAACACCAGATAATTAGGATTTACATTTTGTAAATCTTGGATGATCTCATTTTTAACCAGAGGGTGTTGCAAGATGATAACGGCCATAAAATTAAGGAACACTAATATTGATATATAGATTTTTGATGAAGAATTCTTATAAAATTTTGGGATGAAAAACATCCAAAACTTTCTAAGAATTTTTTAATAAATTTTTGGATGAAAAAATCTTACAAATTCTTATAAATTTCAAAAATTTTCCATTACCTAAAGACTATAAATGTATGCTTTAGTATAAACATTTTTGTATTATTTGGATTATTCGGACTATTGTCCTCCTCTTTATTATCTATGTTATACCAAATCTATGGTTAGCGGAATGAGAACAGGATACCCCCGTGGATTGAATAAAGTTCTGTGATGACTCCGGATTACGACAAAAAGGTTCCTGTATTGGAAAAGAAGATTCCCAAGTTCGAGAAGTCTCCTTAGTCCGACAAAAAAATACCTGAAAAGGGCCGGAGGGCACATCGGCGGAAACATTGTACAGATAACAATAAAGATGAGGACAATAATCCAAATAATACTAATCATCAAGCCTCATCTCAAAAATTCAGAGAAATAGTAAAACATTTTTGTATTATTTCTCTGAATGTTTGAGATGAGGCTTGATGATTAGTATTATCTGTGATATTCAGGTATTTCTTGTCGGACTCAGGAACCTTCTTGTCATAATCGGGAGCCATCAGGGAACTTTGAACCTAACCCTCTATTCAGTCCACGGGGGTATCCTGTTCTCATTCCGCTAACCATAGCTGGGGTAGAGGCGTTAAGCTGTGTTAATTATTATTCTATGTTACTGCTACCCTTGAGCAGGATTGAACCTGCAGTCCAGAGATAATTGTCACTTAGAACTGTCTTAACATAACTCCTTTATCCACAAGGCTGTGTGTCCAATTTTTGTATTACATAAATTTATCTCTTCTTTTTTCAGCTCGGAGTGTTTTAACATTGTTACTACTAATAATCCAACTACTTTTTTTTACCCCTTTTACTTACAGGGTCCAGTAGTTGAACACATTTCCAAACGATGTGGTGGGTTTTTGAAGTCCTTGAGTTTGAGGGGCTGTCAGAGTATTACTGATGGTGCTTTAATGTAAGTTTAACATTGCAAATTTTTATTATTTTGTGATTTAAAAAAAAAAAAATTTTTTTAAATGTTCCTCGTGTCAATGAGTAGATTTTTACAACATTGCTTATATAGCTGTATGGTGATTCACGCCACGAGTGTTAGGCAGACAGGAGTTAAAAAGAGAAAACTCATGAACTCGACTTGGAATTTCAAACAACTTGTATTATTTTACACAAAGGAAATTAATTACTTGCAAACGAAGGTTTTGTCTGCAGGGAAGATAATTATATAAATATAATTCAGTCCACTTAACTGAAGTCCTGAGGTAGGTGAATTGTCGAAGTACCAAAACTACGGCTCTTTGTTCTCATTGATGAATGTAAGGGATGCCCTTGTTGTCGTCCGACTTCGGTGATGGCTGGATAAGAAAAGATAGAATTGCTCTCTTTGGTTTTGCTGCTAAAGAATGCCGGCCTGTGATTGGTTGGTTGAAAGAGAGGCTTGTAAATCAAGGATGACAACCCTACCTCAGATATTTTTTATAGCTGTGATAATTTTTTCTTATTTCATTGCCCTGAATTTTTTTTTTTTAAGCCATAAACAGAGATGCTGATAGGTATGTGTCCTCCGTCCCTGAAAAAAAAAAAAAAAAAAAAAAAAAGGATGTTGTAAAATTATATCCATGCATCCCAGTGTTTTTCTTTTTTCTTTCCTCCCCATTTCAAGCTCATTGTAAATACATTTCAATAGTTTCTTAGAAATGAATTATACAGGATAGGTTACAAGGTAGGAGTTAGATAGCTTTAGTTGTTTCCCCAGATCATAAATAAAAACCCTACAATATATTAAGAAACTTTAGTTGTTGACCCATAAATATTCGCAGGGACTCGTTCAAAGCAATTATATGCATCCCAGGATGCACTAAATTAAAAAGCTATCAGCATCACTGAGTAAATGTTTCTAAAATAAGCAATGAATACAGTGATACCTTGACTTCCGAGTTTAATTTGTTTCACTTGTAATTCAATTTCCTTGTATGTCAAATTTTGCCAGCAGCCATTGTAGGCTGCCAAAACACCGCATCTTTCACAGCCTCCATGCTTCCTGTAATTCACCAACACTATACCTGATACCTCTGTCCACACGCACACGTATATTATTACTGTACGCTGTTTATGTTCCTGACAATAGTACATTATTCAGACCATATCACCTTTAGGCACCCCTTCTGTGATCTCCACTCATAAGGACACTTTTCTCATTTACACCATCAAAATCCGGTTGCTTGTTAGGGGTTAGGGTTAGGGTTTAATTTTGTAATTTGAAAAAAAAACTCTGAAAATCGTCTGTAAACAATTAACCGGATTTTGACGGTGTAAATGGAAAAAATGTCCCCACGAATCGAGATCACAAAAGGGGTGCCTAAAAGTCATATGGTCCCATTATTCTATGTACTATGCACAAGACTTTGATGAGTTGTGGTGCATCTGAGTACTGTACACAATAAATTTCATTATTGTCAAATCAATTTTCCCCATTGAAATAAACTTTTTTTGAACTGTGTTTTTTAAAAATCTCGCAAAAAACGAGTAATGATCATACAGAGTTGTTACAAAGAAAAATTATCTGATTGGGAAGAATTATTGTAACTTGTTTTTGGCTATGTTAAATTTCAGTTGATTTAACGGTGCAAAAATGTAAAACATTGTTTTTCAATCATAATTTTCATTTTTTCCCTAAGCTGAAAAATTCTTTTGAAAAATCATCAGTTTTTTTTTTTTATGTTTCTTTTTTTGAATGGACAAAGAAATTTCAAGATAATATTAACTTTTATGCAAGTTTCATTGTGTTAAATAAAGGGGGGCGGTAAATTTCACAGGGAAAATTGGTGGTACCTAATGTACACACAGTCAGTCATTGAACATGTGCTAATCCACCCACACATGCATAAGTACATGCTCACTGTCATTCACATAAGCACACTCATGATCACACTCCCTCGGTCATTCCACACTCATGCTCATACTCAGGCATTCATGCTCCTTCACACTCAGCCATTCACACTCATACTCACCCACCTGTTCTCACACTCATATTTACTTAGTCGCTAACACTCACGCTGATGCATGTACAAGCTCACACTCATTTAAATTCACACTCATCAGCCCTGTTGGCTGGGGTGTTAGAATGCACCGACTGCACCTCTGCAGAGGGGTAAGACCTCTCTCTTCCCCAAATGGGACCACCTGTTGGCCATGGGTGGTGACCTGTGATGCCTAAGGATGGAATCCTGGTGGATGAGCAGTCCATGACATGCAACACTCAAACCCTTACTTAGGCTAGATGGGTGGTCGGAGAGGCCTCCTCCGATCAATCGCCTGGTCACATCAAGCCCTAACATCCCAACCCTATTGCCCTTTTTTATCATATAGGTGCTAAAAGGTGGTGGCTGAGGGTCTTCATGTCCTGGGAATGACATTAAACTCTATCTGATTGTGAGGTTCCAGTTTTGGAGTTTTGGGGAATGTGGAGCCCCTCTTTGTCACCATTGCTCCTTAGTCCACTCTGACCTGGAGTGGTAGTACCGGTTAGAGTCCCATCTATGGGTTAAATAGAAAAATGTGTTTATAAAAAAAATTGGACTAAATACCTGAAGAAGGCCAGGGGGTACATCGGCCGACACGTTGTACATACAGATAACAATAAAGATGAGGACAATAGTCCGAATAATCCAAATAATACTAATTATCAGGCCTCATCTCAAAAATTCAGAGAAATAAGAACAGGTAGATTTAAATGTGAAGATCAAGGCTGATTTGAATCAATAAGATTAGTAACCATTGGTGTCAGCTTAATAGCCTAGCGACCCCCCCCCTCTCCTCCTCTTCCTTCCTCCCCCTCCTCCTTCTTCTTCTTTTCATCTCTCCCTTGCACACTGAGGGGAAACGCCTAAAATGGTGCTGTTTTAACAATCTATTCCAATTTGCAGTTGGGATTGAAGTGGTGTGCGGGGGAGAAAAATGGGGTGGGGGCGGGCATGAGAAGAAAAAATGAGTTCTCTTCATTGTTATAGATTTCAAACAAAAAAAAAAAGAAAGAAAGAATATTAAAAAGAAAAAAAAAAGAAATATTAAAAAAGAAAAAAAAAGAAAGAAAGAATATTTAAAAAAAAAAAAAAAAATAAATAAATATTAAAAAAAAAAAAAAAAAAATATTAAAAAAGAAAAAAAAAAAAATATTAAAAAAAAGAAAAAAAGAAAGAAAGAAATATTTAAAAAAAAAAAAAAGAAAGAAATATTAAAAAAAAAGAAAAAAAAAGAAGAAAATATTTTAAAAAAAAACCAAAAAGGAAAGAAATCAATGAGCAGCTTGTTCTTTCTTTTGGTCAGCAACTGTTTGTTTCCGCATAGAGATCTGAATTGAGTGTTGCTCTCTCTCTGCTTGCTGCGCGAGGAGTGAGGGCTTACGGTTATGACACTGCTGCCACCTCCCCCCCCTGCCAAAAGTGGTTGTTGGTATTTCCAGAGTACATTCGGGTTGTCTTGTTGCTACCTCAGCTGCTGAAAACCCACTTTGCAAAAAAAAAAAAAAAAAAAAAAACTCTCTCTCCTCCGCCTCCTAGACGTTCTCTGTTTCTCTGCTCGTTTCCTCTTCTGCATGGAGAGATAATCTTTTACGTGTTTTGTGTGTGTGTGGGGGGGAGAGGATTATCCATCTTGTTACATGAGTCAGGGTTATTGCTTGTCTGTCGCCAGTCTCTTTAACGATGGTGAAGGATTTTTCTGACACGTGTGTCAGCTGATGAAGGAGGTCATTGCCAAAAATCCTTTTGCTATTATTATCGTTATCATCATAGTCGTCATTCTTCAACCCCCCCCAACTTTGGTTGCTAGTATAACCCACTGACCTCCTCAGTTTGGCATGTAACCAAATTTGCATTTTCATTGCCAACTGTGCTTCTGCCAATAACAGAAAGATTTTGTTGCTTTTACTTGAATAGCTAATGGCTGATTTGCTGATTAAAATATACATATACATATATATATATATATATATATATATATATATATATATATATCTGCGTTATTTGGACTATTGTCCTCATCTTCATTGTTATCTGTACAACGTTTCGGCCGATATGCCCTCCAGCCTTCTTCAGGTATTTTTTTTTTTTCGGACTCGGGAACCTTCTTTTTTTTTTTTGGACTCGGGAACCTTCTTTTTTTTTTTTTTTTTTTTTGACTCGGGAACCTTCTTTTTTTTTTCCGGACTCGGGGACCTTCTTTTCGGACTCGGGGGACCTTCTTTTCGGACTCGGGGACCTTCTTTTTTTTTTTTTTTTTGGACTCAGGGGACCTTCTTTTCGGACTCGGGGAACCTTCTTTTTTTTTTTTCGGACTCGGGACCTTCTTTTCGGACTCAGGAACCTTCGGATTATGACAAGAAGGTTCCCGACTACGACAAGAAAGTTCCCAAGTTCGAAAAGAAGGTTCCCGAGTTTGAAAAGAAAAGAAGAAGCCGGGGAGCATATTGGCCGAAACGTTGTACAGATAACAATGAAGATGAGGACAATAGTCCGAATAACGCAGATAATACTAATCATCAAGCCTCATCTCAAACATTCAGAGAAATATATATATATATATATATACACACACACACACACTGATGCTGATAGGTATGCGTCCTGTGTCCCTGATGCATAAAAATCTAAAAGGATGCAGTCAAATCCTATCCATGCATCCGAGTGTTTTTCTTTTTTCTTCCCTCACCATTTTAAGCTAACTATGAATACATTTCAATAGTTATTTGTTGATAAAAATACCTTCAAACTGGTAAAAAATAATATTTTAAGGGTGGTGGTAAATATTTACATTTACTTGTCGAGAAAAACCTGTGTGTGGTGAGGGGGGGGGTAAATATCGCTTTCATATTGCATTAACTTTTCGGTAAAAATGCCTTCAAACAGCTAGGGAGTTCATAAGTAGCACAGGTCGGATTTTCAGCAGGCACCGCTTAGCGTTTTTTTTTTTAGGGCAGAATGCATTTATGCGATATGCACCCATTTCTTTATTTGACTCAGAAGATTTTTCACTTTGTTAATAAGGGGAAATAACTCTAACAAGTCTTATCTTCTAAAATATTAGCAATTGAGAACAGAAGCGAAGAAATCATGGAAATAAATTGAGTTTAATTCACTCAATTTATTTTAAAAATATTTAAAATTTAATGTTTCCAACACTAATTTTTTAGCATAAAATTTATCTGAAATGAACTTTTAGGATATTTTTGTGTTAAAGCATGCAGTTGTATTGTTTTCGAAACGATTCTAAGATTTGTATATTTCGCACGGACACATTCAAAATGGCTACTGTCTTGTTTCAAAGTGAAATTCAGTTGTCAAAATTCCTAGCATAAAATTATGCTTGCGCATTATCTGAAATGAACTTAATTGTTATTAAGAACACATTTTATGATATTTTTGTGTTAAAGCATGCAGTTGTATAATTTTCGAAAAAGTTTCTAAGATTTGTTTATTTTGCATGGAGACTTTCAAAATGGCTACCAGCTTGTTTCAAAGTGAAAGTCAAGGGAGTTACTCTAATTGCCTTATTTGCTAGGAATTTTGACAACTAAAGGTGAAAATTACTAATTTTATTTTTTGTTATTTCCTATAACTCCAACCTAAAAAAAGGGGAACCACTCTGAATGGATTTTATAAATTATTTATTTATTTATTGATCTACTAGGAAAAAAGAAGACTGGGTTAGGGTTTAGGATTTAGGGTTAGTTTAATAGGAAAATAATGGGTTAATTAATTAACAGATAAAATTTATTCAGAGTGGTTCCCCTTTTTTAGGTTGGAGTTATAGGAAATAACCTTTTTTTTGTTGTTTATTGTGATGTTTATTGTGATTTATTTTTGTTGTTTTTTAAATTTGTAAATTTGTGAACATTGAGGGGAAAACTTTTTTTAGTCCAGGTTAAAAGTGGTGTAAGGGGAAACCGAAGCTTTTTTTTTTCTGATGCAGGTATCATTGGGGAACGATGGAGGGTTTGGTAAATGGGTCAAGGTTTGACCTGTTTACCCACAATTATTCTCGTTCCCCAATGATACGTGCATTGTAAAAAATAAAGGTTTTAAGAAAGTTTGGCTTCAGGTTACCCTTACTGTGCATTTTACCTAGGCTTCTGTGAAAAATGTCAGTCTGTACATTTATTTTTTTAATTAAATAAATTTTTGGAAATGAAAAAAATTGCTGGTTGGGTAATTCCATGTCAATCTTCCACAAAAAAGTAAAATTGTCACCCTCCCCTTCAATTTTTCTGAAATTTTGTCCAGGTGTGGACTATGTTAACATTAGACAATCCCCAAAATTTGAACTCCAATTCCAAAAATTGGTGGAGTTATGTCGATTTTCGCTCTCCAAATTTGGTGGGATTCACAAAAAACGGCGACTTTTTTTAATCTATTTTTTTTTTGTAAAATGAGTTCTAGAGCTTCCTTCTACTAAAAATTGGTTTATAAAAAAATTTTTGAGCAAGGAATCCAAAAATGCTATAAAAAAGTCTTAAAGTCAATCAATTTCAAGTTATTGATGATTTTCGATTTTTTCCTAGCAAGATCAATATCCTGATGTGGCACTGCATCTATGACAACTTTTTTCTATTAATATTTCACATAAATTGAACATTATTTGTACCAAAAAAAGTTTGGTTTTTGCTCAGAACTGAAGCTACATTTTGCTAAAATTTGTTAAAATTTTGCGCTTTAATTTTTCTGAAATTTTTCCAGTTGTGGAATATACATAATTCTGCCAATTTTTGGGAATTGGAAGCTCAAATTTTGAGGATTGTCTAACTTTAACATAATCATCGCCTGGACAAAATTTCAGAAAAATTGAAGTAGGTGGGTGACATGGCCTGGATGATTTGATATGAAATTACCCGATTTTAATTAAATTATTAAACTTTCATTTTATTTTCATAAAACATGACATTTTTTTTTTCTAAAAAGTTTTTTTTTTTTTTTTTTTTTTAATTGCAGGAAATTTTCACAACAGTGCAGAAATATAGAAGAGCTAAATTTGAACAATTGTAAAAAGATAACAGATCTGTAAGTAGATTTTTCCCTCTTCCATTATTGGGTGGCATTTCACTTTTACGTTGTAGACAAAGCTACAAAAATTGAATATTTACTTTCAAGTAAAATAGCACATTTTGTCACTGTTTGGTGGCTCCACGGACTAGTGCATTGCATGTGACTTGGAACATCAACTCGTTTTTCCAACTGAAATAACGTTAACAACCCAGCGTCCTGATATTGTCATTTGGTCTGTTAATCAAAAGAAAGTTTTCATTGTTGAATTAACAGTTCCATTTGAGGAAAATCTTGACTGGACAAATCAACGTAAGTTGGAAAAATATGAAGATCTACAAGAACATTGCATCAGAAATGGATGTATTTCCTATTGAAGTTGGATGCCGAGAATTTATTACCAACTCAAACTTGGCATTTTTGTCTAAACTTGGACTTTCTCTACCAGACAAGAGGAAATACTTAAAAAAGATTCAAGAGAAAGCTCTAACTGCATCAGCGTGGATATGGCAGTCCTATATTGTGACATCAAACCGACAAAGTCTGGTGGTATTGTGAGATACTGTTGGGGCGCTCTGGGTTGGTGGTAATGATGCTTCGGCCCCTGAAACCATGCCTGAACTCAGTCATCATCTGATGAAGGCTTTGTTGGCTGCAATGCTACTGTGTAAATAGCAATCATTGTATAAAGATTATTACTGTAATTTTAATTATAGGGGCTAGTTTGGCTCAGTTAGTAGAGCATCAGCCTTAGAAGCACAAGGTTCCAGGTTTGATACCAGCCTTCACCAACTCAGCACATGTGTAGCAAAGTGAGGATCTAATGGAAATATCTGATGCAAATATAAACTCCCTAGTCTAGTGCAAGTGAAAAGGGGATAGACTCCCTTGTTGTCCAGCTGATACCAACAATATGCCACTCTGGTGACTTTACTTTATATACTTATACATATATACAAAATATATTTAAAATGAAATAATTTCTCTACTGCTTAGTGTTGAACTACCCTAACCACTAATTTGTATATATTTAGAATAAACTTGGTGTACTAGTGAAATGATATATATATAGTATTAAGGTGTATATAGAAATAACCTACTCAAGTTTCAACATAAAGGATCTTCAGGGTTAATTGTAATGAATTAATCAAGATATTGATTAATTACATGCAATTGCAGAAGGGAATAATGCAATTATGACTGTTGAAAAATTGCGTCATTCAAAAGTTAAATGTCAAACACGTGTGCAGAATAGGCTTCTTTTTATAATATCAGACAATATCCGTGTTTGACGTTTGTGTTAAGAGGAATTTGTTTACATTTAAAATTTAAGATTTAACACTGACTTATTCAGTTGATATTTGTATTGACCATCGATGTTGCGATTAACTCGATATTTTATTTCCCAGTAAGTCGTCTTCTTTATAATATATATATATATTTTTGGAGGATATGTGCTTAATTGAAGTCATACCTAATTTTGAAAATTAATTAGTTAATAATTAATGAATTTTAGGTGGGCATATATGTTCAAATGTAAGGCTAAACAAATCGAGAAAATGTCAATCCCTGAATGTACATTTCGACCTATTCAGGGATTGACATGTTCTTGATTTGTTTAGCCTTACATTAATTTTCAAAATTAGGTATGACTTCAATTAAGCACATATCCTCCAAAAATTGTCGGCTCAAAGCCATATAAAAAAAATAAACACATTTGTTTGTTTACTTAACCTCATATATATATATATATATATATATATATATACACACACACACACACACACACACACACACACACACATGCTGATAGGTATGTGTCCTGTGTCCATGACGCACATAAGTCTAAAAGAATGCAGTAAAATTGTATCCATGCATCCCAGTGTTTTTCTTTTTTCTTCCCTAAATATTTCAAGCTAACTGTAAATAGATTTCAATAGTTTCTTACAAATGAATTACACAAGATAAGTTACAAGGTAGGAGTTTGATGGCTTTAGTTGGGACCCATAAATTTTTGCGGGAATTTATTCAAAGCAAATATGTGCATCCTAGGAAGCACTAAATCAAAAAGATATCAGCATCACTATATATATATATATATATATATATATATATATAATCTGAAGTGGTCAAACGATGTGTTTGAAATGGCGAAGGCCGACAATTTTTAGGGAGATTATGTGCTTAATTAAAGTCATACCTAATTTGTGTTAATTAATTATAATTAAATGAATTAGGCGTGCATATCGGTTTAAATGTAAAGCGTAAACAAATCGAGAAAAAGTCGATCTCTGTATGTACATTTCAGCCCATTGGGGAAGCCAGCTAGTGTAGTGGTTAGAATGTCAGCCTGACAGGTAGGGTTCGAATCGCGCACAAAGCACTACCCTGTCTATAGCTCTGCTGATGAGGCCTAATAGGCTGAAATGTACATACAGAGATGACTTTTTCTCGATTTGTTTACACTTTACATTTAAACCGATATGTACGCCTAATTTATTTAATTATGATTAATTAATTAACAAATTAGGTATGACTTTAATTAAGCACATAATCTCCCTAAATATATATATATATATATATATTATATATATATCCTATTTGAATAGACCTAATATGTTCTCCATTATGAAATCAGAATCATGATGGGGGCATAGAAAAATAATCTGAAAATTAAGATGGTTTCAGACTTTGTAATACAGGGGAGGTAACTCTAGTAAATTTGCCTCGATCATTAAAAATTCATTTTGTGTCAAAATTCCGCCATCATTTGCAGTTGATTGTCTGAATTTTTTAGATGAGTCTTCTAAATTTTTATTATCTAGATCAGTGGTTCTCAACCGGGGTCCATATGGACCCCCGGAGACCATAAAACATTTTTTGGGAACCCAGGCAAGTAAAATGTATTTAATTATAAAAATACAATGGGATTTTTAAAACAAAAAATGGGTATGGGGGGGGGGTCCCAGAGTAAAATAGGATTAAAAGGGGGTCAATAGGTAAAAAAAAAAGGTTGAGATTTTTCTGACTGTTGTCCTCATCTTTATTGTTATATACACAATGTTTCGACCGATGTACCCTCCAGTCTTCTTTAGTTGATCTTGTGGCCCAACAGATATAACGGTTGAGTTAATACACTAAGTGACAATAATCTGGAAGTTGCAGGTTCAATCTGGACTACAGGTCCTTACCTTTGTTATAGACATTTTTTAGATGAGGCTTCTAAATTTTTATTATTTAGATTTTTCTGACATTTGTCCTCATCTTTATTGTAATATACACAAGGTTTTGGCCGATGCGCCCACCGGCCTTCTTCAGGTGTTTCTTGTTGAATGGCACTTAGAAACAAACACTTAATTCAATCCATTGGGGGAGATTTTTCTCATTCCATTAACCATTACTTATATTAAATATTCTGTTATTTTCACCTGTAGTCCGGATCGAACTTGAAACCTCCATATGATTGTCACTTTAGAACTGTATTAAATCAAATCTTATATCCAGTGCGCCATATGTCCAACAGTCTGAAAAATGTGAATAATACAAATTATTAAGCCTCATCTAAAATATTCAGACAAATATTGAGGTCAGTTAGTCTACTGTTGGTTTGAATAACAGCCGCTAGCTAAGTATAACTGAAGCAGTGTCCAAGACAGTTGGTATATATAGACATCAAGAATGATCCATTCATGAATTTGGGTGATTCCATTCCTTGAGTTCTGATTGGCTGCTTGATTTGAATGATATTGTGTAGTTTTATAAATACCTGTCGTTCTGCAGTAGACTTTGCGACTATTCGGGTTTGTATTAAGTTACAACCGTTTGTCACCATGTCTTCCCAATTCTACGGTAATTGGAACTTTGATTATTCTTCACATTTTGTGCCAAAATATGCAATCATTTGTTATTTTGACATTTTCTTTGTAGTAAAAGTAAAGTCGGCAGAGTGGCATATAGTACTAGACCAGTGAGATTGCATTTGAGGTGGAGTGCCACGCCTACTGTCAGCTCCCCACTTTACCTCACAGATCCAGCTTTGCTACTCATACAATCCCTAAAAAAGATCTTTTATATCAGGAAGACACTTAGTATGAGAATTTAACTGAATAATTTTTCAGGAACACTGACAGTAGTAGGATTGGGGTACTTACTACTCACATAAATCCCCAAATGGGATAGAAGGGGCTCCGCAGCCTTGGACGGCAAATCCATCTAAGCCAAGGAAAAGTTTGACACAAAACATCCGCTGCTTAACAGCTTTACCCCATCCCAAAGAAAGGCTAGGGGAGTAAACCCCGAAAACCAATCGGGCCGGAGCCCCTAAAGGTGGTGTGATGCTGAAATCCAGTGCTACCTGTCAACTCCTGTGACATTACCATTGCCAAACTGCATTGATTCATTACCTTTCCTTTGGATCACAGCGGCAGTATGGAGAGGGGGGATTTGCTACTTGGGCAACAGCTCATACTCTATATGAACCCGCCCAGGTTATGTAGTTAAAAAAAAAAAAAAATTTTTTTAAATGGACACTAATCCATCATCTCTCATTGATGGAAATGTGCCAACAACAACACATTTTTTAAATTTCTTTTTTTTTTTTTTTTTTTAAATATTGAATAAAAATCTTTGAATTATCAAAATTTATACATATTCCTTTCAGGCCGAACAGTGGTTCTCAACCTTTTTTTAAAAAATTTTATTTTATTTTTTTTTTTAATACCTTTGATTCCTATTTTAATCTGGTGGACCATCTGGTTAACATTATTAATACTGTTGACCATATCTACACACTAATAACCTGCAATTGTATGTATATATATATATATATATATATATATATATATATAACAAAATAGTGGTTTATTGTGTTGACCTGTTTTTGCACATATTAAAATATACTGTACCACTACTCAAGTCACAATTCTCTAGTTATTTATGTCATTCTCCATGATTTTATTTTTATTTAAACCTCAATTATTAATAAAATTGTTTTATATCAGTAATACTGTTGGCCATATCTACATACTAATAACATGAAATTATATTTATATATACAACAAAATAGCGGTTTACTGTGTGAACGGGAAGGCTAATTTGCATATTGATATCAAAAATTTGATTTTGATAAATATGTGCTTAGTATTATTGATTTCTAATTGTTTGGTTTTATCTTAATGAATATTAGCAAAAATCCCGAGGATAAATCTTAAAAGAAATCCATCAACAAGAAGAAATAACTGTAATTTTATTCTTTATTTCCTATTTTAACTAAATAGTTAAATTAGAGAAATTTTGCAATGAAAGACGGGAGTGATGGAAGAGTAAGTTTCAGTTCTATTTTTTTTTATTATATCCACTTCTGTTTCAAACAGAATGTTTCAAAGACCATATAAAACAACGCTCAAGAAATGCACCATTACACCTTCAAGCGTGGAAGATCTGGCTTCCAACAGACAGGGTTAGTGAGATGCCTGCCACACAGGAGCTAAGCGGTGCAATATCGAGATTAACAGGACTGAAGAGCGGTGACGTCTTGCAGATAGGAATTTCCCTTGCAATGTGCGTGACTGCATCTACTAGTCTGGAATTGGACTAACTAGCCACCAGGGGTCCACAACTGTTGAAGACATAGTGACGTCATTGTCGTCTGCGACAGACTTCTAAATTAGCCTTTCAAATTTAATATAAAGTTTTATTACATTAAAACTTGCACCCAGAGGGTGCATATATTTGTTAGTAGTAATAATAATAATAATAAAATGAATTTCTAATCATTCGTTGGATGTTATAACATTTTTCTCTCCTTTTTTCTTTTTTTCAGAACCTGTCAAAGTTTAGGGAAATACTGTGTCAAATTATCTCGATTAAATTTGTCATCATGTACAGAGATTTCAAACAATTCCTTAAAATCTTTGAGGTAAGAATATTGTGAGAAAATGCAATATTTAATTCTCTCTCTCTCTCTCTCTCTCTCTCTCTTCCTCCTCCTTTCTTTTTTCTTTTTTTTCTTTTTCTTCTCTCTCTTTCTTCTTCTTTCTTTTTCTTCTCTCTCTTTTTTTTCTTCTTTCTTGTTGTTCTTTCTTGTTGTTCTTTCTTGTTTTTATTTTTTCTTTTTCTTTTTTTCTTTTTTAAAAAAATTTTTTTTTACACAATTTCTTAAAGCTTTTATTAAAGAATAATCATAAAGTTTGAAATTAAAATTTCCTTTAATAGGATAAGACTTTTGTACGGATTCCATTATAATTTTTTTTCAGAAGAATTTAATTATGTATATTGTATCAAATGTGAAGGTCTGAATTTGTATGCATTTAAATTTGTTTTAGATATTAGAATGAAGATTGGAATTTGGTTAAATGAATTGTTTGTTTATGAGGAATATTTGATTAATTAGACTAATTATGAAAGAACTGATTGGTGGAATCTTATTGCTGACTTTTTTTTTCTTTCTAAATATACAAAACTGTGGAAAAGATGTGAAAATCAATATGGTGAAGAGTTTTATATATATATATATATATATACTCATGCACATACAGATAAAGACAATATAAATACATATATAAGTTTAGGCTTGTGGAAGCGCGTGGTGTAATGGTTAAAGTCATGGGAAATGGACTCGTCGCCCAGAGTTCTAATCCTAGACGTGGTAATTGCATTTCACTTAGCGCTAATACCCTTGGCAAAGGTATGAATCCTACTCTCCCTCCAGCTATTGGTAAATAGTAGGGCAGTCTGGGCTCTTTAACCTTAGTTAGGCAACCAGTCTAGGAGAAGGAAAACTCTGAATTCAAACCTGTTGAACTCCGCTTAAGAAATTGACCTTGTGTCACATCCTGCTTGTGCGGAGAGATTGGTAAATGTATAAGTTTAGGCTAAGAGAAGAGCAGGCAAAAATTGCCTTGGTTGACTCTTTAAAAATGAGGGCTCCGGGGGAATAACTAAAGGAACAGCAGCAAGTTTTTTTAGAAATTGCAAAATTGGTTTGATTTTATTTGTAAAAAGCAACAATTATACATAAATGTAAAAATATATTATATCATATTAAATGTAAATATTATTATTATATTATAGTATATAATATTATAATATATATTAGATGTAAATATTAATATTATATTATAATTATATTTATAATATTATAATAATATATTAGATTAGATGTAAATATATTATATTATAATTTATAATATCATAATATATATTATATTAGATTAGATGTAAATATTAATATTATATTATAATATATAATATTATAATATATATTATATTATATTAGATTATAATATTATATATATATTATATTATAATTATATTTATTATATTATATAATATATAATTATATTTATATTATAATATATATTATATTATATTAGATGTAAATATTAAATGTACACAACAAATACACATAAAAATTTGAAAAAAGTAATACTGATGTAAAATTGTTAAAAAAAATTTAAAAATCAAATATTTTTATTGACAAATAACATAGATTATGGTTTATAATTATTAGTAATAATACATTGCATCTAGGACAAGGAAGAGTTTGTTACAAAACCACTGCTGCTGAGCGGCTTTATATGATCCTGAGGAAAGTTGGGGAGTAAACCCCAAAAACAAATCCAGAGCCAGAGTCCCAAAGATGGAGTAACGCTGAACCTCAGCACTACACAGCAATTCCTGCAACTACAGATTACTCACCATCTCTTCGACCCCTTGAAAGAAGGTTTGAGAGGCAAACATTATTCGATTATTTCCTATAACTCCAATCTAAAAAGGGGAATCACTCTAAATGAATTTTATCTGTTAATTAAACTACCCATTATTTTCCCAACTCTAAACCTGTCTTCTTTTTTCCTAGTAGATCAATAAATAAATAATTTATCAGTCAATCAGAGTGGTTCCCCTTTTTTTAAGTTGCAGTAATAGGAAATGAACCATTATTACAATGACGAGGAAGTGAAATCTATTGAAGAAGTGGTTCAAAGAACAGTCAACAGAATTTTATGGGGCAGGTATACATGCTCTCATTCGAAGGTGGAACATTGCTATTGAGAGAAACGGTGACTCTGTGGAGAAGTAGGGATATGATCCACAGAGGACCAGCTTGATTTTAATGTATGATACATGTTCCTGTGTTGGTAATTATACCTGTCCTAAACTAAATGGCATTACTTTTTTACTCACACTCATAGAAATGGATTTCTGGAATCAATTATGTTAAGTTAGAAAATTTTTCCATTAATGAGGTTTACTTAAATTAAGGTGGAGTGCCAAACCTATTATCAACTCAAAAATGTCCCATGTGGGTAGAAAAAAAAAAGAATAGAAAAGATATTTTCCAACTTTATTGAACAAGACTTCCACAGTTGATGTGAATGACGTTACAAATGATTTGTTTATTTTTCTTTTTTAAAGTGAGGGCTGTCCAAATCTTGAGTATCTCAACATATCGTGGTCTAGTCAGGTGACAAATGATGGGGTGGATGCTCTGGCCAAAGGGTGCCCGAAAATAAAATCTTTCCATTCCAACGGGTGTCATCAGGTAACTTATTATTTTTGTTTGGAAAGAACATACATACAAACATACATACGTATGTGAAGAGAAAATGGATGTGAATCCGACAGTATGTAATATAGTGAAAAATTGAAAAAAAAAAAACACAAGTTCATAAAATGAGTGATGTTTATTTCACCAACGCTGCAGTGTTTAGATCTGTTTCAATAGATCTTCATCAGGGCTTTTGCTAATTTGAGGAAAAATAAATTTATCACAGAGAATAAGACTGTGAGAGTCTTTTGCTTTGTCAGTCAATCTATTTAAAAATGTTGAATGAACAACTAGCGTTCTTTGGATGTTTTCATTCAATATTTTTTTAAAAATAGATTGACTGACAAAACAAAAGACTCTCACAGTCTTCTTATTCTCTGTGATAAATTTATTTTTCCCCAAATTAACAAAATCCCTGATGAAGATATATTGAACCAGATCGAAACACTGCAGCATTGGCGAAATAAACATTACTCATTTTTATGAACTTGTGTTTTTTCAATTTTTCCCTATATATATATATATATATAGTATGAACAATAGCAAATATTTTTTGTTGAGCACTTTTTGCAGACAAAATAAAGTACAGGGTGGTCTGAAAGTCTTGTCACACACATATATTGTTTTTAACTTTCATTATTTTTTTGTTTTAGTAATATATAAGTTATGTAATTATTTTGACTCTTTAAAAAAAAAAAATGTACAGATGACAAGATTTTCAGGCCACCCTATTCATGCCTACACAAAATTCTATATAAATATGTTTATAAACTTACTTATGTTTTATTTTTTTTTTTGTTAAATTTTATGATCCTGGTGTGTATAAGATTGAAAGAGGTCTGTACCCAAATTTGATGAAACCGTTTTCAAACCTGCATACAAATTAAAGGAAATCAATTTTAATATTTATCAATTTTATATAATGATGATAGATTGGGTAAATCCAACAAAATGTGGTTGAAAATAGACGGAAAAATGCGGATTAATGGCAATAAATGACCCCAGAAAAAATACCCTACACCCCCACAAATAAACCCATTCCCCTTTTTCTTTCACCACCTCACTCATACATCCAACCCTCCCCTCTTTCCTTTAGCCTATCATCTTATCACTCTGTACACCCCCTCATCTTCTGCCAACCCAAAGATGACCTTTTCAGCATAAAAATAGACTGTGGAACCCATTTTGTCTTTAGAATAAATTGCAAAAGAGCAAGGCATAATATCATTTAAATTTAGTTGTTGTGTTGTTTTATCCGCATTTTTCTTCTATTTTCAACCACATAATGATAATAGTAATAATATATTTATATATATATAATAATCCTGTAAATAATATTTTAATGATATTAATTCTAATATTGTAATCAAAATGCATGTTATTAGCTAGTAAATTAAAAAAAAAAAATTTTTTTGTCTTTCTATGTTTAAATCAGCGTTCTCAAACACAAAAATAGGTAATCATCTCCTGGAGAAGAGGTATAAGAATGGAGATGGGTGTTTTTGAGGGGCAGGGGGTCTTCTGTTTTAGCATGTTATAGTGCTAAACAGTAATAAAGGTTAGTATTATCTGTGTTATTCGGACTATTGTCCTCATCTGTATTGTGATACAACGTTTCAGTCGATGTGCCCTCCGGCCTTCTTCGGGTATTTCTTGTCAGACTCAGGAACCTTCTTTTCGGACTCGGGAACCTTCTTGTTGTAATTGGGAGCCATCAGAGAACTTTGAACCTAACCCTTTATTCAGTCCATGGAGGTATCCTGTTCTCATTCCACTAACCATAGCTGGGGTAGAGGTGTTAAGCTGTGTTAATTATTATTCTATGTTACTGCTGCCTTTGACCAGGATTGAACCTGCAGTCTAGAGATAACTGTCACATAGAACTGTCTTAACCTAATTCCTTTATCCACTAGGCCATGTGTCCAATTGGACAAGAAATACTTGAAGAAGGCCTGAGGTCACATCAGCCGAAACGTTGTATAAATAACAATGAAAATGAGGACAATAGTCTGAATAATGCAGATAATACTAATCTTCAAGCCTCATCTCAAACATCCAGAGAAATAATCCAGATGATACAAATTATCAAGCCTCATCTCAAAAATTCACAAAAATGTTTGTTTCATGTATAAAATTTGATTTTATCTAAAAACTGAAACATTTTGTCTCACTGTGTTCTTTTTCTTTTTTAGATCACCAATGAAGGGGTTGGGCCATTGGCAATGAACTGCAGCAACCTGTTAACTTTGAACCTTAACAGCTGCTCAGTAAGTAATTTTCTATTTACATTTTTATTTGTTGGCTTTGTGAGTTTGTGGAAGTGTTAACTAATGGATAAGCCCTGTCAGCAGGGGTTGAAGAATACGTCCACTGTGTTATTTAGCCCTTATAGACATCAAGTATATATTTTTCTAGTAATAACAAAAAAGATATTAAAAAAAAAGAAAAAAAGAAAAATAAACAAAAAAAGGATAATACTAATAATGATAAAATTAACAATAACAAAATAATAACAATAACGATAATATTTGTAAGGCTAATAACAAAAGAAATAAAGAAACTAATGTAATTTAATATTTCTTAATGGAACAGCCCACCTTATAAATAGGTGTATTGGAATATTTTGTAATATAAGGTGTGCTCCAATTCCCCACCTGAATTTATAGACTAGTCGAGGTCACATGGTTTATTCCTCTGGAACAATCAACAGCCATAAAGCGTGGCTGATTCACTACTTAAACACTGATACTTGCCACAGTTTACTTGCAATCATTGAGAAGGGACTTATGATACTAAGAAGAACCAAAGGATACTTTATCGAGAATTTCCACTGGACAAGCGCTCTTGCTTAAAGCCTACAGGATGGCCCATAAGATTGTAACAACGGAAGAGAGAGACAGATAGACTAAATGATGGACTTACTTTTACATTCTGCTTACTTCTACATTCTGCTTACTTCATCTACTGGTTCTACCTTGGCTGCCATTTTCTTTGATTGGGCTTATTGTTAAGAGTTAGTTTTCTTTGTTAATCTTTTCTTTGTGCTGGGCTGGTCATTGAGAATAAGGACATGGAAATTTAAGTATGTCTTTGAGTTCATTTCTAAGAATTAACAAGATGAACGCAAAGGTCTACCACCCCCAGAAATACCCAATTTTTGTGGCCATTTTTAGGCTGCAGGTGAGAGCACTTTACAGTGGAGATCCTTTGTGTTCCTTAGAGTTAGGCAGAATCCCTGGTTGTTCCTTAGTGAAGAATCCTTGTGTTAAGCAGATCACTTGGTTGCTGATCTGTTCGTCCGTGTCAAATATGAGCAAGTGAACGGCTTTCAAGATCGGCAATTAAATAGTTAACTAACCATGTATTCAAGCATGTTGATTGGCTGATTGTATCCACGAGCCCACAAATTTAAGTGGTGACCTATGGCATGTTTTATATGCCAAAATAATATATGGAAGCACGTGGTGTAATGGTTAAAGTCACTTTCACTGTTTTAATCTTGACTCAATGTCATGATGCAAAGAACCACACACACACATACACACACGTATATATATATATATATATACAAGTTGGAAGCGCGTGGTGTAATGGTTAAAGTCATGGGAAATGGACTCGTCGCCACAAGTTCAAATCCTGTATGTGGTAATTGCATTTCACTTAGTGCTAATACCCTTGGGAAAGGTATGAATCCTATTCTCCCTCCAGCTATGGATAAATAGTAGGGCAGACTGGGCTCTTTAACCTTAGTTAGGCAACCTGTCTAGGAGAAGGAAAACTCTGAATTCAAACCTGTTGAACTCTTCTTAAGAAATTGACCTTATGTCACATCCTGCTCGTGCGGAGGGGTTGGTAAATATATATATGCCAAAATAATCCATCAAAGCCAGACTAAGAAGAAAACCAGAAGATCCTATCAACTTGGAAGATAATGAGTATAATATTAAGGATGAGACCGCCCTGTTGGCTGAGGCATTAGAATGCACCTCTGCAGAGGGGTAAGACTCCCCCAATGGGGCCAGCTGTTGGCCGTGGGTGGCAACCCGTGATGCTTAAGGATAGAGCCAGGCTGATGAGCAGTTCATGACTTGCAATACTCCACTTTGGCCCTAACTTGGGTTAGATGGGCGTCGAGAGGCCCCCTCTGATCAATCGGCTGGTCACGTCAAGCCCTAGCACCTATATGATTTTCCCAACCCTATTGCCCTTATGGCAAGCCCCAACCCTTTTTATCATATGGGTGCTAGAAGGTGGTGACTTGAGGGTCTACATGTCCTGGGAATAACGTTAAACTCTATCTGATGGTGAGGTTCCAGTTTTGGAGGTTTGGGGAATGTGGAACACCCCTTCATCACCATTGCTCCCTGGTCCACTCTGACCCGGAGTGGTAGTACCTGTTAGGGTCCCATCTATGGGTTAAATAGAAAAACATGAGTTTATAAACAAAATTGTTTTATCCATTAAGAATTGATTTATTTCACAACTTTATCGGCATTAAATGACCCACTGAGGTTGATATGCCGTAAAACAAGACAAAACAAATTAAACCTAATGATAAGAATAAGAGTTATTCAACAGGATGCCCCGTGGCGTAGTGACTAATGTGCTGAACTGCAACATTGTAGTTTGAACTCTAGTCATGCTATTATTTTCATGTTCAGACTAATACCTTTGGGAAAGGTATGAACCCTCTCATCCCCCCAGCTAGTACCACTACTGTTCTAATACAAGGATGGCTTTGGCATTAAATAGCCAACAAGGTGGATACACCATTAAGCAAACCAAAATGCAGGCTGGCCATCTCCATGAGTTTACAAATTGTCTTTCATAGAGAGGAGGAAAGTCTCTTCATTTTCTAAGGAAAATATTGAAGCCCCCTAAAAGGCGGGTGGGGGGTCTTCTTAAAATATTTACCCCCCCCCCAAAAAAAAAATAAAATAAATAAAAATAAAAGAGAAAATTCCATGAGAAATTCAAATCTAAATCCAAAACTTTTTATCATTTTAGGTTGTAGTCACCTGATAATGTTTCTAACATGTCAATCCCACCAAATTGACTTCAGCTAGCTACAACAATCCTGCTTTGAGTATAACAGTTTCCTTTTTTTTTTCTTTTTTTTTTAATAAATTACACTTCAAGTCTAATAAAAGATTTGGCCCATCTTTTATTTAACCTGTGGTGATACTAAAGTTAACACAGAGAACCGGAAGTTCGCCTGGTGGAAGTTCACCTGGTGGAGTTCAACCTGGTGGAAGTTCACCTGGTGGAGTTCAAAGCAATTATGACAAACTGATTTGTACGCATATGGCTGGGGCGTTAGAATGCACCGACTGCACCTCTGCAGAGGAGTAAGACTCCCCCAATGGAGCCACCTGGGTGGCGACCCATGATGCTTAAGGATAGAACCAAGGTGGTTGAGCAGTCCATGACTTGCAATACTCCACTTTGGCCCTTTCTTGGGATAAACGGTCGGTAGGAGAGGCCCCCTCCAATCAATCAGTTGGTTACATCAAGCCCTAGCACCTATATGATTGCCCCGACCTTATTGCCCTTATGGCAAGCCCCAACCCTTTTATCATATGGGTGCTAGAAGGTGGAGGCTGAGGGTCTACATGTCCTGGGAATGACGTTAAACTCTATCTGATGGTGACGTTCCAGTTCTGGAGGTTTGGGGAATGTGGAGCACCCCTTCATCATCATTGCTCCCTGGTCCACTCTGACTCTGAGTGGTAGTACCTGTCAGGGTCCCATCTCTGGGTTAAATAGAAAAATCTGTTTATTAAAAAAAATTGAGTATCCATTAAGACTGACTTTATTTCAAAACTTTATGGGCATTAAATGACCCACTGAGGTTGATATGCCATAAAACAAAACAACCAAACAAACGAGAGCCGAAAGTTCACCTGGTGGAGTTCAAAGCAATTCTGATGAAAACTGGTTTGTAGGCATATGGCTCGGCGCATTGTTAAAAATAAAAATAAATCAGGGACCAATCAGAAATGTTTGTGTCCAAAACAATATGTTTTCAATCGAGTCCTATTTGATCCACCTGAGAAATATAAATAAGACCTTTTCGGCTAAGCAGACAAATTTCTGCAACACAACCCTTTGACTGCTTGCCTACTACTACCACTAAGAGTTCATGACCTAACAGTCCGCACCACTCTTTATCGATAATAATACAATGTTGGCAGACATAAGATTCCTTTTCAACATAGCCTGTAAATATTACCTTCCTCTACCACGCAAACATTTAAGTACACTTTTTCTTTTATTATAAAAACTGTCATTTCAACCCTACTGCTGTCTGTAAACTTTGACAACTTGTTAACATTGTACAAATTATATTTGAAATACATAATTTTATTTATTTCAATTTTTGAATATTTGTCTTAACACATTACTCAATAAGTCCCCGGCCTAACTAATAAAACAACAACTTTTAGACAAAATTCAACTTAATTCATCAACATAGTCGCCTTCTAGGGTGATACACTGATTCCAACGCTTCTCTAACAATTCAATGCCTTTTTTGTAGAACAATTTGTCTTTGGCCTCAAAATATGCCTCAGTTTCAGATATCACTTCTTCATTGGAGCCAAATCTCTTTTCCTGCAGCATTCTTTTGAGGTCTGCAAACAGTGAGTAGTCATTAGGAGCTAGATCTGAAGAACAGGTTGGGGGCGGAAGCAATTCGAAATGCAATTCATATAATTTTGCCATCATTGTGAATAACTTGTGACACGGTGCATTGTCTTGGTGAAAGAGCACATTTTTCGTCTTCATTTTTGTGATTTCTTCCTTCAAATTCGCCAGTAATGCTATATATATTATGTTTTTTTTAAAAATTTTTTATTAGTGGTGCCATCTATATGTCAGGCCTGAAACTTATTGAGTGATGTGTTATATTCATTGGAGTTTGTAATTCACTAATACAAGGCCTGACCAGCTTGCTCACCATGAAGCTTTCTTTCCTTTTCCAGCACATCACAGATGAAGGCATTCAGCAAATCAGCCGTAACTGTCATCAGTTGCAGGTTCTCTGCGTGTCCAATTGTTGCCTCCTCACAGATGCTTCCTTGTTTTCACTCGCTAAGGGCTGCCTTGATATGCGGTAAGTTATACCCACACTTTTTTCAAAACTTATTACTGTTATCTTTTTACATCATATTAATTATGGAGATTAGGTCTCTTTTTGTCTGTAACTGAAACTACGTCACTGCTTACATCACAGTAATTAAAAAAAAAAAATTTGATGAAAAACCAATTAAGAGTCAAATTTTCACAAAAATTTGTATACTTATTCACTTTTAAATGAATTCATGTTTAAAAAATTTTTTTTTTCTAAAATATATTGGGGGAAATATTTTTATACTAGATTGACCCCACCCCATTTCATTTTATGAAATCAGGACAAAATATATACATTTTTTAATTTTTCTATAAAGATAAGTCTGAATAATTAAACCAGAATGTTTTAGAAACGTTTTGGAGGTCTTACTGTTGTAAAACAAAACAAATATCTCAGTAGAGTGAATATGATGCTTTTTAAGTAAGATATTAATTTTTTTTAAATATATTAAACTTTTTATTTTATTTATTTAATTTTTCCCAACCCCCCCACTCAGGCAATATCTTTCAAAATTTATTTTTACACCGTCCGGTGGGTGTTGTTGTTTTTGCTAGTACAAATAAAATATGGAGCACTGAATGAAAATGCAAGATCAGGTTGTTGAAAATTAACAAGGTTTTATTTAACCAGGGTAGAGAAATGTTTCTACTCTAAAAGTGAGTTAATTAGCTCTCCGTGTTGTGCATACATTCATCCAACACGAACCCCAATCCAAAATTGTTGTGGCAGAAACCCACTTCTAGATTCCCATCAAATCCCTACTGATCAAGGAGTAACTCTCGATTTTGTTAGGTCTGAACCTAACAAATTTCAATCTAGCTTCATAGGATGAATTTGTGTCCATCAACATCCAAAGTGGAGAAGTTCCAACATGTAGTTTATGTGAAAGAGTGTGTCCCTCCACGGCTGGTCTAATGGGTCATCTAAGACACAAGGATACAGTGCCAAATGCTACCAGCACTATGTATGTCTACTATGTAGTAGATTCACAAAGTGTTGTGGCGGATATCCCACCTCCGATTCCCATCAATCCCCTACTGATCAAGGGGAGTAATTCTAGATTTCATTAGGTCTGGGACCTAAAAATTACATTCATATTTTTCTTTCCACCATCAAAACCTCAATAAGGGGCTTCTTTTTTTTCTCTTTTTAAATTTTTTCTTCTCTTCTCTTTCTGAGTTTTCTCTCGATTTATCATTATTTGACTTTTAATAGAGTGTGAGGAATATCAAGATTGTTTGACTATTTGCAATTGTTTATATTACTAATCAAGTGTTGTATTCTCTGCTGCAGGACCTTAGAAGTAGCAAGTTGTTCTCAGTTTACAGATAATGGATTCCAAGCCTTGGCACGGGTAAATTACCTCCCTTTGATTTTTCATTTTTTAAAATTTTATTTAACAAAAAATCATTTTTTTTAAAATATTTTTTTAAAAATTTTATTTAAAAAAATGTTTTTTTATATTTTTTACATTTTTTTTATTTAACAAAAAAAAAATATTAAAAATTATTCTTTTGTTAAATAAATAAAAAAAAAAAATAAATAAAAAAAAAATAAAAAATATCAAAAAACGTTTTTTTTTAATATTTTTAAAATTTTTAAATTTATTTAACAAAAATCTTCTTTTTTTAAATATTTTTTCATTTTTTTATTTCTTTAACTAAAAACCTTTTTTAAAATCTTTTTTTAATATTTTTTCATTTTTTTATTTATTTAACTAAAAACCTTTTTTAAAATCTTTTTTTAATACTTTTTCATTTTATTTATTTATTAACAAAAAAATATTTTTTTATTTTTTTTTTTTTTATTTTTTCTTTTTATTGATCTAACAAGAAATATTTTTTATATTTTATTTTTCCTAATCTATTTAACATAAAAAAGATTATTTAAAAAATCAATTTAACAAAATTAATGTTTTTTTTATATAGTATTTTATTTATTTAAAAAAATTCAGTTAATGTGCATCTAACTTGATATTCTTGCTCTGTTAATTTCAAATTCTGTTAACAAATGCATATGCTTGTTATTTTTTATGCGGATTCAATTATTTCTGACCCCCACAAAAAAAAAGAAACAAAAAAAACAAAAAAAACAAAACATTTCAGTATGATATTGCCCAATCTGAAGCAAAAACAAATCTCTTTTGCTAACTAAGAATAATAACTGACATATCTTTTATATGATGAATATTTAAATCTATAAAAATATTGAATTTTAAATGTATTATTGACATGACTTAATAAGCAATAATTTCCTCATAAAATTTTGAGATGACTGTCACAGAATGAATAATTTAATTTGAATGCATGTCTGTCTGAATTTCTCAGCTTTCATCTAAACATTTTGGACTGTTTTTTTTTTTTTTTTTTTCAAAGTTCTTACTCTACCACGTTTCGTTTTTTTTTTTTTTTTTTTAAATTTGAGTAGCCATTAAATGTTTTTTAAAAGAAATAACTTTTTCCCGCCTTTTTTTTTCCTCTCTCGTGCAGAGTTGTCATATGTTGGAACGAATGGATTTGGAAGAATGTGTTTTGGTAAGATCTTTTATTTATTTATTATTTTTTTTGTCTTATTCTATTTCAAAAATTATTTTCCTCAAAAGCCTGTAATTTTTGGTACACTATTAATTTTTGACTTAATACCCTTGGAAAAGGTATGAACCCCTCATCCCCCCAGCTATGGGTAAAATAATATCACTACTCTTCTACAAGAAGAGCTTTGGCATTAAATAACCTATGAAGGTTTATATATATATATATATATATATATATATATTATATATATATAATTTCATGAGCTTAGGTGCAAAAGTATCTGGGGACCTACAGCTAAATTATAAACAGACTGATAAAGTTCCCTGCTTAAAGCGGAATGAAATATTTCTCTCCTACATCTACTTGTTTGAGTTATTATTTTTTGTCCATTTTTCCTTACCTCATATTTACATCAACCCCTTCGCATGAGAAGGATGTGACACAGTTTATTAAGCAAAGTTTAACGGATTTGAATTCAGTTTTCCTTCTCCTGAACCAGTTACCTAACAAGGTTAAAGAACCCAGTCTACCCTACTATTTAACCATAGCTGGAGGGAGAGTAGGATTCATACCTTTCCCAAGAGTATTAGAGCTAAGAGAAAAGCAATTACCATGTCCAGGATTTGAACTCTGGGTGACAAGTCCATTTCCCATGACTTTAACCATTACACCACGCACTTCCAAGATGGTTTATATAACATTAAAAAAAGAAACCAAATCAGCTGTAGGTCGCCAGATACTTTGTACTGTAATATTGGAAAGGTATTACAGTTAGTTATTGATGGTTGGTTGGCTTAGAGGCCTCCCAACGTGGATATATATAAGTACAAACAATACTCCGACGAAGGTGTGACATGTAACAACGGAATTTGATGGCATGTGGAGAAGATACATATAACAGAATACATATATGAGACAGGATACATAAGCAACACATATATGAATAGAAGTACAATATAAAGTTAGACGCATACAGAAAGTAGGACTGCGTCTTGTAGAAGTAATGGTGTATAAGGAAGAATATGGAGAGTCCATAAAGTAATATCATTTACTAAAGGTTGTGTTGGGGGTGAAGCCCCCACACAGGAAGGGTGTAGACATAAATGTCTACCTCATCTGTGTTGATTGAAGTCCGGGAGACAAAGAGGATTCAAACTTGGCACTTCACTCATTAAATAGCTTACATCCCTGGTGGTAGAAACCTGCAAATAAGGGAAGATAACACTTCCAGGCCAAACAAGGGAACAATCGCTACAGGACCTAAGCTCATGAAATTAGCCAAAGAAAAAAAAAGAAAAAGGGACCATATTACCTTTAGACACCCCTTTTTGATCTCAATTAAGAAAGGACATGTTTTTCATTTACACCGTCAATATCCAGTTGTTTTAGTTAGTTAGTTTTATAATTTTTAAATTATTATTATTTAAATAGAAAAAATCTAAAAATCGTCTGTTAAAACAACCGGATATTGACGATGTAAATGAAAAACATGTCCTTTCTTTTTGAGATCAAAAAGGGGTGCCTAAAGGTAATATGTCCGAAAAAAGATACCCTTTTCAAATGCGTAAAATATTTTTGGCAGTTAGTATGTTTGATTTATTACGACAAAATAAATTAAGTTGTTACTGCTGTTTTAGATTTTACCTAGGCATGGATGCATCCATTTCAATTAATATTTAATAGCAATTTCAAGCCTCACTGGATGCCCCATATTTGTGACCTTGTGTCACATCCTACTTTTGGCGAATCAGTTTAGTAAATAGCTACTCAAAAAGATATGCTTGCACCTACACACGTGCTTGCCTGGTCGACTGTGGCTGTGGAATCTGTCGACTGGACCTCTGTAGAGGTGTAAGTAACCCCACCTCAATAGGGCCACCTGTTGACCATGTGTGCCAACCAGGAATACTTAAGGACGGAATCATGGGGGTTGAGAAGTCCATAATGTACAACACTCCCCTTTGGCCCTTACTTGGGTGAGATAGGCAGCCGGAGAGGCCCCCCTCCAATCAATCGGTTAGTCATGTCAGGCCCTATTACTGTATGATTATCTCATCCATATTACTCTTATGGCAAACCCCCTAACCCTTTTATCATATATGTGCTGGAAGCACGTGGTGTAATGGTTAAAGTCATGGAAAATGGACTCGTCACCCCGAGTTCAAATCCTGGATGTGGTAATTGCATTTCACTTAGCGCTAATACCCTTGGGAAAGGTATGAATCTTACTCTCCCTCCAGCTATGGATAAATAGCAGGGCAGACTGGGCTCTTTAACCTTGGTTAGGCAACCGGTCTAGGAGAAGGAAAACTCTGAATTCAAACCTGTTGAACTCCACTTAAGAAATTGACCTTATGTTACATCCTGCTCGTGCGGAGGGGTTGGTAAATATATATATATATGTGCTAGAAAACGGTGGCTGAGGGTCTTAGTGTCCTGGGTATAACGTTCAACTGAAGTTAGTAGTGAGGTTCCAATTTTGGATCTCTGGGGAGTACAAAGTACTCCTTTATTGCCATTACTCTCAGGTCCACTCTGATCCAGATTGTTAAATGGAGTTTTAAAGATTTTTTTTTAAAATTGAGTTTTAAAAAAAATTGAATTTAAAAAAAAGATGAATACCCAACAAAGAATAAAACAAAAACATCTTTGGCATAAAATAACCTAAGAGTTGACATGTTGTAAAATCCAACCAACCTATTTCTCTGAATTAGCGTAGTGGATAAAGGCATTGGTTTAAGACAGTTCTAAGTAACAGTTATCTCTAAGCTGCATGTTCAATCCTGGTCAAGGGCAACAGTAACATAGAATAATAATTAACACTGTTTAACACCTGTACCTCAGCTATGCTTAGCGGAATGAGAACAGGATACTCCCATGGATTGAATAAAGGGTTGGGTTCAAAGTTCAGTGATGGCTCCCGATTATGACAAGAAGGTTCCTGAGCCTGAAAAGGCTCCAGAGTCTGACAAGAAATACCTGAAGAAGGCCTGAGGGCACATCGGCTGAAATGTTGTACAGATAACTATAAAGATGAAGACAATAGTCCGAATAATCCAAATAATACCAACCAACCTATATGCATTATTGCATCTAAATATATGCGCCTAGGGACCGAAGATCTTATATGTGCTGTGTGCAGATTGTGTCAGTTCCTGTAGCGCAGTGGATAGCGTGCTGGACTTCTAATCCAGAGGTCACGGGTTCGAGTCCCATCAGGAATGTGATGTACAGTGTGGTCCGAAAATCTTGTCACCCCTACATTTTTTTGTTGTTTTTTCTTGAGGTAGAATAATTCCATAACTTCTATATTATATTATTAAAACAGAAAATGATGAAAGTTAAAGCAATATGTAAGGGTGACAAGACTTTCAAACCACCTGTACAATTATGTACAGTTTGGTCCGAAAGTCTTATCATCTGTTACATATTTTTAGAGGTAAAATAATATATGATTTATATATATATTATTAAAACAAAAAATAATGAAAGTTAAAACAATATGTAAAGGTGACAAGATTTTCGGACCACCGTGCACATTAACATCAAACGACTTCTTCCACTTGTTTCCACCATTTTTAAGTATTACTCCTGTCCCAAAATAGTTGTCACATTTAGTATATTAAATCTATATGCTAATGTAATGACTATTATGGGACAGAAATTGTGTTGTATTTATTTTTAAACTGTTTTCAAAATATTTTATTAATTGAAATTTTTGTTGTCTTTAATTTTCAGATAACAGATGCTACATTAGCAAGTTTAGCAATGAATTGCCCCCGTCTTCAGGCACTGGTAAGTTTGTCTTATGTATAAACCTATGTTGGCACATCTGAATGATAAAAAGTTATTGTTAGGAATGTTTCTTTTGAACTTTAAGCGGCTCTCTTCTTGTTAGTTAAACTACTACTAATTTTTGTGAATGTAATTAATCCACTGGTAGCATCGGAAATATCCAAAACTATTGTATTAGATATTGTTGATATAGCAACTGTGTTTTCCTACATCATAATTAGTTTAAAAAGTTTTTGGACCATATGACCTTTAGGCACCCCTTTTGCAATCTCGTTTCATAAGGACATATTTTCATTTACACTGTCAAAATCCGGTTGTTTGTTAGTGGTTAGGGTTAGGGGTTAGTGTTATAATTAAAAAAAAGACTCTAAAAATCATCTGTTAACAAACAACCGGATTTTAATGGTGTAAATGAAAAATATGTCCTTATAAAATGAGAACGCAAAAGGGGTGCCTAAAGGTCATATGGTTCAAGTTTTGCTTTAGGAATATGTGGGGGTTAAATAATTGATAAAACCAAATAAAATAAAAATAATGAATAAAACCAAATAAAATAAAATAAATACAAAAAAAAACAATTTCCCAAGAGGCCTCTGACAGGAAGAACAACTGAGCATGCTCAGAAAAGAGGGACTTCCTATCATCAAAAAGAAACTGGGCAGTTTTCCTAAAACCTTGACTTGGAACACATCTTAATGGCTCAGGAAGAAAATTCCTCAAAGAGTGAACCTGCAAATAAAAGTTGAACTTTGAAAGTTAAAAACGTCTGACCATAGAATAAGTGAGAACCTTTTTTTTTCTACTTCTTTTATTGTTTAGGATACAGAAGTCTTGGAACTACATCTCCAAATTTTTGGCATTAAATAACCCACAAAGGTTGATAAGCCAGTGATTTTGATGTGTCAGTTCAAAAAAGATATTGATTTAAAAAAAATATATTGTCTCTGAACCGCATCTCCAAGGATGGTTTTGGCATTAAATAACCCACAAAGGTTGATGAGCCAGTAATTTTGATGTGTCAGTTATAAAAAATATTGATTTAAAAAAAAAAAAAAAAAAAAAAAAAAAAAAATTTGGTCTCTGAACCACATCTCCAAGGATGGTTTTGGGATTAAATAACCTGCAAAAGTTGATAAGCCAATAAACAAAGAAACCAAACAATGGTATAACCCTGAATTCCATTAGTAATAATAACAATCTATATGTTAATACTGGTGTATTATTAATGATTTTAAAATCTTTCTGACAGAGGATTGTTTATTTTGACATTATTTTCTTGATAATTCTTAATCTTTCTATTTTGCTTTTTTTTCAGAGTCTCTCTCACTGTGAACTCATCACTGATGAGGGAATCCGTCATTTGGGAACCAGCACTTGTGCCCTGGAACACTTGTCAGTCCTTGAATTGGACAACTGCCCCCTCATCACCGATGCTTCATTAGAACATTTAACTGGCTGCCAGTGCTTAGAGCGAATAGAACTCTATGATTGCCAACTGATCACCAGGGCTGGTATTCGCAGATTGAAGGTAGATTATACAATCTCTCTCTCTCACCCTGTGTATGTATGTGTGTGTGTGTGTATATATATATATATATATAAATATATTTTTGAAGGCGTAATAATGCACATTTATGTTTAAAAAACATATTTAATTTATTTCTTTTTTTTTCTTTTTTTTTTTGAGTCCTTAATATTTTCAGGCAAATGCCTATCTTCAGAGGATCGAAACATTTTTTTAAAAAATTTTCATCTGTATTTGATAAACTCAACTGTGTTGTTAATCTGTTGAATGTTTAACGTAAATGCAAAATTTTTTTTTTTTTTTGGCAAAGATGTAGTTATGCTCAGCAAATTCCGTTAGAATCCGTGCGGCGTTCGTGTTTCGCGGGATGTTTTGAAAATCATTTCATATATAATTTTTTTTTTTTTTTTTTTTTTTAATACTATAAAATAATGAGGCCCTGCTCGGGGATATTGAAATTTACGTTAAACATTCAACGGATTAACAACACAGTTGAGTTTATCAAATACAGATGAAAATTTAAAAAAAAAATGTTTCGATCCTCTGAAGATAGGCATTTGCCTGAAAATATTAAGGACTCAAAAAAAAAAAGAAAAAAAGAAATAAATTAAATATGTTTTTTAAACATACATGTGCATTATTACGCCTTCAAAATATATTATTACATTTTAATTAATGCTTCGAACTCACTATAAAAAATGATCTAAAAAATCTTTATATATATATATAATATATATATATATATATATATATGAAGTGGTCAAACAATGTGTTTGAAAATGGCGAAGGCCGACAATTTTGGGGAGATTATGTGCTTAATTAAAGTCATACCTAATTTGTTAATTAATTATAATTAAATGAATTAGGTGTGCATATCAGTTTAAATGTAAAGCATAAACAAATCGAGAAAAAGTCGATCTCTGTATGTACATTTCAGCCTATTAGGCCTCATCAGCAGAGCTATAGACAGGGCAGTGCTTTGTGCGTGATTCGAACCCTACCTGTCAGGCTGACAGGCGGACATTCTAACCACTACACTAGCTGGCTTCCCCAGAATCTCTCGTTTATTTTAAACTGATATATATATCGCACTTTTTGGGTGACTTATAGCACGACAGTATGAAGTGGACAAACAATGTGTTTGAAAATAGTGAAGGCCGACAATCACGCACAAAGCACTGCCCTGTCTATAGCTCTGCTGATGAGGCCTAATAGGCTGAAATGTACATACAGAGATCGACTTTTTCTCAATTTGTTTACACTTAACATTTAAACTGATATGCACGCCTAATTCATTTAATCGTAATTAATTAACAAATTAGGTATGACTTTAATTAAGCACATAATCTCCCCAAAATATATATATATATATATATATATATATATATATAAAAATAAAGAGTCAGATCTTTGCCCTGATGAGCTATTATGCGAAACTGTTAGTTGGTATATCTGACTTATTAGGTTTAACTTTATTATTTGCTCTACATATGTATTGAGCACTTTTTACTTTTTAGCTTTAGATAATCCTGGCGGTTTATATATATATTTTTCATATATATATATATATATATATATATTTTTTTCTTTTGGCCAAGTATTATAATATCAACCGATTATTTTCAGTTGGTATGACTATCCTGGTCTTTTGTTTTTTTTTTTTCAAATTTTTTTTCTCCCCAGGTGATGTGTGGTAGTATATTTTACAATCAAACTATTTGCTGGGTTTTTTCTTACCGCAAGGGTTTACCAACAAGTTTGGTATATATATATATATATAAGTATATTTTGGCAGCATTTTTTCTTTTGAACATGTTTTGTTGAACTCTACTGACGATTCTTGTCGGACGAGTTTTTGTTCGATCCTTTTTAACTGTCTGGCCATCTTTTTAATATCCGGGTGGAATTGGTGTAGCAATGTGACAACGAAAACATTCCACCAGTTTCACACCTGATGATGGCACAAAGACGTACAGAAAGCGCTTGTGAAATAATTTTTGGTGGATTGCTACACTAATTCCACCCGGATATTAAAAAGATGGCCAGACAGCTAGAAAGGCTCGAACAAAAACTTGCCCGACAACAATTGTCAGTAGAGTTAAACAACACACACACACACACACACACACACACACACATATGTGTATGTAAGTGGTTGTGTGCGTGTGTGTAAGTGTGTGTGTGTGTGTGTATGTAAGTGGTGTTGTGTACTTGGATGAGTGTATGTAGGTGGATGTGTATATGTAAGTATATTTGTGTATGTATGTGTGTTAGTTTTTATTTGTGTGTATATATTTATGTGTGTGTGTATGTATATGTATATATATAATATATATATTTTTTTTTTCCCCATAAATATATAATGTATACACAGAAAATTAGACTCATAATATATATATATATATATCTGATATCTGATGAGTCTAATTTTTTGTGAATAATTATATATTTACGGGAAAATAATTTTTTGGTTGTTATTCGAAGCATGAAAAATTCAAATCTTCTGATATCTTCTTCAGATCTTAATTAACCACATTCTGTGGTTAATTAACACTTGAAGAACATATCAGAAGATCTGACACATGTGTCGCTAATCAAAAATAATTATAATAAAAAATTCTTAAAAAACATAATCCATTTAGCGGACCTTCTTTTTTATAAAATGTATATATATATATATATATATATATATATATATCATTATGTCATGCCAGCAGTGCGGATATCCATGACAATCTCTTGCTAACCATCCCTATCATTCATTGACCCTGGGAGGTCCTCGCACAGCATGCAGTATCCGCACAGTGCTGGTCTATGTAGGTCTTTTCTGAACGGCCCACACTAGCATGTCCATGTGCTGGTTTCCACAGAAGGACATCGCTTATTAGTTCATCCTTACTTCTCCAGCAACTCTCGTCCAGTCAATTTTCCAGGCACCTCATCAGGGTCCAAGTGGTGCAGTCATACAACAGCACTGACACCACTACGACAGGGAAAAATTGTCACTTCAACTTTTCAGCGAGGTCTGACTTCCATATAACTCTCTGTTTATAGTGGACCATGCCTTCCCTATGCATGCATGTATTTATATGTATGCATATCTTTATCTGTATATGCATATATATGTGTTTGTATATTCATATATAAATATATATATATATATATGTGAAGAGAGGAAGTAAATCCGACGGTATGTAATATATCAAGAAAATTGAAAAAACACAGGTTTAAATGGGTTAAGTGGTGAGTTTATTGGCCGACGCTGCAGTGTTTCGATCTATTAAATAGATCATCTTCAGGGCATAAGATAAGAAATTATATATCACAGAATGATGAGAAAAAGTGAGTGGTAATCCTTCTTATTCAGTCTGTTTAAAATTTTTTCTGAAGTTTGAAAAAAGGAGACGGTTTTAAAAAATGCACAATGTTTCCTTCAATACACACACTAACAGCGCTACATACTCACACCTTAAAATAGAATATTTGATGTCATATTTCAAAACCGTCTCCTTTTTTCAAACTTCAGAAAAAATTTTAAACAGACTGAATAAGAAGGATTACCACTCACTTTTTCTCATCATTCTGTGATATATAATTTCTTATCTTATGCCCTGAAGATGATCTATTTAATAGATCGAAACACTGCAGCGTCGGCCAATAAACTCACCACTTAACCCATTTAAACCTGTATTTTTTCAATTTTCTTGATATATATATATATATATATATATATAATATATATAAAACAGTTGTGCCAAGTTAAACTGTAGTTCAGAGGGGAATTTTTTAATTTTTAACCAATCAGATATCCAATCCAATAATAAAAAACATTTGTAACCTCCCCCTTCAGTCAGAATTATCCTGAAGAACCATTCAGTTGAAACCTAGGTAGATAGTGTCTGTCTCATGTAGGTACTTATAATGTATGTATGCATATGTGTATTTCTGGTTCTTTTCTATAACTCCAACATAAAAAAGGAGAACCACTCTGATTGACTGATAAATTATTTATTTATTTATTGATCTACTTGGAAAAAAGAAGACGGGTTTAGGGTTAGTATAATGGGAAAATAAATAAATAATTTATCAGTCAATCAGAGTGGTTCTCCTCTTTTATGTTGGAGTTATAGGAAATAACCGTATTTCTTTATCTGTATATGCATATATGTATATATATATGTGTGTGTGTGTGTGTGTGTGTATTCATATAAAAAACAGTTGTGCCAAGTTAAACTTCTAGTTGGGAGGGGGAAACATTTTTTTTTGTAAATTCTTTGTCATTTTTCTGTGTCCCTTCCAAATCCTCTTTTTTTTTCTTTTTTTTTTCTCCTAAAAATCCAATCTTTTTCGTTTTTTCAGAGTCACTTGCCGGCCATTAAAGTTCATGCCTATTTTGCTCCTGTGACCCCACCTCCCTCTGTAGGGGGAGGCCGACAAAGATACTGCCGCTGTTGTGTAATTCTCTGACAGTTACCTGTAATGGCCCCTGACCAACGACAAACTGTGATGAAATCTCAGCGCATGTACATGAATCTTTATATACATGTGTTATTTGTAAGCCCATAACAGAGACAACAACAAAAAAAAAAAGAAAAAATCCAAAAAAAAGCAACAAAAAAACAACAACAAAACAACCAACAACAAAACCCCCAAACGCATCAATTTAAAGGGTAGTGGTGGGTCTACCCCCCCACCCTGTTTAATTTGAGCATTGCTGCTGCTGCTATTACCACCCCCAACACCACCATCATACAATACAAACATTGGCAATTTACACCCTTAAGATAGACGAGGCTCACCAACCCGATTTATGTCTGCAAGCGTCTCATAAAATTAATTAGACCAGGTGATATATCGGCCCGAACATCTGATTTGAATTTTTTTAGCTTGCATACGCAGTAACATATTTAACGATTCAGTTGCGCGCATTTGTATCGATCATCTGTAATGTGCACTTGTACATTAAGATAACACATTGTGCATTGAAATACGCAAACAAAAAAGTTTTTAAAAAATGATATTTTAAGTCGGAAAGGTAGAACTTGATTATTTATGAGGAATACTGCATGTATATGTACCCACAGTTATCCGTTTTTTCTTGTTTTTTTATTTTTTCAATCATCTGATAAGGTTTTAGCTACATGAGATGAATATACATTTTTTTTTTTTCATTACTGTTTTTTCATTTAGCCTGAAGAAAAAGAAAAAAATCACATTTTAAATCAGAAAGATAGAACTTGGTTATTTTTATACTGTGTGTGTATATATGTACCCACAGTTATGTTTTTTTTTCTTCATTTGATAGGGTTTTAGCTATATGGGATGAATATTCAATATTCATTTTTTTTCCGTTACCGTTTTTTTCATTTAGCCTACAGAAAAAGAAAAAAAAATCACATCTTAAATCAGAAAGATAGAACTTGGTTATTTTGCAGAAATAATACACTTATATCTACCCACTGATATTGGTTATTTTATTAATTCATTTTTTCATCATTTAATAGGGTTTTAGCTACATGTGATGAATATTCAAGATTTTTTTCTTTCCCATAGCTGGGTTTTTTTTTTTTTAATTTTTTTATTTGTCCTGCAGGAGAAGATAGAAAAAAAAATGGTAGAACAAGACCCTTACTAATTTCTTTTGATTTTATCTAAAGTATTAGAGGAAAAGTTACAACGTATCTGTATTTGTGCGTGTCTTGAAAAGGCAGAAAACACCAAAAAATTTTCTCGATAAATTGGACAGGACTGGGTTAATATCTCACCTGTCTTCCTCGATTTTTTTTTTTTTTTTTTTTTTTTTTTTGTCTCTCAAATTAATATTTGTGAATGCATTCCATAATCTGTGAACGTAGAAAGCCCTTTGCGTGAAGAAGGGTTGTCTTTTCAGTTCTTGGGATCATCTTTGTTGGATCAATTATAATTCTGTCTTGATGGGATATTGTCATAATAATAATTAGAAATGTTTCTCTTTCTCCTTTTGTGCTGTTGATCTTTCTACAATTCTTTATTCTCTCTGCATGTACACTGTGTGTACGCATTTTTTAAATTTTTTTTATGATGAATATTCTGTCTTTTTCCTTTGGGTACACATTTGGGTGGAATTCCTCTTTTTTCATATCACTGGGGGTGGGGATAACATTGTTAACACAAACAAGAAAAGAAAAAAAAGTTCTCATCTGAAGTTAGCATAACTTTTCTTTTTTTTTTCTCTTTTTTTTTTTTTTAAACTATACAAAATTTTTTTGTTATAACGACTAAATATTCAAATAGTCTCTATTTTACATTATCATACATTTTTTATTTTTCATTTTTGACTTTTACATAATAGGTCTTCATTTTTTTTTTTTTTTTTTTTTTTTTCCTAAAAATAAATGAAATCCATAAATTTCACCGTACTAATGGACCACAACATTTTTCACGTTTTTATTTCATATAAAATAATTGAGTTAAATAAAATACATTATATTTTAGAATTTTAATTGGATTCTATTTTTTTTTTTTTTTCCTAAGTCATTTTTTTTACCGTTGCAAAAAAGAGAGAATACGATCAGCATTAAATTACATGGCTTTTAATATTTGTTGATAGATTCTTTAAAACATTCATAAGAATTTCTCCTTCAAGAAATTCTATATCATCCAATCTTTTGTTTTACAAGTTTTGTCTATAAAACTTGGATTATTATTATTATTATTATTATTATTATCTTGCTGTGCTATAAATCTCTGGTCTGAGTCATTTATTGAATTTATTTTGGCACAAGACCAGAAGTATGGGGGCACCCGGTGAGAATCAAACTCACAAACAGTGGTCTGTGATAGCCTAGCTTGCTAACCATTGCACCACACGGGATGTCTAATCTTTTGGTTTGAGATGCTTAAAAAATGAAAATATAAAGTATAAATAAATGAGGCTTTATAGGAGTGACGGGTGAGAGCGTTGAATTGTTATCTTATGTAAAAACTTTGTTGAAGTGTCTATCACTGCATTAGAAGGCATTATTAACCATAATCTGGCATAAGTTCATGAAAGTAGAGTTACCCAGTGGGGGATCAAACCTACTATCAATGGTCTGTGAGAGTAGATTGCTATCATTTAGAGCTGTGGGTTCTCAACCGGGCTCCATATACAATATTTTTGGGTCCACACAAGTAAAATAGTAAGTTGGGAGCCTACAACAGTATTTTGGTGGTCAATATGACTTAGTTAGGAGTTAATTTTCTTTCTTTTTTTTTTTCTTTTCATGCTGAAGGCAAAAATTGCTGCAGACATAGCTTGAATAGAGGCACTGTGACATATTACAATGGTCTGAGTTCATTCTCAGTTGGTAGAGCGTTCGGCTAGAAAACACAAGGTTCCTATTTCAATACCGACCCTCGCCAACTCAGCATATGAGTAGCACAGGGATCTGTGCTGTAAAGTAAGGAGCTGATGGTAGGTGTGGCGCTCCACCTCAGATGCAAAAAATGATCTCCTTGGTCTAGTGCTAGTGAAAGGGGGATAGACTCCCTCGCTGATTGGCTGATACCGAATTTAGGCCACCCCGACGACTTTATATATATATATATATATATATGTACACAGTGATGCTGATAGCTTTTTAATTTAGTACATCCTGGGATGCACGGATTTGATTTGAATGAGTCCTCCGGAAATTGGATCGGTCCCAACTAAAGTTTCTTAATGAATTGCAGAGTTTTTATCTATGAACAACTAAAGCCGTCTAATGCCTACCTTGTACCCCATACAGTGTAATTAACTTCCAAAAAAGTATTGAAATGTATTTACAATTAGCTGGAAATGGTGAGGGAAAAACAAAAAACACTGGGATGCATGGATATGATTTTTCTGCGTCCTTTTAGATTTTTATGCGTCAGTGATGCAGAACGCTTACCTATCAGCATCTTTGTCATACTATTAAATATTTGTTTTCCATAGAATTTAGTAAATTGTTAAAAATAATTAAATTCGATTATAGTTTAATACCAAGATATGAAATTGGATAAATAGTAAGCTAGGCTATTGTTGTTATTTTTAAAAATTCTTTTGAAGATGTGGTTCTGTGGAGATTAAAATAGAATTTAAAATAATTAACCGGGGCCTTTATGGACCCAGGGGTCCAGGTGAGATTTTTTTTTTGGGAGGGGGGTCCACACAAGCAAAATAGTTAGTTGAGGGCCACAATAGTATTTTAGTGGTCAATACGACTTATTTTACAAGTGGATGTTAATTTTTCATAGAATTTCGTAAATTGTTAAAGCTTTAATATGTAATAAATTAATTAGTTATACTTTTACGATATACAAAATATTTTATCAATCTTTTGGTACAGTTCCTGATAATATTTAATTATAAAAATACAATAGGATTTTTTAAACATTGAATGACTATGGGTTTCACCAGGGAAAATAGGAATCAAAGAGGTCCATAGGTAAAACAAAATGATTGACAACTACTGGTTTAGTCTTGTCATTGCCAATTATCTCCCTTGTCTAAAACTCCAGGGATTCATAATAGTTTAAGCTTCTTAAGTTTTATTACTCATCAAAAAACAAAAACAGAATTATTTCAAAGAGTTCTAAAGATACGTTTAAGTTTTAGATACAATGTTTACTGCCTTAAACAAGAGAATAGATAGTAAAAAGATTTGATTTTTTTCTTTTTAATGTAAGGAGTTAGTAAGATATACTTGACGTAAATGACTTCTATAAAAAATATTCCTGCTGTTGAATAAACATTTAATGTTTATGGCTTGTACATTATTTGTTGACTGTTGTTCAGCCGCAGTTTAGGTCTTTTAATCCTTTCACTACCAAGTTAGATTGAAATTGTTTAGCAATAATATATTTGGAAAATAAATATTTGTGCTGCTATCTTTATACAAATAAGCTTTTTAATCCCCCACCCACACTTTTTTTTTTTTTTGGTACTCCAATATATTTTCATAGTCATTTCATAACTGGGCCCAAAATATTATCTAGTTCGGGGAATTAAAATCTTTTTTCTTTTTTTTTTCTCCAGAAAATTTATTTAAAAAAGTGAATTCAGTTAGTAAATCTTAGTTTTTTAAAAATCTTTTATAATGCAGGATAGGTTTTAAGGGAGTTTGTTACATGTTTTAAGGGATAATGCATGATGAAGGACATACTTTAAGGGTGTTTCATGATACAGGACATGTTTTGAAGGATGTTTCATGATGCAGGATAGGTTTTAAGGATGTTTGTTACATGTTTTAAGGGATAATGCATGATGAAGGACATACTTTAAGGGTGTTTCATGATACAGGACATGTTTTGAAGGATGTTTCATGATGCAGGATAGGTTTTAAGGGATGTTTGTTACATGTTTTAAGGATAATGCATGATGAAGGACATACTTTAAGGGGTGTTTCATGATACAGGACATGTTTTGAAGGATGTTTCATGATGCAGGACAGGTTTTAGCTTCATGAGTTACTTCCCTTTAAGATGTGAAAATTGTCTAAATAACTTCCATATTTTTCAATTTTGACATGAGAGGGAGGGGGGGGGCTGAAGTATCAGATTTTCCTCATTGAATATCATCAGCAGAAGCCTTCTCCAAGTTCTGTAAAAACGTGAGGAGTAATAGGCCTTACCCTTCCGTAATGGCCCATGACATATTAGCAAGTGGTTTGAATTGAATTTTGAGAACAAATATGGCACTGACCAATCAGAGACCTGGGGTATTGAGTAGCTTTCTAATTGTTATTTGAACTTCTGAAATATTATCACTGCTCTTCTAGCTTTATTGTTACAAAGAACCTGGTAAAGGGTCATGCAATTTTGAGTTTCACTCAGGGCTTATTCCTATTTTTTGTTTCTGAGTAGAAGAGATGACCAAATTGAGTTACAATGAAAAGCAACTAGAATTAGGAAGATGAAGGATAATACTAGACAAAATTATTAATAATCGAGGTTAGGTTTCTGTTTGTCTGTAACAAAAACTATGTCACTGCTTATGAAACATTACCCAAAATTGTCATAACATAGAATAAATACAATCCTCATTGTTTTTTAAAACAAATTTTAATAAATACATGCCCAGTAGTAATTATTTATACATTTGTTTTATTTTAATATATATTTAAAATTATCAGAACTAAGTTTCCATTTAAAATTGTTTTTTTTTTTTTTTTTTTTAATAGATTTGATGATTTTACTTACTTATGGTACAAACTTTCTGGCATTGAATTTTTAACTCACACCCTCTCAGGCAATAACTTTCAAAAATCAATTCTTACACTGCCGAAGGACTTTTTTTTAAATTTTTATTTTTTATTTTTTTATAGTTTAAATAACAATTATTTGATAAAAAGTTTTTTGATTTTTTTTTTCTTAGAAATAATTTCTTTGTCTCATAAGAGGATAAAAATATGATGCTTATCTCTCAGTCAGTGAATTTCTTGGAGATCAAATTTGTTTTTTGTTATAATTTAATCTTAGTGTCCCACAGAGCTATTGTAGTTGGGTACTCGGTGAAGAATATTCTCACTAAACTAGTGACTATAGTAAGCGTCCATGTTTTGACTTATCAGACTATGAAAGCTAGAGACATTCTTTATTGTGATGTTCATTCAACATGGTGTGTTTTGTATTGGTACATAGTTATTGATAGTAGTGAATGAAATAAGAGGATATGGTGGTTCCATCATTCAGCAGAGATAGACAATGCTTTTAGGCATACTGTGACTGGCTGGAAGGTTAGCTTTATTTGCTAAGAAAAAAAAAAATGTGATCAAATCAAATCTTGTGATATTGTTGGTCTACATAGAATAAAATCCTACAAAGTTTGTTTTTTTGCCGATTTCTCTTTGTAAATTATTTTTCTTACAAATCCTTTTGACAAAAATCGATCCATATTTTTTAATAGATTCAAAATAATATTGGTTATATAACCCTTATAGACATTTGGTATATAATAGAGAGACAGATTAAGAGGAGATGGTTTTACTTTATTACTTGTTAATCTGCTGCTCCTGGTGATTCGTCTAGCTCGTTGGCCACCATCTTGTTTAGTTGACTTCTATCTGCTGGGGGTTGATTTTCTTCCCTGCTAATTTTTCTATCTTCTGGGCTGGGCTTACCATTGTCTTAATTATTTACAAACCCAACAAGACCTTGTTTTGCTTGATCAAGTTTTATTAGCCCATTTGATTGATTCTACTGTGGGGATGAGATTGGACCCCGGGAGAGACGATCTCTCTCCTCCAAAAGCTAGGTCATATCTGACTAAACTATTCTCACGTGCTGTCATGGCGCGTTTTCAAGGGATCAAAAAGTTATCACTGTCACCGGTAATTTTCCAAAGACTCCCTTGATTCCAATTCAACAGACCCTAATTCAAATATTCCTAGCTACAGGTCTGTTCACAGTTCATGACCACTCATGAATTGTAGCATATTTACGATCTTAGTTATTTGTAAAACTGGAAGAGTTGACCAAAATTTTCCATCTGATTCTCTGTGCAATAATGGTAATTTCTCTTTTTTTGGAACTTTTAAATTTCATGCCTGATTTTAAAGAATATGATCTGTGTATATGAGGGAGGGCGGAGAGAATGTGTGTTAGTAAGTTTTTTGTTTTTTTTCAATTGAAGTAGTGAAGTAGTCAAGAATTTGGGTGTATTGTCATTGAAGGAGGAAATCGGGGCTCCCCATGGCCTAATGGCTAACATGCTTGACTATGACATTGTAGTAAAGTAGTTCAAACGTGCACATTTGGACTGATACCTTTGGGAAAGGTATGTACCCTCTCATTTCTTTAGTTATGGGTTAAATAGTACCAGTATTGTTCTTCTACAAGGATGGCTTTGGCATTAAATAACCCACAAAGGTTGATATGCCATTAAAAAATGAAGAGGATGAAGAATAATAAATGAAGAAGAAATGACTTTAAAAGCAATCTTTTCTAAAAAAAGATACGCCCAAAAATGGGGAAAAAAAGAGAATGAGACACGTGATGTGGTTACGCTAGATCACTGAGGTTGAGCTGCGATGAGTCTGTTCAATATTGAGTTAAGTAACCACTTGGGCAACAGCAGGTACTGTAAGCAACCTGAATACTTTGTTTTCAAAATGACTTTATTCAGCATTGAATGACCCAAAAAGGGTTAATATGCCCTAAAACAACCAACCAACCAACCAACCAACCAAAAATAGTCCTGGTCCCTTTAACCCCAGTGACATGATGTCGAGGATCACTTTTTTTTTCTTTTTTTTCCCTTTTTTTCCCCCTTCAAATTGAAAACAAAATGAAAATTATTCCAATGATTTTAAAAGATAGCAAGAGAATCGGAGTTATCTCCCTTAGTCTCCGTGAAAATTTTCTTTCACAAGTTTATCATATAAATTTATGCTGTCTTGCAGATCCATTATTTCTGAATAGTGAGTTCAATCCTTACTGGATGCCACATTAAAATAATCGCCAAATAATCTGGTTTGGTGGGAGGTCAGGAAAATATATATATATATTTTTTAATGGCCATTTAGCTGAGTCGGTAGAGCATCCACCTTAGAATTACAAGGCACCAGGTTCAATACCAGCCCTTGCCAACTCAGTGCATAAGTAGCACAATTTGATCTTGGTTAATTCAATATGTGGGAAGATGAAGGTTGGTATGGTGCTCCATCTCAGCAAAAATATCAGTCACCGCCAACTTGGCACATGAGTAGCACAGATTGGGTAATCTGATCTGTTTGGTAAAGTGGAGAGCTGACAGTAAAAACAAAAACGAGTGTCAGCAAAAAGGGGATAGACTCCTTCGGCTGATACCAATACCGAAATATGGATTTTAAATTAGGGGTTCTAAAATCTTTACTTGGGTTCTAGGATTATTATAACCTGATTTGTCCAAATTTGGCTGGAAGTTTTGTCATATGAATCAGTAATGCAGTAATGCTGATAGCTTGTTGATTTAGTGCATCCTGGGACGCCCATATTTGATTTGAATGAGTCCCCGGGAAAATTCATGGGTCCCAACTAAAGCCGTCTAACTCCTACCTTGTAACCTATCCTGTGTAATTCATTTCTAAGGAACTATAGAAATGTATTTACAGTTAACTTGAAATGATGAGGGAAGATAAACGAAAAATACTGGGAATGCATGGATACGATTTTACTGCATCCTTTTAGATTTTTATGCGTTAGGTATGCATCCTGCGTTCCTATCAGCATCTCTGATAATATCTTTCTTTGAGAGACAGAATTGTTCTCTGAATATGTTTGATTATTTATCTTAGCAAATGCCTGGAAGAAATTTTAGTGCCAAGGCCAAAATCTTTTGATCTCTTTAGAGTCCCTTGAATTTCTTTGCACAACTGTCGAGCAAAAATGTTGGTTAATATTATTGTTGTTTATTATTCTGATATAGTCAAACTAACTATTCATAAAACCGTTTTTGTTTTCCTTTGTATTTATTTATTTTAAGACAGTAATAGAAAGACAAACAAGGCAATTGCTTTAATTAAGCTTTATCCAACTATAACTTAACTGTGGTCCAGTATTAAACTGAATGATTTGATTCTATTTTATATACTTAAATAAATAAATACTTTTTTCCCCGAACCAAAATACACTAAGGACTGGAAGTCGAATAGTTCAGTCAGAAAAAAATCTCAATTTCTACGGTGTAAATTTACAGTGTAAATTGAAATTTTTTTTTTCTTTTTTAGATCTGTTTTTTAGAGAAATGGTTTTGGTAATAATGCAGAATAGCATAGCATGCAAAAGATAATATCATTAGATTACGTATAAAAAGCATTACATTTCACGGATAATACTGGAAACCTTCGAGACGTGAGAATTAGGATTAGGGTTAGATCGTTTCGGGAGTTTCCGTAATCTAATGATATTTAAATGTAAAATGCGATTCTAATTATTTCTAATTATATTATCTCTTGTATGCCAGTTCTGTATTAGTACCATGTTAGGGGGGGGGGGGGGTTCTTTTAGCATCTGTAATGGCTGATTCAAGGGGAGATAACTAGAGTTGACTTCACCACAAATGCTTTGTTTTATTTGTAAGTTGATTTTTCTAACTGACTTATTATAATTTAGAATAATTTATTTTTTACTTTGACACTTCAATGTGGCGACTATTTTCATTCTCTTTGATTGGAACAAGAATATTTCTTATATGTCTGTACTGTAATATGTAATATATACTCACCTTGGTATGCTGGGTATTTTATAGAACTCTAAAAATAAATCATTGGCAAGATTATCGGATTTGCTTAACTGGCAGTAAGTCTTTAGTCATTTGTTGAAATTTTGTTCAATTCCTTAAATACCCCTCCGCCCCCCCCCCAAAAAAAAAAACAACAACAAAGAAACTGCAGTATCTGAAATGTGCTCTGTTTGATTATGATTCCACTATTATTTATTTCGGACAAATCACATTGTAAGCACAGGTTCCTGCTAGATCACTGAAGTTAAGCAGTGATGTCTGTTTTGTACTTAATTGGGTGACTAATTAAAGAACAGCAGGTACTGTAATCAACTTGGGTCCTTTGTTTATCAAAAATGACTTGAGTTGGCATTGAATATCCCATAAAAGTTGCTGTGCCATTAAACAAAAATTAAAGTCATTATGAGTGACACTGACTTTTAAACATTCGTGTAAGGTTCTTGCATAAAACTCCAGGGTCCATCAGTTTGAAAATCTGACTGACCAAAATCTTTAGTAAGCATTTGGTATTGGTATAACTTGATTTGGCATTAAATAACCCAAAAAGGGTTGTTATGTCATAAAACAATCAATCAATCAACTAATATTATTTTGTAGGCAACCGGGGTCTTTTGTGTATCAAAAATGACCTGATTTGGCATTAGATAACCGGATAAGGGTTGATGTGCCATAAAACAACAAAACTAATATTATTTGATTCATGATACTTGCTTCCAAGATACAGCAATAAAGAACGATTATTCCTAAAGATTATTTGGTAAAACTTGGTGGAAGGACATGGTTATTTCTAAAGATTTTTTTGTAAAATGTGGCAGTAAGCAATAAATCTGCAATGATCTGAAATCCTCATTGTAAAAAAAATAAAGAAATAAAAAGAAAGCCCATACCCCCAATAGATTCAGATTTGAATTGTTCCCTAAATTACGGATCATATAACAAGTTTTAAAAGAAATATAATGATCGACATTTCTTCCATGAAGATTTAGAAAAAGAAAAAAAAAAAAAAAATTTAAAAAGGATTTTTTTCCCTCGTTCTTTTTTAAAGAGGAGGGAATCCTTGTGATGTAGTGGCTAATGTGCTGGACTGCAAGATCCTAGTAAGCAGGTTCAAACTCCAGTCGGGCTATTATGTTCACTTTCAGTCTAATACCCTTGGCGAAAGGTATGAACCCTGTTATCCACCCCCCAGCTATGGGTAAGATAGTACCACTACTGTTCTTCTACAAGGCTGGCTTTGGCATTGAATAACCCATAAGGGTTGCTATACCATTAAACAAAAATTAAAGTTATTATGAATGACACCAACTTTTAAACCTTCATTTAACTTTATTGCATAAAAATCCAGGGCCCACCATTTTTTGTTTTACACTTGGGGAGGAGGCCAGAGATTTTTCTTCCCCCTTTTTGCATACGAAAAACAAGCCTCAGTTTAAAAATCTGACTGACCAAAATCTTTAGTAAGCATTTGGTATTGGTATTGCCAGAGCAAAGTTGTGTGGAACACCAGTAGTTGCCCATGCAGACAGTCTCCCCCTGTTCATGATGTTGTCCAAGAGAAAGGCAATGACTAGAAAAAGCTTAACCCCAGTATTGTCACAAGTTACTGGAACATGATTGAAGAAAACTGCCTGAGTAGAGGTGGTGATTCAGCTCCTGATTTTGAATTCAGTTGTCTTTCTCTTAGACTGGTTGCCTACTATAGCTATAGTCTTGTCCTCTGAGTTTGCCCATTTAGAAACTTACTTCAGTTTTACTCTCTTTTTTTTTATTTTTTATTTAGTGGAATATATTCTAATAGGAGTATATGTAATTTTTAAGACTTTTTATCTCTGTCTTCTTCTTTTTCATCTTTTTTTTTTTTCTTTGTTTTCTTCTTCCCTTTTTTTTTTCTATTTTTTTTTTTTTTTTTTAAGGGGAAAATATAGATTTTTATTACTCTGATTCTTAGCTTGTAGTTAGTCTTCAGAAAAAAAAAATTAACTAAATTCTTTAAATTCTTGTAAATGTTTAGCTATAATGGAATTGGAAGCTGAGAGAAAATCACTGGAAGTGTTTAAAAAGAATTCTTTGCCCTCCCTCTCAACCAACGGATAACTCCACTGCTTTTGGAAAAAAACAAAAAAATAAGATGAACCGGATGGTAAGTTTTGTGGTGGCAATAGCAGCAGCAGCTCTAAGAAGATAAAAAATTTGGGTAGAATGTTTCATACATACACACACACACACACACACACACACATATATATACATACGTACATACATACACACTAACATTTAAATCCTGATCATTTTTTACCGTTAAAAAGATTGGGAATCGGGAAAATTACTAACAAAAATGAAACGGGATCTAAAAATAACGTCATCTTGGATTATGAAAAAAAAAAATTTCAGGAAAAAAAAGAAAATGTCCTTTATCTAAAACCAGCGAAAAGATATATATATATATATATATATATATATAAAATCCAAGACAAAGAGAAATGCTGGTTGAATTGTTCAGGTATATTTGGTGTTGAGAGGCTATGCCCCTGAACTGTACTCAGGTTCATGTCTTGATACTGAATGTCCCCCACCCCATCCCCCCACCAAAAAGGAGCGACAACAAGAAGAGGCAGAAAGAAAGAAAAATGAGAGAAAGCAACAACAACAACAAAAAAAATGTGGCCGATGAGACCATAGCGAGAAGGTTGGCATTTGCAAATGGAATATGGATGCTAGCTTGTAGGTGGGTTATCTCCCTTTGTTCTGTGAGATCGAATCTCCTTTGAAGGAGGTTTGTTCATGTGATGATGAGAAAGAGTTTTTAAAAACCAACATTATATACAAGACCAACAAACAAACAAACAAAAAAGAAAAGAAAAAAAAATGTTTGACTAACAACTGAATATATGCAAATTGCATATAACCCTGCCTTCCTTTTTTTTTAAGCTCATTAAAAACTGCTAACAGGTGTTTCTTGAGCTGATTTAAAAAAAAAACAAAAAAAAACAACAACAAAAGAAAAAGAAAAAGAAAAGAAAAAAATGATCTGATTATTATATATATTGGAAAAAAAAATCGGTACTATTCGCAGAGTTCCGTCCTGGCCTCTTGTCTTAAAAAACGCCAGGCAGTGATAGATAAAAAAACAAACCCACCTATAAATGAAGTCCCTAGCTGAAGCGGTGCCTGCTGTATATGAAAAAATAATTTGGCGATTGAAGGCGTTTTTATCGCCAAATTATTTTTTTAGTGTTTTGAAAGCATTAAAAGTAAGCCATATTTTTGAAAATATTGAAGAAAAAAAAAAAAAAAACCCAAAAAAGCAATCAGCGCTTAAGGCGTTTTTTCCAAAAAGTTCATGCGATATTTTACCACCTACAGTCTTTTTTTTTTCGACAAGTAAATGTAAATATTTTAACCTTTTAAAAATATGGCTTACTTTTAACACCTTCAAACCACCAAAAAAAAAAAAAAAAAAAAAAAAAATGTTGATAAAAACACCTTTAATCGACAAATTATTTTTTTCATATACAACAGGCACCACTTCAGCTAGGGACTTCATTCATAGGTGGGTTTGTATCACCGCCTAGCGTTTTTTAAGGTTGGAGGCTGGGGCGGAACTCTGCGAATAGTACCAAAATATCTAATAATAATAATAATAATAAAAAAGACAAATGAGTAGAAAAAAAGAAAGAAAGAAAAAACCCCAAAAACTTTGCTTCTGTGATCTGACAGATCGACGTTATGACAATTGCTATTAATCCTATCATCAATATTATTATTTTTATTATCATTTAAATTTTTTAAATGTTATACTTCCTAATTATTGCAAACATTTTTGTGATTGACAGTATGAGCAAGGACTTAATGAAGATACTATATATATATATATATAAATATATATATATATATGTATGCATATATACATTTATACATGAAGAAAACACAGTTTGGAAAAAAAAAAAATCCGACAAAATGGGAAGATATGAATGGAAAAGGTGGATAAACCAACACAAACATTCAATTTAATCCTCGGGTAAAACTTAATATTTTGTTTTGATTTCGTCAAAGACTTCATCAGAATGAATCGACAAACTACAAATTTGAAAACACTGTAAATTATTTGTATTGAGAATAGTTATGATGATTCTATGGAAAATCTAGGGGAGTAAACCTCGAAAACAAATCCAGAGCCGGAGTCCCTAAGATGGAGTAACGCTGAACTCCAGTGCTACACAGCAACTCTTGCGACACTGCCGTTGCCAAACTGCATTGGTTTCTTACCTTGCCTTTGGACCACAGCGGCAGTGTGGAGAAGGGGAGATCTGCTGCTTGGGCAACGGCACATCCTCCATATAAACCTGCCCAGGCTATATAGTTCCAAAACAAAAAACAAAAACTTTTGGACACTACTCCATCGTCTTTTGTAGACGGAAGGATGCCAACTGATAATATATTAATTTTATGCATGTTTTGTTGAACTCAATGAAAATACTTGCTTAAGAACCTTTTGGTGGATTCATACACCAATTCCACCCAGATATAAAAAAAAGATGACCAGACAAATGTAAGGTTCTTACACTAGTATTTTCTGCACTACTGCTACTGTTTGTTTAAAAAGAACCATGGAAACATCTCACCACTTCACACCTGATGATGGCACTGAGTAGTGCAGAAAGTACTAGTGTAAGAAACTTTGGTGGACGCATTCACCAATTCCACCCTGATATGAAAAAGAAAGATGGCCAGACAATTAAAAAGGATAGAAAAGAAACTTGCCAGACAAGAATTGTCTTTCGAGTTCAACAAAATATGCATAAAAGAAAAAATGCTGCCAAAATATACTTATTTTAAAATATATTAATTCAATACAATGTTTCCTTTTCTCTAACTTAACCCAGTTTTCTACTAAAAATGATACGCCCTTTCTTGGGCTAGACGGGCAGTCGGAGAGGCCCCCTCTGATCAATTGGTTAGTCACGTCAAGCCCTAGCATCTATATGATTGCCCCAACCCTATTGCCCTTATGGCAAGCCCCAACCCTTTTTATCATATGGGTGATAGAAGGTGGTGGCTGAGGTTCTTCATGTCCTGGGAATGACGTTAAACTCTATCTGATGGTGAGGTTCCAGTTCTGGAGGTTTGGGGAATGTGAAGCACCCCTTCATCACCATTGCTCCCTGGTCCACTCTGACCTGGAGTGGTAGTACCTGTTAGGGTCCCATCTATGGTTTGAATAGAAAAATGTATTTATAAAAAAAATTGAGTATCCATTAAAAATGAATTCATTTCAAAACTTTATCGGCATTAAATGACCCACTGAGGTTGATATGCCACAAACCAAACCAAACCTAAAAATGATACCCAGACAATTTTTTTTCTCTCTCCTCCCCCTCTTCCCTCTCTTTGTGTCTCTTTTCTTTTCTTTTTTTTTTTTTCTCCCTTTTATCTTTCCTCATTTTCTACGTTTTTAAATCTGTAGTTTCTCGATTCATTCTAATGAAATCTTTGATGGAATAGAAACAAAATATTAAGTTTTACCCGTGACTTGACTTGAGTGTTTTTGTTGGTTTATCCACTTTTTCAATTTATATATATTCACATATCCATCTATCTATCTATCTATATATATATATATATATATATATATATGTATATATGTAATTTTTTGGCATCTTCACAAAAAGACAAACTGACTCTCCCCAGTAAATGTGGATGTGCTTGATCTGTTATGCTCGAGTCCCTGAAGACACAAAATTGCCTAGAAATTCTACGTCATCGTAGTCGGTGTTCTGATATCATTATTAATATTATTATTACTATTTTTATTTTAGGTTTGTGAACTGAGGACTGTCACTAAAAAAGGAAAAAAAAGATTGGAAAAAAAAAAAAAGACAAAAATTGAAATAAAAAGACAAACATAAAAGCAACCATGTGTGACACTGTGACTTTTTTTCAGCTCCTCAGTAAAATGTCACAAGTGACATCCACCACTACCACTACTACCACCTGTAACAGCAACAAGCCCAGGTTTATACCAAACTGGAAAAGTTATCATTGAAAAGAAAAAAAAAATCTTTTTAAAAAAAATTTTTTTATTTTTTATTTTTATTTTAATTTTAATTTTAACTGTAGTGAGCAATTAAATTTGCAGTGACAGTGTTTACATTTTTACTTTTTTTTTTTTTTTTTTTTTTTGACAGACAGACAGACCAACCGACTGACAGAAAAAAAACAACAAAAAACCTAACTTTGATTAATCGACTTGTAATAATTATCGACTATTCCTCCCCTCATTAAAATGGTGGACTTGTTTCTGCTGCTGTTTCGTTCGTTCGTTCGTTCTTTCAATTGACTGATCAGTGCTTTTTGTATTGATACAAACCCACCACGTTAAGATTTAAAAAAAAAACATTTTTTTTTTTTTCATTTTTTTTTTTTTTTTGTAGTCACCAGTGTGGGTCACATTAAGGTAAATATGGAGGAACATACACATCCATCCCCCTATTCCCACCCCCCATCCAGATTCACATGTGAAAGTTAACACACCACGTAACCTTTTTGTGATTTACAGGAACCTTTTTTTTTTTACTTGCTGTGCAGGTGAAATATAGCCACAAAAATAATTTTCTCAACAAAAAACAAAAAAACAAAAAAGAAAAAGATTAAGTATTTTTTATTGGATATTCATCTCTTCAAAAATACTTGCTGGGCAGGTATATTGTTATAAAATGGATGAAATGAGAGTCAGCCTTTCTATCCCCCAACCCCCTTTTTTAGTAGACCTCTCCCCCATCCCTGAAGAAGACCCAACTTCTTCTTTATTTGTTTCTCACTAGCTCCTTTTTTTTTTAACCTCTCAGTAAAAACACAGTTATTCTCTCTCTCTCTTCTCTCTCTCTCTCTCTGGAAGACAATTATAATACCAAATGTCACTTGCCTGAAAACTGACTTGATGGAATATCATTACACAGAAATAGTAACATCATCAAAGGGTTGATATCTCGAAAAATCAGCAAGCTGAATTCAAAGGAAGATAACTTTTATATATGAATCGAATGTAACTAAAAAAAATGCTATCGTAAATAAATTAATACTATTTACAATACCTATTTCCAATTAAACATATACTATTTCCAATTAAACAATACTATTTCCAATAAACATATACTATTTCCAATTAAACACATACTTTTTCCAATGAAACACATACTATTTCCAATGAAACACATACTATTTCCAACGAAACACATACTATTTCCAACGAAACACATACTATTTCCAACTAAACACATACTATTTCCAACTAAACACATACTTTTTCCAACTAAACTAAACACATACTATTTCCAACTAAACCAATACTATTTCCAATTAAACCAATACTATTTCCAATTAAACACATGCTATTTCAAATATGGTGTAATTTTAAAATTATACAGAATTTAAAAAAAATCCAATTGATATATAAAAATTCTTTCTTTGAATTCGGCTTGCTGATTTTTTTTTTTTTTTTAATTTTTTTATTATTTTTTATTTATTTATTTATTTTTTTTGTTGGAGGTCGGGGGAAATGACCCATTGTTTCTGTGTAATGATGTTCAGTAAAGTCAGGTTTTGGACAAGTAATATTCAATATTATGAACCAGACACCTCTGTCTTTTACCTGAACTGTAGAATGTTCTAATATTCTCATCAACTGTAGAAGTATATATTTATCTACAACACACACACACACACACACAGCAATGCGTATACATATATAAGCACATATATGTTTTGTATATAAATGGGTCATTGTTAATATTACAGAAAGATCAGTTTGAGTTCATGCTTTGGGCGAGGGAGTTTTTGTTGCGTAGTGGCTAATGTGCTGGACTGCTACATTGTAGCAAGTGAGTTCAAATTCCAGTCATGTTATTATGTTCACTTTTGGACTAATACTCTTGGGAAAGGTATGAACCCCCTTATCTCCCCAACTATAGGTTAAATAGTACTACTACTGTTTTTCTACAAGGATATACTTTGGCATTAAATAACCCATCAATGCCATTTAACAAAGAAATGAAACAAAATGAAACCTAACGCTAGAAAAAAAAAAAATAAAATGATTTATATCTTTGCTTAAGTTTTTTATTTTTTTTATTTCTATTTTTTCTGAAAAGTAGTTGTGTTAAATCTTAATTTCTGTTAAACAAACAAAATAACTTTTTTCTTTTCTAACTAAAATGCACATAGATAAATTCAAATATACTTTGGCATTAAATAACAAATTTTTCTGAAAAGTAGTTGTGTTAAATCTTAATTTCTGTTAACAAACAAAATAACTTTTTTCTTTTCTAACTAAAATGCACATAGATAAATTCAAATTTGTTTTCAAACCCTGCTTTTGAAAATCGCCAATTCTGTCTGTTTCATTTCAGGTTTAGATGTTACTTAAGTTATATTTGAATTTGAGAAAAATAACAGTTAACTGAAAATTTAAAAAAAAAAAGTTCTTTCAGTTGTAAAATAAAAGAGTATTTTAATCAATAATCAAAAAAAGAATATTGGTTATTTACTCAGATTTAAATTGATGATATTATATATACATACATATATACATACATACATATATACATATATAGGGAAGAAAATAGGAACTTAAAAATCAAAACAAAATAGAATTAAATGGATATCTTACCTTTGTAAAATTCTGTTGGGAATTGATTGCCAATTTGTCTGTTTCATTTCCGGTTTAGATGTAATTTAGGTTATATTTGAATTTGAGATAATAACAGTTAACTGAAAATTTATTAAAAAAGTTTTTTCAGTTGTAAAGTAAAAGAGTATTTTAATTAATAATTAAAAAAAGAATATAGGTTATTTACTCAGATTTAAATTGATGATATTGCATACATACATACATACATACATATATATATATATATATATATATATATTATATATATATATATATATATATATAACACACGATTTGCCCTGAAAATTTGACCAAGAGTTTTTGCTAAAGGGAAAATTGCTAGAAAATTCAATTTTATATTTTTTAACTGTTTCAGAAGATTTTAAGGGACAACTTGAGTATCCTGCTAAAAAAATACCTTCTTCAGTGTTCTATTTAAAAGGTTTATATGCATGTACAGTGATGCTGATATAAAAAGGGTATAAATTAATGATATATTGAAAAATTCATTTTAAAAAATGCTTAAAAAAATAAAACAAATTAATGAAAGAAAAAACATAATAAAAAACAAATATAAACAAGAATAATAATAAAAACAAACAATTTAAAAACAAGAATATATGAAGAATAAAAGATAATAAAACAAATATATTGAAAATTAGATAAATTTTATTTTAAATGCAGGGTAGCAATGATTATAATTAGGCTCCTTATAGATTGTAGGAATAGTGAAGTGTTTTTTTTACTTTGTCTATTGTTTTTTTTTTTTTTGATTTTATCTAAAATCGAAAACTAGTACAAACCAGTACAACCTTCTAATAATTCCCTAGCTGTCATGTGTTGTATATATATATATATATATATATATATATATATATATATTTGCTTGAAGGCAATGCGCATATCGCATAAAATTTGATAATTATAGAAGATAATAATGACAAGTGAATTTCGCAAAGAATTATTCTGTGTGTAGAACATCGTACAGACTGTTTCAACTTTATTAAGTCTCATCAGCGATGTATACTAACGATTTCCCTCCGACAGAAATCGAAACCGGGACTTCAGCAGGATAGTCAGAAACTATACTGCTTCGGCCACAATTTCTAAACTCCAACAGAATAAAAAAAACTCCCGGCTTTATAGTCTGTAATTACATAATACAAACTTTTGCCTGGAGAAAAAAAAAATGATAAAAAAAATGAAAAGATCAAATCATATGCACTTCCTGAAAATTATCAGATGGTATTATTATTAAAATGGCCAAAAGAAAAAATACTGTAAGAGTTGCCTAAGTTAAATATACTAAAGTGCACAATACAAAAAGTAGAGCTAATGAATAATAATAATAATAAAAAAGTAAGCCTAATGAGTCAGAGAATATCTACTTAGATTTCTCCTAACGGATCATCAGGATAATTCTGAAGTCAGAATAGTCCTGATGATCCATTAGGAGAAACCTAGGTAGATATTCTCTGACTCATTAGGCTTACTTTATACGTAGAAGAAGTCACTATAAGAGGAATAGAAACCTACTTCTAAACAAAACGAAAAATCTAAGAAAGTCCGGTTGGTGTAGGGTTACGGTCCTCGCCTGTCAGCTTGACAGTCGGGTTTTGAATCACGCACAAGGCGGTCTTCCTATCTATAGCTCTGCTGATGAGGCCTAATAGGCCGAAATGTACATACAGAGATTGATTTTTCTCGATTTGTTTAGCCTTACATTTAAATAGGTATGCCCGCCTAATTAATTAATTATTAATTAATTAACTAACTTTCAAAAATTAGGTACGACTTCAATTAAGCACATATTCTCCCAAAAATTGTCGGCTAAAAAAAAAAGCCATATCATAAACACATCGCTTGTGTATTTACTTTTCATATATATATATATATATATATATATACATATATACATACACACCAGGTTTGACTATTTGGTATAAAGAAGAGACAAATTTGAAACTGATAGTCCCCATGTTGTATTGATTTCAGTGTCTACATTGTTTAAATTCACATACTCCGGACTCCTGTTATTGCATACTATTCCATCATAAATAAATAAAATCTATGAGTGTGTGTGTGTGTGTGTGTAGTATCTTAAGATAAAGGTAGTGCTTACTATTAATTAAAATATTAGAATAATTTAAATCTGTTTCCAGTTTTTTTATTTTAAATTTGCATTTTAAATTATATAAACCTTTCTTATGGAATTATTTTAAAATAGTCTTTTGTGTGTTTGATTTTTGATTTCTCTTTCATGGTTTCTCTGATTGCAACAAAAACAAAATGGAATTCTCGGGTGTATAGAATAGGGTAGGTCGATTTTTCACTTTCTTAAAATATCAAATTGTCCATCTATGCAAAAGTTGTTTGTTAGTATACTTAATACTGATACCAAAAATTAGATCTTTTACTTGCACCATTGTTCAGGAAATAGCATCAAAGATTGTTGACTAAAATGTGTTAAAGATCCTTGTTTTTTAAAGGCTAAATTTTGCGAAAATGAGGATTTTTAGTGCATTTTAAGAGATGATCTTTGCTATTTCCTCAAACAATGGTACAATTTTTGGTATCAGTATTCAGTATACTAACACACGACTTTCGTATAGATGGACAATTTAATATTTTAAGTGTAGAAAGGTTGGTTAAAATCATAAACAGTAAAGAGAAGAAAATTACATTTCTCCCACCCTGAATTTTTTTTCCATAAGAATTAATATTACATTCATGAAAAATAAGTATATTTAATTTCATGAAAATTAGTATATTACATAACTAATGATAGACAAGACTTAACCTCTGGCTGACCTGTAAGGAATTCTCTGATTAGTTACTTTCATCATGTAACCACCGTATGAGAATGGGTTAGTTAACTGGGTGATCGAAGGAAGCAAACAGTAATGGCGTCTCTCCTGCGAGTTTCCTCTCTATACGTGCGGTTATGAACTTAGGTGAATAAAGACGTTGAAAAATAAGTTAAGTGGCAGACTAGTAAACGTTTTTTTTTCTTCTGTGGTTTGGATTCTTGTAACATAATGGATGGGTAGCCTATTTATTATTTAAGGTAATGTATAATTCAGAAGTTAACTGGTAAATCATTAGAAGAAGAGTTGTGGAAAATAACTAATGATAGACAAGACTTAATCCCTGGCTGACCTGTAAGGAGTTCTCTTATTGGTTACTTTCATCATGTAACTACCATGCGAGAATGGGTTAGTTAACTGGGCGATCGAAGGAAGCAAACAGTAATGGTCTCTCCTGCGAGTTTCCTCTCCATAGGTGCGGTTATGAACTTAGGTGAATAAAGACGTCAAAAAATAAATTAAGTCTTGGTATTCATTTATAAGAACATGTAATGGACACACAGACTCAAATTACTGTAAAGTCACACTGATATTACGTTCGTGAAAATTAGTATGAGGTGGAGCTCTCTATGTAGTTTGACTAACGAAAAAGGGAGCCCCTTAACATTCAAAGAAACATTTCTAATAATATTCAAATTAACAAAAAAAAAATATCAGTTTATTTCTACAATATGTGTAATATTACAAATTACAAAAAATAAAAAATATATATTTATAAAGAGTTATTCATAAGTACACACATACATATACTTACACACATGCATAAATATTCACATGTTAGAATAAGGATAGAATACCGAGAATTTTGAAACTTATTGGAAATGAGACAAATGTAACATTTAATTTGATTTATTAATAAGTAACAGTGTGTAAAACTTAAGTCATAGCCAGATAATCTTGTCAAATGGAGCAACTTTATACGGAAATAGTCTTTTGATACAAACTAAAAACAAAAAACAAAAACAAAACAATCTTTTAATACACACTAGACCAGAAACTATTCTAATACACACTACTCAAAAAAAAGTTTTTAAATACACCTTACAAAAAAAAAAGATTTTAATATATACTATAAAAATGTATTTTAATACACCCTACAAAAATAAAAAGTCTTTTAATACACCCTACAAGAAAAAAAATTCTTTATACACACTACACAAAAGAAAACTTTTAATACACTACTATAAAAAGGTCTTAATACATCCTACAAGAAAAAAAAAGCACCTTAAGCTAAAATGAAAATAGTTTATTCTATTAATTTAAAAAAAATAATTTTGAATTTGTTTAAATCTATAAATATTGGAAGTTGTTAAAATTTTCACTTTGTTGTTTTTGTTTAAGATGTTGAGTGTTTTTTATAACTGATCAGTTTCTGCTTAAAACATGACTTGTAGTTCTTTCTCCACCCTCACTCCCTCTCTTCTACACATACACAGGTATTCCCTCTTCTATATAGATGCACCCTCTCTCTATCTTCTACATACACTCGCTTTTACATGGACACACTCTCTCTTCTACATAAACACACACACACTCTCTCTCTTCTACATACGCATACGCACACACACACACACACACACACACACTCTCTCTCTACATACACACACACACACACACTCTCTCTTCTACATACGCGCACACACACACACACACACTCTCTCTCTTCTACATACGCGCACACACACACACACACACACACACACACACACTCTCTCTTCTACATACGCGCACAACACACACACACTCTCTTCTACATACACACACACTCTCACATGTACACACACATTCTCTCTCTTGTACATGCGCACACACACACATACCCGCTCTTCTACACACAACACATACCCGCTCTTCTACACACACACACATACCCGCTTCTTCTACACACACACACACACTACTACACACACTCTCTCTCTTTCTCACACATGCACTCTCTCGCTTCTGCACACACACTGACTCTCTCTCTCTCTCTTTCAATGTGTTTAGTCTAAGATCTATATCACCCTCCTTGTTTTTTCTTTTAATAATTTGATGACTGGTTCTTTTTTTTTTTTTTGTACAAAGTTTTATAACTTCAACTTAATTGCTGGAAATGGCTGACAAAAACAAACATTGACAAGTGAAGATTTTAAAACTTGAAGAAGAAAAGATTATTTTAAATTCGACTATTAATTTCTAGAGCTCTAATGCTAAGTTTCTCGACTGGGTGGCTATTGTATACATTATTTAAAGGCCAAATATTCTGATCTTCACGACTTGCTGTAGGACAAAAGACATTATTTAGAATTACAAAAACAAAACAAGACAAAAGAAACAAAAACAAAAAAACAAAATTGCATTATACCATTTTTGTTTTCTCCTTGTGATGTTCTAAAAAACCTGCCAGCAAAAACTTTCATAGGGAGTGTGGATCCAACATATCCTGGGGCCAGGTAAAACATTTATTTGACTTGAAAAACAAACTATTTGACCAGAAAGTAAAATGGTGATAGAATATTTTTAGAAAGCCATGTTTTATTCAACAGCTTTGCAAATTGGTGTGGAAATATCATTATTCTTTTTTTTTTTTTTTTTTTTTTTTTTTTAATTTAAAAAAAAATCTTTTTTTTTTTTTTTTTTTTCATATATTTACCAAAACATAGGTTTTGCCCATTCATATACTACTTTCTTTTTTTTTTTTTCTTTTTTTTTTTTTTTTTTCTTTTTTCTCTCTTTGCAACTTCATAGCTTTTCATTGAGCTTATTTTGTCAAACTTTTTTTTAATAAAAAGAATTTTTGGAATATTTTGTTTTTATAAAAATAGTCAATGCAAAAAAAAAAAAAGAAGAAAAAAAAGAAAAAAAAAACAACAAAGACAACATCATTATGAGGATCATTTATGTTGATTATTTGATTCGTTGGAAAAGTTTATCCCGCCATTGTCCTCCCCACCACTATCATTGACCCCCTCCGGCCTCTTTGAAAAAAAAACAAAAAAGAAGAGAAAAAAAAACACAACTTACAATGTACTTCGATAGTGCTGCTACTTTTAACTATCTCTGGTCACCCAGTTGCTTGTCCGTTGGGAAAGACCAATCGGTGACCAAGAGACGGGTGGGTGAGTGCCACTGGTGAAGGAGCTGCTAGCTGACCATCATCGTCTTTGTCAGAAGAGGGTTGGGGGGTGCATTGGTGCTTTTCTGTCAGTCGTCGTTGAAGGTTGGCTTATTATTATTATGATTATTATTATTATTATTATTATTATTATTACTACCAAGACATGATGATTTTTTTAACTTTATTATCATTATTATTTTTTATTTTATAAATAAATAAATTAAATGAATATATAGTTGTAAACTATTTTGTAGGACCCACATGTTTTTGCAGTGGCTATTTGGAAAAAAAAAAAAAAAAGAAAAAAGAAAAAAGAAGACTGGATTGAGGTGTCCTTCTCTCCTTTTGTAGGAACTTGAAGGGGGTTCGCCAGCAGGGAGTTAAGGGGGGATTGTTGGAAGCCGAACGAGGTTTCACGACAATTGTCATAAAACTCCATCCTCAGTGTTGTGTTAGAATTATACATTTCATTCCATTACCTCATGCAGCAGCGGCAGCAGCAGCACGTGGATTCACACTTGCTAGCTTGGAAACTGATTACGGCCCGTAGCAGAAGTGTAATCAGTGGTGGCTTTTCTGAAAAATAAAGCAATATCTTCTGGCTTCTGTCTTTTTTTTTTTCTGTCTTTTTTTTTTTTTTTTTTTTTTTTTTTTTCCCTCCTGGAACTTTTAAGCCTGGTGGTACTTCACCCCTCCACACACACACACAACATGTTATATACCCCTTATAAGACATCGGGTATTTAATAGAGAGACAGACAGACAGACAGACAGAGTAGTAGAGATGGGATGATGGTTCCTACTTGCTTAATTTGTGTATCTAGGTAGTAATATCTCATCAACAGAAAGTGATGTTAATACATGCATAGGAAAGGTATGGGCTGCTTTAAACAAATTGTCAGTGATATGGAAATTCGATATCACTGACAAGTTAAAGTGAAAATTCTTTTTTTTCTCTTTTTTTTTTCTTCCCTCCTTAAACCTTTAAGCCTGGTGGTACTTCACCCCTCCACACACACACACACACACACACACATGTTATATGCCCTTATAAGACATCGGGTATTTGGTTATTTCCTATAAGTCTAACATAAACAAAGGGGAACCACTCTTGACCGATAAATTATTTATTTATTGATCTACTAGAAAATAAGATGGTTTAGGGTTAGTTTAATGGGAAAATAAATAAAAAATATTTATTTATTTTCCCATTACCCTAACCCTGTCTTTTTTACTAGTAGATCAATAAATAGATAATTTATCAGTCAAGAGTGGTTCCCCTTTGTTTATGTTGAAGTTATAGGAAATAACCAGGTATTTAATGGAGACACAGACAGACAGAGAAGTAGAGATGGGATGATGGTCCTTACTTGTTTAACGTTGCTTAATTCATGTACCTAGGTAGTAATATCTCATCAAAAGAAAGTGACATTAATGCACGCATACGAAAGGTATGGGCTGGTTTAAACAAATTGTCAGTGATATGGAAATTTGATCTCCTTGACAAGTTAAAGTGAAAATTCTTCCAAGCCGTAGTTGTATCAGTGCTACTGTATGGCTGCACTACTTGGATCCTAACAAAGCACCTGGAGAATAAGCTAGATGGGAGCTGCACAGGAATGCTGCACGCAATCTTAAACAAGACGTGGAAACAACAACACCCCAGGAGAAAACAGCTCTACGGCCACCTGCCCTAATCACACAAACCATCCATGGGAGATGAACAAGACTGCTGGTCACTGCTGGAGGAGCAAGGACGAACTCATAAGTGACGTTCTTCATGAGCACACCAGAGTAGGCCGTCCACCAAAGATATACATAGACCAACTCTCCGTGGATACTGGATGCTGCGCAGAGGACCTCCTAGGGGCAATGAATGATAGGGACGGCTGGTGAGAGATTGTCATGGATATCCGTGCTCCTAGCGCGACTTAACTTTGTCTAACTCGCCCGCCCACCCGCCATGTTCTCTTGTTGGGCAGTTATCTCTTCAGGGCTTTCTGCTGGGGGTTGATCTTCTTTGTTGATTTCTTCGGGCTGTCATTACTTTTTTTAATTATCTCAACAAACAGGACTTGTTGTTTTCTTCTAAAGCTTTATTACAACAACCTAGCCCATATTCATCCACCGCGGGGGGAGACCAACCCTCAGAGCGAGTGTCTTCAAGTCCACTCTCTCTGAAATCTTTGTCGCATCTGAAACTAATTTTCATGCGTCTGTAACGTTTTTGAAGGGGTCAAGTAAAAAGGTTATTGTCTGTCAATAACTGTTGGGTAACTTTCCACTGGACCCCGTCATTCTGAATCTAACAAAATTTATTCAAATATTCTAACTACAGGTACATACATAAATCATAAGCTGCTTATGAATTATGTAACACACGCACACCGTAGCAGAGTTCATGCTCAAACTGCAGAGGCTAAATTTAGGCTTAAAGCGTTAACTCTTTCACAGGCAAATAATCTATATAATAATACTCTTGTTCCTTAATCTTCCGACCATTATCATCTTGAAACACCCACTGATTAAAATTGAGACTGTCCAAGATGAAATGTGAAAATGTAAATCCTGATGCTTTTTATTCACCGAATTCTTATTTCTTATGGGTGTCGTCACTTCAGCTAAATAATGGACCATTCCCTTCGTATTATAAAGAAAGAAAGGTAAGGAAAAGGACATGCTATACAGAAAAAATATAAGAAAAAAAAAAAAAGAAAGAGTGGGGGGAAATATAGATAGAGGAGTTGAGTGCGTGGAAGCGATAACTCTAATCTGTATCGATCGAAATAATGAAAAAAAAAAAAAAAGCGTAGAGAGTTAAACTAAGATTATTATACTTTTTACATATTGAACTATTTTGCAATAGCTCTTAAGTAAAAACATCAAGCGTTTTAATGATTAAATTATTATACTGTGGCATATCAACAGGTTCTGTTATTTAAAAAAAAATACGTGTATGTCGTCGGTGTTGCCTAAAGTCGGTATCAGCCTATCAGCGGTGGAGTCTATCCCCTTTTCACTAGCGCTAGACCAAGGTGATTGTCTTTGCATCTGAGGTGGAGCGCCACAACTACCATCAGCTCCTTACTTTACCGCACAGATCCGTGTGCTACTCATATGCTGAATTGGCGAGGACCGGTATCGAACTTGGAACCTTGTGGTTTCTAGCCGAACGCTCTACCGACTGAGCTAACCTGTGTAGAGTGAGTGAATTATTTTGAGAAAATTTGTATGCTATGTTCAAACAAGTCAATAATATACAAGGGTAGATTGAAAAGTTCATAGACTGACCAAGATACTCTCATGAAATGTGACTGAATGAGGTTTGTTCCCCCTTTTCTCTGAATTTTTGAGATGAGACTTGATAATTTGGATTATTTGGATTATTGTCTTCATCTTTATTGTTATCTATACATTTCGGCTCATGTGCCCTCTGATCTTCTTCAGGTATTTCTTGTCGGACAAGTTTCCTGAGTCCCATAAGAAATACCTGAAGAAGGCCGGAGGGCACATCATCTGAAATGTTATGTAGATAACAATAAGTAAAAGTAAAGTCATTCGGGGCGCCCTAATGTCGGTATCAGCCATGCAGCGAGGGAGTCTATCCCCTTTTCAATAGCGCTAGACCAAGGAGATTGTTTTTGGTGTCTGAGGTGGAGCGCCACACCTACCATCAGCTCCTTACTTTACCGCACAGATCCATGTGCTACCCGTTCGCTGAGTTGGCGAGGGCGGGTATCGAACTAGGAAACTTGTGGTTTCTAGTCCAAATAATACATAGTCCTCCTTTTCTTCCATTGGTGTTGCAGTGCTTAGATACCATTGGTCAAAAAATGTAATCTACAGAAGATATGACGTTATCATTTAAACTTTTCAGACCACCCTCATATAAAAAAAAAACAAACAAAACGTTAATATTATCTGCGTTATTCTGACTATTGTCCGCATCTTCATTGTTATCTGTACAACGTTTCTGTCGATATCCCCCTCTTGTCGGACTCTAGAACCTTCTTTTCGGACTCAGGAACCTTGTCGTAATCGGGAGCCATCACAGAACTTTGAACCCTGATTGTTCCCGAGTCTGACAAGAAATACCTGAAGAAGCCGGAGGGCATATCGGCCAAAACATTGTACAGATAACAATGAAGATGAGGACAATAGTCTGAATAACGTAAAAAATACTAATCATCAAGCCTCATCTCAAACATCCAGAGAAATAAAACATGATAATTTGACCAGCAATTGTGTTTTATATTACAATAGCATAAAAACAATAAAGCCATCACTTTTAATTAAGATATTTTGCAAAACAATCATTACACAATCCTATAATCATGAGGGGACCCTCTTAGCTATGTTTCTATATATAAACATTGAATTGATCGACGTGCAGCCAATAGGAAAATGCCTGTGTTGCATTATTTGTGCATATAGTTATTTACTAAGCTTAGCTTAGATGAGGCACAAGGCCAGAAGTATGGGTGCCCAATGAGAATCGAACTCACTATCAATGATCTGCTAATCTGCCTTGCAAACCATTACACCACGTGAGGTGCCCTATAGTTATTTACTAAGCTTAGCTTAGATGTGGCAAACCGCCAGAAGTATGGGGCACCCAATGAGAATCGAACTCACTAACAATGGTCTGCGAATCTAGCTTGCTAATCATTACACCACGTGAGGTGCCCTATTATTTGTGCATATAGTTATTTACTAAGCTTAGCTCAGATGCGACACAAGGCCAGAAGTATGGGGCTCCCAATGAGAATCGAACTCACTAACAATGGTCTGCAAATACTAACTTGCTAACCATTACACCACGTGAGGTGTACTATTATTTGTGCATGTAAGGTGTGCTGGAATCCACCACCTAAACTTATAGACTCTGCTTAGGCGCGTGGATTAAAACCAGCCAATCAACAGGTAGAATACGTGGTTAGTTAACTATTTAATCACCGATCTAGAAAGCAGTTCATTTGCACGTATGCACCACTGACGAACGCAACCGGGAACCAAGGACTTAGCTAAATGCAAGGATTTTACCCAACACTAAGGGTTACCGAGGAACAACCAAAAGGATTCTACCCAACACTAAGGGACACCAAGTAACAACCAAAAGGTTTCTTCACTAAGGATCAGCCTCTGCTTAACACAAGGGATCTCCATTGTAAAGTGCTCTCCCTTAAAGCCTAAAAAATGGCCATAAAAATCGTAACACACTGAAAATGACAAAAATATTACTCTGCCTACAAAAGGATTAGACATTTTGGTTATTTCCTATAAGTCTAACATAAACAAGGGGAACACTCTTGACTGATAAATTATTTATTTATTTTCCAATTAAACTAACCCTAAACCCTACCCTAACCCCGTCTTCTTTTTTCCTAGTAGATCAATCAATCAATCAATAAATAATTTATCAGTCAAGAGTGGTTCCCCTTTGTTTATGTTAGACTTATAGAAAATAACCGATATTTTTATAGTGCCCTGCTGCTTTTCAGATTATGACATTTCTCTGACCAAGAAGGATAATTAACATTCAAGGAGTTCTTTCGCACAGTTAAACTCCTTGTATTATAGTTACTAGTACAGAATAAAAACACCCTCCGGGCGATGTAAAATAAGTAAGTAACATCATCAAATCCATTAAAGGATTAAAAAATAAAACAATTTCAAATGTAAACTTTAAATATGTATTAAAATAAAACAAACTATATATAGATATATAATACCAGTCATGTATTTATTAAAACTTGTTTTAAAAAACAATGAGGACTGTCTAATGTTGCATGTTCAAATTTTAAGTGTATTTATTCTATGTTATGACGATTTTGGGTAATGTGACGTAATTTTTGTTACAGACAAAAACCGGAAGCGAATCTCCATTATTGATAGATTTACTAAGCTCTGCTTAGATGCGGCACAAGGCTCGGGAACCTTCTTGTCGTAATCGGGAACCTTCTTCTTGTTGTTATTACGACAAGAAGGTTCCCGAGTCCGAGAAGTTTCCCGAGTCTGACAATAAATACATGAAGAAGGTCGGAGGGCACATCGGCCGAAACGTTGTACATATAACAATGAAGATGAGGGACAATAGCGCGAATAATACAAATAAAACTAAAATCTGGTAAAATTGAACCAAAATGGTCAGCCTTTATTGTACGGACGGACGGACGAACAATTTGTTTTGTTTTATTGTTTCTGATTTGTGTGTGTGAGAGAGAGAGAGAGAGGAGAGGGGGGGGGGTCATATATAAATGAAATACACTCAATTTATTTTCTTTCACTCTTCACCCTGGTTATTTCTTAAAAATTGAATTAGATCTCCAAGTAGGCCTGCGTTTATTCTAGTAGTGACCAGGTTTGAATTTAGAGTTTTCCTCCTCCTAGACTGGTTGCCTAAACGAGGTTAAAGAGCCTAGTCTGCCCTACTATTTACCCATATCTGGAGTCATACCTTTCCCAAGGGTATGTGAACTGTGGCTTCGTCCAGGAATTGAACTCGGGTTGACGAGTCCATTTTCTGCGACTCTAACCAGTACACCACGCGCCTTAAAGTCGCTTTATATCGTATCCCAAGAAAAGGGTGTTTCGAAAACAAAATATCCGCTTTTAATCAGTTAAACAAGTTTTTTCATGTCTTTTATAGTCCAGGGAATATAAAAACGGATAATGATGGGCGGTAAAAATTTCCCAGGTGGATAACTGAAATTCCTCTTTTAACTCATATATATATATATATATATATATATATATATATATATATGTACCTTTCACGTTTTCGTGATAGCGGAAGTAGTATCCATGAATGCCGGAACTGATATCTTAACACTACGCCATGTTTATTTTCTTACCAGCCTATTCGCACTAAATCTAGCCCCCCGTTTAAAGATAAAAACTAAGTAAATTTTCGTGTTAAACTCGAAGTCCGTCTGATGTCTAACAACCTCCCAAATTCAACGCCCAAAACTCTTTTGGATTTTTTTTTTTTTTAGATTTGCTAGATTATTTGGTGTTCATTCGCTAAAACACTTCCGTTAAAATATTAGAGAAATTGTGCTTCTTAGCTGCGTAAACACCAGTTACAAGGCAAACTAGACGTTCTTCTCAATCAAGGAGAAATCTTGCAGAAAGGTTAATATTTTTTGTCCATTCTTGTATCCGAAGGTAACTCCAGGGCTTTGCAGGAAAGTAGGTATTTGCCTCTCATCCCACTTATGAGGGCTGGACACAAGGTCTCGTTTTTATGTGGGCGCATGAAAATTGCGTCGATCCCGTCGGCATTCCCCCTCAAGGGGGGCGCCTCAGGCGCTGGGCAATAAACCCAACCCTGCCCCTTTAAATCAAGGGGGCCGGTATTGCCTGGGGGATAGCCCCTGGGATCGACGCTATTAATTTACTTTACCGGTCAAATGGGCGAAGCTCACAGGACCCGTCTGGGACGGGGAAGTAACTTTGAATGAAGGTAATTTCAATCCTTTGGAGATTTGGTTTGGTCTGTTTTACGGCATATCAATCTCAGTGGGTCATTTAATGCCGACAAAGTTTTGAGATAAATTCATGGATGCTCAATTTTTTATAAACTCGTGTTTTTCTATTTAACCTATAGATGGGACCCTAACAGGTACTACCACTCCGCGTAAATCTGGACGCAATGATGATAAAGGGGTGCTCCACATTCCTCAGACCTCCAAAACTGAAACCTCACCATCAGATAGAGTTTAACGTCATTCCCAGGACATGTAGACCCTCAGCCACCGCCTTCTAGTACCCATATGATAAAAAGCTTAGGGGCTTGCCATAAGTGCAATATGGCTGGGGCAATCATATAGGTGCTA
>CM042162.1:28443861-28448861 GCA_023376005.1 Doryteuthis pealeii | reverse complement strand
CTTGAGTTAATTGCAAATTACAACTAATTAGAACAAAAAATGGAATTTTTTTCAACCATAACTTAATTCCAAAACTAAGGAATATTTTGAGATGTATTTTGTGTCATTAAACTAAATAGGAAAAAGACCTTTAACGAACAATCATTAATTCACTCAGATTTAGTATAATAATAATAATGATAATGTGTATGTGTGTGTGTGTGTGTGTGTGTGTGTGTGTAAAAGTAAGGTAATCCAATTGACTAGTAAGTAAGGGATGATTCTATTTGGGATCATCGAAATCTTACTGTACAAACATACTATATGCTCTTGTAGGTGCAGAAATATATATTTATACAAGGATTTTTATAAGTACTAAGCGAGCTCAATGTATAATAATCAATAAATTAATTATAAGAGCAATATTTAACTTTCAAAGAAAGAAACTTAATAAACCATAATAAATATTCATACAAGTTTTTTTTAATTCCTAAAGAGAGCTCAATGTATAATAATCAATAAATATTATATACAGAGCAATATTTAACTTTCAAAGAAAGAAAAACTTAACAAACCGTCATCCAGTTGTAATATGTATTTCGACCAGAAACTCAAAACGAGTCTAGCCTCTTCAGACAAGTTATACAAATATAATATTTGTATAAACCTGTCTGAAGAGGCTAGACTCGTTTATAACAGGATGATGGTCTGTTAAGCTTTCTGTCTTTAAAAGTTATATATATATATATGAGAAGTAAATACACACGCAGTGTGTTTATGCTATGGCTTTTTTTAGCCAACAATTTTTGGGAGAATATGTGCTTAATTGAAGTCGACCTAATTTTGAGAGTTAATTAATAAATAATTAATTAATTAGGCGGGCATAATTATTTAAATGTAAGGCTAAACAAATCGAGAAAAATCAATCGCTGTATGTACATTTCGGCCTATTAGGCCTCATCAGCAGAGCTATAGATAGGAAGGCCGCCTTGTGCATGATTCGAAACCCGACTGTCAAGCTGACAGGCGAGTATCGTAACCTCCACACCAACCGAACTTTCTTAGATTTTTCATTTAATAGGCCGAAATGTACATACAGAGATTGATTTTTCTCTATTTGTTTAGCCTTACATTTAAATAGGTATGCCCGCCTAATTAATTAATTATTAATTAATTAACTCTCAAAATTAGGTTCGACTTCAATTAAGCACATATTCTCCAATATATATATATATATATATATATATATATATATATACTGTATTTGACGGCATATAGGAGGCACTTTTTTTTCAAAAATTTTGGCTCAAATAATTGCCCTGAGTCTTAAACATCGTAGGTTAGGCCTAGTCTAATCTTCTAGCTTATACTCAGTACTTTTACCTACCCCAACTGCTAAATTGCTTTTATACCGCTATGTTTCTACTTTTTTTAATGCACAGCTAGACTGTTTTCAACAATATATGCTTAAATACACTAAACATTTTTTTTTCCTGAATCTGACCGGCTGAAATGGGGTGCGTCTTTATATGCCCGTGCGTCTTATATGCCGTCAAATATGGTATATATATATATATATATATATATATATATATATATATGTTCGACTCTCTGACCTGAGATGAATCTAAGGAATATACCGTCTGAACTTTGACCTATGGTTTACTTAAACAACAGGAAACAACAACAAAATAACAGCAAACATCGTTTTCATGCATTATGTCACTCGCAAAATATCTGCCAAAATTCTTTTTTGGGGAGCAGGTACCTTGACCTTTATGCCACGTACCTCACGTGTTGAGGCGGGATGTAAAGAGTTCTGGCTTGGATTTGCGGTCTGAAATAAATCAGAACTTACGCTGTTTTTCTTTTCATCTCTCTTTCTTTTTGTTTTCTTTCTTTCGTTTTTTTTACCAACCAGAATCTCAGATAAAAATCTTAGTTCCTTGACAATTTTCTGAAATTTTAAAAATATAATTTACACTTAAAACAATTAAAATTGTCTGAAATAAATCAAAACTTACGCTGTTTTCTTTTCATTTCTTTTTTGTTTTCTTTCTTTCGTTTTTTTTACCAACCAGAATCTCAGATAAAAATCTTAGTTCCTTGACAATTTTCTGAAATTTAAAATATAATTTACACTTAAAACAATTAAAATTGTCTGAAATAAATCAAACTTACGCTGTTTTTCTTTTCATTTCTTTTTGTTTTCTTTCTTTCGTTTTTTTTACAACCAGAATCTCAGATAAAAATCTTAGTTCCTTGACAATTTTCTGAAATTTTAAATATAAATTTACACTTAAAACAATTAAAATTGTCTGAAATAAATCAGAGCTTACGCTGTTTTTCTTTCATTTCTTTTTGTTTTCTTTCTTTCGTTTTTTTTACCAACCAGAATCTCAGATAAAAATCTTAGTTCCTTGACAATTTTCTGAAATTTTAAAATATAATTACACTTAAAACAATTAAAATTGTCTGAAATAAATCAAAACTTACGCTGTTTTTCTTTTCATTTCTTTTTTGTTTTCTTTCTTTCGTTTTTCTACCAACCAGAATCTCAGATAAAAATCTTAGTTCCTTGACAATTTTCTGAAATTTTTAAAATATAATTTACACTTAAAACAATTAAAATTGTCTGAAATAAATCAAACTTACGCTGTTTTTCTTTTCATTTCTTTTTTGTTTTCTTTCTTTCGTTTTTTTTACCAACCAGAATCTCAGATAAAAATCTTAGTTCCTTGAACATTTTCTGAAATTTAAAATATAATTTACACTTAAAACAATTAAAATTGTCTGAAATAAATCAGAGCTTACGCTGTTTTTCTTTTCATTTCTTTTTGTTTTCTTTCTTCGTTTTTTTTACCAACCAGAATCTCAGATAAAATCTTAGTTCCTTGACAATTTATTTTTGTGTGTGTGTGAAATAGATGAGTAATTAGGACTGAGCCTATTCTAGTAGTGACCACCCAAGCGGATTTAACAGGTTTGAATTCAGAGACCAGAAATACATGTTAGGGTCTCATCTATGGGTTAAATAGAAAAATGTATTTATAAAAAAAAATGAGTATTTATTAAGAATGAATTTATTTAAAAACTTTCGGCATTAAACGACCCACTGAGGTTGATATGCCATAAACCAAACCAAACCAAACCAAACCAAATCAACCCCTCCACACGTGGATGATGTGATACAAGTTCAATTTCTTAAGCGGAGTTTAACAGGTTTGAATTCAGAGTTTTCCTTCGCCTAGACTGGTTACCCAGCCATGGTTAAAGAGCCCTGTCTACTCTACTATTTACCCATAGCTGGAGGGAGAATTGGATAATAATGATAACTGGTATTTTAGCTCGTATTCACAACAAAGACTACGACAGATGTTTGAAGCCTGTGCAATTTTGCATTTGCCTTCCCTTAATAATCGACATGGAATTTTAAAATATATCACCGTTTCTAGCTAAAATAGATTTAAATAACTACAAAATACCAGGCTTCATTTAATTATTTAGTTATCATTCTCACTTTGGTGCCTTTGTTTTCATAAAATCAGTCCATTAATACTTTTTCTGTCTTTGTTGAATGTATTTCTTCGAGTTGCATCACGCGTCATGACATCTTCCATGCGTAGATCGCGACCTGTCTTTCAAAAAATATAACGCTGAACAAATCCAGTTACTCAACAAAAAAAGATTTTATAAAGATTTTCATCTCCTGTCATCTATAAAACATCCATCAATTTCTTCACCCCAAGATACAATCCTGATGAAGGTTTAATGAAACCGAAATGTTTAAACATCGATAAAAAAATTCATCCTATTTTCGGAACACTTGTTTTTTCAAATTTCTTAATATTGTCGGATTTATTTTCCATATTTACTCCCATATATATATATATATATATAGATGGTGGTCCCACTCTACTATTTTTTTTAGCAAGTTACTCGCAAGAACCCAACCACGTCATCAGTTGGCAATTTAAACACAGAAAAGAAAAATGCATCTAAATTCTTCCTGAAATTAGCAGAGAATTCTTCCTATTGCGATACAACACAACAACAACAAGAAAAAAGAAAAAAGAATGATTGCATGTCTATTTTTGAAGACACTATAAAGAATCAGGAAGATATGAATTTCGTCGACTTCGTGTCGGGTTTCTTTGATAAGATCAACACATGACTGAACAGTGGGTTCTACCTTCATCCAACTGAGAGAGAATCTTGAACGCTTCTTTGTCGAAACCAGGTATTTTTCACTCTCACAAGAGAAGCTGAATTCTGAGTGTTTTCAGGTGTCGGGCATTAACAATTTCCACGCAAGACATACCTTAGGTCTTGGAAGTCTTGAATATATATATATATATATATATAATATATACGAACAGATATAATATAATACTGAGATTCAAAATATCAAGGTTATTACACACACACACACACACACCACACATATATTATATATATATGTACAAAATTATATTGCATTTTTTTTATATATAATGTAGATATACATTAGGCCATGCAAAACTTGAATATATGTGTATATGAACAGATACGATACTGTGATTTAAAATGCCAAGGTTGTTTACACACTCACCCCCTCTCTTCTCTCTCTCTCTCTCTCTCTCTCTCTCTCTCTATATATAATATAATATATATATATATATATATGTGTGTGTGTGTTTACAAAAGTGACATTGCATTTTTATACTAATGTAGATATACCTTGGGCCTTGCAAATTTTGAATATATGCATATGCGAATTGAGATATAATACGAGAGTTGAAATACCAAGTTTGTTACACACACACACACACACACACACATCTCTCTCTCTCTCTCTCTAATATTATATATTATATACATATATATATATATATATATATATATATATATATACATAAAGTTACATGGCATTTTTCATGTGTAAAATAGATATACCATATTTTGCAAATATAGTATATACGAATTGAGACATATTGTGATTCAAAATGCCATGTTCGTCACACCACACACACACACACATA
>CM042162.1:28413861-28438861 GCA_023376005.1 Doryteuthis pealeii | reverse complement strand
TAACGGCGTCGATCCCAGGGGCTCCCCCAGGCAATACCCTGCCTCCTTGATTTTAAAGGGGCAGGGTTGGGCTTATTGCCCAGTGCCTGAGGCGCCCCCATTGAGGGGAATGCCGACGGGATCGACGCATTTTTCACTGCCACACCCATGAGCTTTCGGCTTAATAATAATTAATAAATTAATAATTAATTAATTATAATTGGAGGTTTAAATATAAATAAAATCTTGTAGAATGTGACGTAAATAACTAAGGGAATTGTACTCGATTAGAATATGTTTCGGTTACAGACAGAAAACANTCGCTGGCAAGGTCCAGGTATTTGTCCATCTTTCGTTTCTTTCATCTTCCCCTGTGATCTACTGGAACCGCAAACTCACCAGTTGACAAGTTCTTTCCTTTTTGTTAATCAAACTAGGTCTGGTCTCCTTGCTGGATAAGGTGATCCGCTCTTTATCTCAAAGTCCCAGAGAATTTTATGCGTTTCATTTCGACAGAACAGATTACTGGTTTATGCCTATATCATTTGTTGTATGGTATATGCATAAACCATATTATTATATTATTATATTATTTATTTATTATATATTATTATATGCAATATTTTTCCTGATGTGAACGGGACAAAGGAAGAAAAAGATAGACCCCCACAAAAACAACATACACAAAAAACCAAAAAAAAATATAAAACCCAAACAAAACGAAACGAAAAAACCAAACAAAACATAAGGAAAAAAGTCCTTGAATATCAGTATACGATCCATTGCCACTCTAAAAATATTTCAGATACAAGTGGGAAATTTTTGCCGGGAATTGCTAACATACGATTTTTTTGCCCGCGTGGCTGTCGCTAATAACGATACAGATGGAAATCCGTTTGGACTATATATATATATATTATCAGATTTCGCTTCCTCGTACACACTACACAACAATGTTTTTGGTCCCTATGCTGCTGTCACGGCGCCAATTGGTTCGTTCCTATTAAGTGCGTGTTTGTGTGCTGCGGGCTTATAGGTTGATGGACCTGTTCGTACTTCCTGTGCCCACGCATTTTTGTTTGTCCCACAGGAAGTTGAAGAAGAGTTGGTTCGGACTTCTCGGTTCGGGTGTCCTGAAGTAAAGGTCAACTCCTAAATCTTCATTTGCCTCTCTCTCTCTCCTCTCTCTCCTCTCTCTCTCTCTCTCTCTCTTCTCTGTCCACTGAATAACTCTCTTATCTGAAACTCTCACTCTCACCAATTGTATGCCCGATATCAATGTGGGTATTAATAGTACACACTTTATATATTATATTTTCACATGATACTGTGTGTAGTTGATTTGAATTTGTTTGTTCTTTTAAGACATGAATGTTGCTTATATATTAATTTTATACGTACTTACTTGCTGTACATTTTACCTCACACTAATATGTGTATGTTGTTGTAAGCTGTTGATGTAGTTGTCCTTTCGATTACCTTTTCGAGTAAGAATTTTTCTAGTAAGACATTTATTCCTGCTTCAGAATTAATTTTCAAATCCACTTTAGGTTTATTTATTTTCATATTCATTGCCCTTTTGTTGGTTTATCACCAATAAAACCATGGAGCCTAAATACAGATTTTTTTCTTTTTCTATATGATCCTCTATTTTATTTATCTTCTCATTCATACCCCTAGCAAATATATGCACCCTTCGGGTGCAATTACTTTAGGTTTTGATGTTATAAAATATTGTATCAAATTATAAACTATTTAGAAAATGATAAACTGAGGGGTATAATCGAAAAATAGAACAGCTTTAGATCTTAACTCTTCTATCATTTTCTTTCACTCCCGTCTTCATTTTCTCCTAATTTATCTGATTTAGTTGATTATGAAGTATTTAATAAAATTACAGTTCTTTCGTCTTGTTTTATGGATTTCTTTAAGATTCATCCCCATATCTTTGCTCAGATCAGTTAAGAGAAAAACCAAACAATTAGTCAATAATACTAAGCTATATTTATTAAAATCACAAATTTTAAATATACAATATGCAAATTAGCCTTCTCGTTCACACTGAAACCGCTATTTGTTTGATATATAAATACATTGCATGTTATTTGTATGTTGATATGTCAACAGTGGCTTCAGCCTGGCACTTGATATAATTAACCGGCGTCGATCCCAGGGGGCCATCCCCCAAGGCAATACCTGCCCTCCTTGATTTAAAAGGGGCAGGTTGGGTTTTTGCCCAGTGCCTGAGGCGCCCCCCTTGAGGGAATGCCGCGGGATCGACCCAATTTTTCACCTGCCACTCCATGAGTTCCTTGTGGGTGGTCCCCACGTAATAGGGACTTTGTGCGCTGACCCGTACAGTGTGGGTACGCGGTTAATCTATGTTGATATGGTCAACAGTGGCTTCGGCCTCTGGACCATTGATATAATTAACGGCGTCGATCCCAGGGGCCATCCCCCAAGCAATACCCTGCCTCCTTGATTTAAGGGGCAGGGTTGGGCTTATTGCCCAGTGCCTGAGGCGCCCCCCTTAGGGGGAATGCACCGGATCGACGCACATTTTTCACCTGCCACCCATGAGCTTCGCCTTAATTAATAATTAATAATAATAATAATTAATTAAATTAAATTGGAGTTTAAATATAAATAAAATCTTTGTAGAATGTGACGTAAATAACTAAGAATGTTACTCGAGTAGAGTTAGTTTCGGTTCAGACAGAAAAACACACAAATCTCCATTATAATAAGTTTTTGTGTATGTCCTTTTTAAATATTTGCCAATATTTTAGAATGGTGCAAATTATGTGGACATGATGGACATGATGCTTTTTTGTGTTGTATACTCACGATAGCTGCAGCTACTTATGTTTTTCTTTTGTTTATTCTGAATCCCATTATATTTCTTCTGAGTGGGTTCTTCTAATTTTTTTTTACTCTTATTTTGGATGCTGATGTCCGTGTTTCTGGTCCTTGAACTTAATATTTCAATTTAAATTGACTGTTCTGTGATATATAATACCATCATATTGCCACAGTTTGCCTCTCTCGGCCCCATGAAATAGCTGTGAGAGGCAAACATATTCTAGCGTGACGAGGAAGTGAAATAGGGTAGCGACGAAGTGACTCAAAGAACAGTAACAGAATTTTACGGGGCAGAGATACATGCTCTCATTCGAAGGTGTAACATTGATTGAGAGAAACGTGACTATGTGGAGAAGTTGGGTGGTGATCACAGAGGACCAGCTTCATTTTGATGTATGATACAGTTCCTGCTGGTTTAATTATACCTTCCTAAACAAAATGGCATTACTTTTTGAGTCACCTATGTGAGAAGTGGGTGGTGATCCACAGAGGACCAGCTTCATTTTGATGTATGTACATGTTCCTGTTGTGGTAATTATACCTGTCCTAAACAAATGCATTACTTTTTGAGTCACCTATGTGGAGAAGTTGGGTGGTGATCCACAGAGGACCAGCTTCATTTGATGTATGATACAGTTCCTGTGTTGTTAATTATACCTGTCCTAAACAAAATGGCATTACCTTTTGACTCACTATGTGGAGGATTGGGTGGTGATCCACAGAGGACCAGCTTGATTTTGATGTGTGATACATGTTCCTGTATTGGTAATTATCCCTGTCCTAAACAAAATAGCATTAATTTTGCTCACCTTCGTATGTACGATACGAGCTGTCGTTGCAGCTGGGTTTTCATTTAGGAGGGGTAGCAGTGGCGATAAATATATATATTTACCAACCCCTCCGCACGAGCAGGATGAGACAGAAGGTCAATTTCTTACGCGGAGTTTAACAGGTTTGAATTCGGAGTTTTCCTCTCCCTAGACTGGTTACCTAGCCATGGTTTAAGAGCCCAATCTACCCTGCATTTACCCATAGGTGGAGGGAGATTGAGATTCATACATCTTCCCAAGGTATTAGCGTTATGTGAAATGTAAAAGAGATCGTCCAGGAATGAACTCGGGTCGACGAGTCCATTTCCTACGACTCTAACTATTACACCACACGCCTCCAATAGAATATATAAATTGCCAAAATTAAAGAAGGTAGAGCAATTGGGATAGAAGGTAGGAAAAGGATAAGAATAGGAAAATAAAAAAAGGTGTAAAAAGTTTATTTAATGCTAACTAGCAAAAAGAAAAGAAGCCTCTGGGCTGTGTAAAAGTTAATTTTCAAAAGCTATTATCTGAGTTAAAAATTCAAAAGTTATTATCGAGTTAAAATTCAAGTTAGAGAGTATGTATTATAAGTAAATAAAATACTCAAATTTATTAAAGAAAAAAAATAAATGGAAATTAACCTTTTCTTCCCCTCCTAAAAATAAAATTTTGTGTGCATCTATTAATCATCAATTTAAATAATTATTTTGAATATTTTACACATGAATTTTACACAAATCGTAGTATATTTATTATTTGTAAAATTTTTAGTTAAAACTCTTTTACTGAAAAAAGGGCATGATTAAAATAATTTTTAAAACTATTGTTCTTTATTCTATGTATTGACGAGTTTGTATTGTGACGTAAGCAATGACGTAGTTTCGGTTAAAGATAAATAGAAACCGATCTCTCATTATATAACAGATTTGTCTTGACCACGTATCACTGGTTTTAGGGATAAAAGGGCGTTGTTCCAAGTCTTTTCAGGCAGATTCTTGCCCTGATGAGCTAGGTAAGCGAACTTGTTAGTTGATAGACCTGGCTCATTAGGATTAATATCTCTATATACACAAGTGTGTTAAAAAGTATCAAGACTTTTTGTACTTATTGACACACCTTGTATTTTTGAAAAAATTAACGTTCACATTGTTCATTTCTATCTTGTAAATACAGCTTCAAACACGGCACTTTTATGACACGCGATCCTCGCGATACACCCTACCCGGGCGAACGGGTTGGTTAATGCTGTCCCAGCCTACATGGACGGGTAGTCTGTTAGTATAAAAATAAAATTGCATATTTTATTGTAGACGTGAGGAACCAAGACTGAAATTCCGGTGAGTTCGGGTTTATGTACTTTCTAGCTAATGGCACAAATACTGACAGCTGGTGGCCAAGGGTGGATTGAAAATCAGAAACTAATATGATGAAGACCATCTGTATAAGATTCCAAGAATTTGTTAGGAGAGGATGGTGACTGTTTCAAATAATACATCTAAAGTTATTTCATAGAAGGGTTAACATTAGAAAACGCAAAATACACCCATATACCCACCTACTATACAAGGTGTGTATAAGAGTCCCGTTTGAAGCTGTTTACAAGATAGATATGAACAGTGAATGGAACGTTATTTTTTTCCAGAATACAAGTTGTTCATAAAGACGAGATTGAAACTGTATTTACCAGAACAAATGAACAATGAATGGAATGTTATTTTTTTTACAGAATATCGGTGTGTTCCTAAAAGTGCCAAGTTGAACTGTATTTACCAAGATAGAAATAAACAATGCAATGTAACGTTTTATAAGAATATAAGCTGTGTTCAAGTGCCAAGTTGAAGCTGTATTTACAAGAGAAATTGAACAATGAATGGAACGTTAATTTTATCAGAATACAAGTCTGTCTAAAAGTGGCAAGTTTGAAGCTGTATTTACCGATAGAAATGACAATGAATGGAACGTTAATTTTTTATACGAATTACAACCGTGTGTCCTAAAATGTCCAAGTTTGAAGCTGTATTTACCAAGATAGAAATGAACAATGAATGGAACGTTAATTTTTCCAGGATACAAGGTGTGTCCAAAAGTCATCGAGTTTGAAGCTGTATTTACCAGATAGAAATGAACAATGAATGGAGCTTAATTTTTCCAATACAAGGTGTGTCATAAAAGTATCGAGATTAAAGCTGTACTTAACAACGATAGAAATGAACAATGAATGGAATGTTAATTTCTGAATTCTGAAAAAATTAAATTACGTTCCATTCATCGTTCATTTCTATCTTGCGTAAATATAGCTTCAAAACTCGGCACTTTTATGACACCACCTTGTATATTGGGTGGATATGGGTGGTATTTGTGCGTTAGCTAATGTTAACCCTTCAATAGAAATAGCTTTATGATGTGATTATTATCTGCTATGAAGGAGTACTCCACACTCCCAGAGCTCCAAAACTTCACCTTTAGATGCAGTTTAACGTCACACCCTGGACACTAAGACCCTTCAGCCACACATCCAAAGGGTTGGGCTTGCCATAGAAGCAATTGATTGTTTACAATCATACAGGTGCTGGGGCTTGGCGTGACCTCAGTGTTAGGTAGAATCCCTTTTTTGGTTGGTAGTCTGGTTGTTTTTTGGTTGTTGATCGCGTTTGTGGGTAAAACACGTACAAATGACACGAACTAACCACGTTATCGGCATGTTTGATGTGGCTGCTTACTTACGTGCCCACCGTAGAGTCCTATACAGTTTAATGTGGTGTGTCACAGGCGGCACCTTATATATAACCAAAATAAGCGCGTGGTGTTAGGTTAAAGTCATGCAAAGTGGACTCGTCACCCTGGAGCGGAAATTGCCATTTTCACTTACGCTAATGCCCTTGGGAAAAGGTATGAATCCTACTCTTCTCCACCTATGATATAAATGTAGGGCAGACTGGACTCTTTAACTTTGGTTAGGCAACGGTCTAGGAGAAGGAAACTCTGAATTCAAACCTGTTGAACTCGCTTAAGAAATTGACCTTGTGTCACATCCTGCTCATGCTGTGGAGGGTTTGGTAACTATATAATTACCAAAATAATCTAACACTAAATAAGTCAAAGTCGAATGTTGCATCTCATCGATGGCTCAGCCACCAGGGTTTCCTCCTTAAGTATCACGGGTCGCCCACACGGCAAAAGGTGTCACATTTGAGGATTTACACCCCCCTGCACAGGGCGCAGCTGTGTATTCTTCTGTCCAAGCCGACAGGGCGGACATGCACTAGGGTAGTCTTGGATTATTTTGTAACATATATGATTATTTCTATTATTTGCCCAGTCTTCGGCAGACTAGATAGTTCTTGTGCCCCTGAAGTTACAGCACCTGTAACTGTGAAGTCCAATGTTCGATAAACAGCCACGACCACGGATGTCGCATGTGAAGGTTGTCCCTGCAGTATGTTTGTTGCCAGTGCTTTGTTGCTGTCGCTTTCTTCTGGACCCCTTGGCTTCATGGTGGTGCCCAGGGTGACTTCAGACACGAACAGTCCGCTATGGAGAGCCACGCCACAGAGGCGGGTCCTGAGCAAAATTTTCCCAGTTGGAAATTTTCACATATTATAATGGCTGGTTGGTTTGTTGGCACCTTCCGTCTACGAGAGACGATGAGTAGTGTCATTTTTTTTCTTTTTTCTCTCTCTTCTTTGAACTACATAGCCTGGTCGGTTTTTTGGAGGATAAGCTGTTGCCATGTAGAAATCCCCCTACTACACACTGCCGCTGTGATCCAAATGAAAGGTAGAGGTACCAATGCAGTTTGGCCGCAACGTAGTGTTACAGGAGTTGACGGGTAGCCTGGATTCCAGCATTCACACCACCTAGGGTCCAGCCCCTGATTTTTTCGGTTTACTCCCTTAGCTCTTTCCTTGAAAGCAGCAGAGGTTTGGGTCGGCTTCTCTTGACTTTGTTGGGTTGCCGTCCACAGCTAAAGAGCCCCTTTTAACCATTTGGGATCTTGCAGTAGCAAGAACCGCGAACCTGCTATTTGGGTCCTGAGAAAGGAAAAGATTAGGGATACGGTATAATTTACCTTTGTGTATCAGATAAGCAACAGTACCTTCCAGGATCTTCTTTTTTTTTTTGGGGGGGGGGTAAGTATTTATATATATAATATGTTGTAGTTTATTGCTGTCTCTTTGTGCTTCTCGTCTCTAGCAATGTCGGCGTACATCTTTGTGTTAGATGAATAAAAATGTCACGTGATAAAAAAAATGTCTTCTTTGTCACAAAAACACTTTTGGAATAAGAACACAAAAATTACTATTCTCTAATGTTAGCATTGACAGCTCCCCTTTCGACAACTAATATAAAATTATTTATTCCAATGAAGACAGAAGAGCAGATTGTAACCAAAAGGTCCTTCCACTTGGTTATTAAAACAATCTTGTCCACGTCACTTCGATACCCTCACTCTTAGCCTAATTCATAAAAAACAAAAAAAAAAATAACAATGTATTTCTATATTGGTATACAGGGTGTGGCAAAAGTAGGTATATTCTAGTTGATGCATCAGTGAAATTGAGTCTTATTAACATATAAAGGCAGTTATGTTGTATAGTATGTCCGGAGGAAACTTCGAAAATAAAAATTAACGACAAAGTAATATATATATACACATTAAATATCACCACGGCTTTGTTTTGAGCAAAAATAATAGATTTGATTTTATTCGTGAAGATAATTAAAAAATAAATAAAATCATAAACAGCATGGATTTTTTCATTTAATATTTTAGATAGTAGACATTACATTTGTTTTCAGAGTAGCTGGATCAAGCAAGGTCTATTTTTTTTACATAGGGATTTAAATGGGGCATCCCACGAGGATTCAACTCCCGATTCAGTAATAATGGATCTGTGGGACTAACTTAAAAAATTCCCAGGTGACGCCGGGTAGCCGCTGCTAGTATTATATTGAAGTGACAGTGAAATATCTTAAGTAATAAAAATACATGTACATTTACTTGTTTCCTTTTATTCACTTCCGGTAAATTTGGCAATTTAACCAAATTGATGCTGATAAAGACTTTTGTTCCAGAGTGTGCATAAGTGTCTGTTCTCGATTAGAGGGGTGTGTGACCTCTGAAGGCAATTTGAGTACCTGAGGGATTAGAGCTTCTCACTACATGTGCTTCTTATTACATGTATATGTAACATTTGTTTGTTTGTATAATAAATACAATGAGTAATGCATTTTTTTCCTTTTTTATAACTGTATACCTACTTTTGTACCACCCTGTATACCTTACCTACGAACATTAATGGGTATGTCACAATCCATATATATATATATATATATATATATATTATAAAAAAAGGAAGGTCCGCAAAATATATTTTGTTCTCAGAAAATTTTTAAAAATTCTTTTTGTTTTACATATGCAACACGTGTTTCAGATCTTCTGATATCTTCTTCAGGCTTTGATTGATCAAAGCCTGAAGAAGATACCAGAAGATCTGAAACACGTGTTGCATATGTAAAACAAAAAGAATTAAAAATTTTTTTCTGAGAACAAAATATATTTTGCGGACCTTCCTTTTTTTTTTATAAAATATTGAATTTTCTCCCGTTGGAACCAGAACAACATTTCTCTAAGTGATCGTTACATACATCTACCGTTGAAATATACTGACAGTCAGTATCCGCTCTCGGCTAGAAGTAACTGTAAAGTCAAGCCACACTGATGAGACGTAAACGTCAAAACACGTGTCTGTTGACTATTATATATATATATATATATATATATATATAGGGTGTTCGGATAAATTTGACAGTTTCATAACGAAAAGAAAAAGTGCTTGGTAACTACAAAATTTAATTGAATTTGTAAAGAATTCGACAGGCACTGAAATTACACTACTGTCAACAAGTTTCACTCAAAATACCGACATTAGCATCGATCACAGCCTCAGTCCTGCTCCGAAACCTGGGGCAAGCTGATGTTACAGTTTCCCTGGGAAGGGTCTCAAAACTACCTTAATCCTGTCGATTAACTGGGCTTTTGTAGCACTGGCCCGGCGATTAGTGTCTTTCTCAACTGCACCACATACATAATAATCCATGGGGTTAAGATCTGGAGAGTTCGGAGGCCAAACATTGGGACTGGTGTAGTCGTAGAAATTCACCGACAACCACTTTTGGCTTTTCCCAGAGGTGTGTCAGGGAGCCGAATCCTGCTGCCATGCATATGGCCTACCATTGGCCACCCTTGTTATTCTGGGCTTGACTACAGTGTTTAGCAACTCCACGTAGGCATCTGAATACAACCTGATACTCTTTCTGCAGATTTTCGAGGAATTCTGCTGTACGAACGCAATCAGATCGTCTATTATGTTGCTTTCTTCGAGCCACAGCCTCGTAGTCTCCATTGCAATTCTCCAGTTCATGCCTGATTGTTTTGACAGTGTTCAGGAAGCATTGGGTAGCAACCATAATCTCCTTATTTTGATGGCCGGCGCAGATCACGATACACATTATTCTCTTCCATGATTCAGGTAGGTTGCAGTCATCCATTCTATCTCTCATTACGCATGTGAATGAAGAAGGGTCCAAGCTTTTAAATGATGCGTAGTGTGCGTCAATAACACCAACTACAGAGAAAAAATAAACAAATATAAATATGTCAAATTCATCCCGAACATCCTATATATATATATATATATATATATATATATATATATATATATATATATATATATATATATATTGGTTTGAAGGTTGGTTTTGAAGGCTATCACAATGCAAGTGTAAAAAAAATAAGGTAACAATGGTGTTGTTTGTTAACCTGTGATTTATTCTTAATATTTTGAGATAAAATCTCTTCTTCAGAAAAACACTGGAACTAAAGTAGTTGTCGTCTTGTTATGCCATTTTTTTAGGTAAAAAAAAAAAAACAACTTTAGTTCCAGTGTTCTTCTGAAGAGAGATTTTATCTCGAAATATTAAGAATAAATCACAGGTTAACAAACAACACCATTGTTACCTTATTTTTCTTTACACTTGCATTGTGATAGCCTTCAAAACCAACCTCCAAACCAATATATGCACAATGCTTCAAGCAAATTATAAACCCTTATTATATATATATATATATATATAATATATATATAATATATATATATATGTGTGTGCGTGTGCGTGTGTGTGTGTGTGTGTGTGTGTGTAGAAAGTTTGTAGAAAAAACAGATGTTAATAGTTTTGCTGACAGAAATCTGTTTCGACTATATGAAGCGGTCTTTATCAAAATTGCTTTGATAAAGACCGCTTCATATGGTCGAAACAGATTTCTGTCAGCAAAACTATTAACATCTTGTTTTTTCTACAAACTTTCTACACACACACACACACACACACACACACACACACACACACACACATATATATATATATATATATATAACTATACCTACAACCCGTTGATTGTCACGCCACTAGAGTTGATGCCATGACAACATGAACCTGATATATATCGTATGACTTATATTTATATTTAAAATTCTGAGACATTAACATTCGAAATTCATTTAAATATAAAACATTCCAGTCGATCAACTTGACGTTGGCGTAGCTTTCACGTTTAGTAAATCAGCGGATGGTCTGTTCACCTAAAAATGCATTAAAATAGATTTTGTCTATTGAACACACAATTTAAGTATCAATTGCGATTAAAATCAACCCACGTGTTTACTTGAACCTGACACTCGTACTTCATGTTAACAAACAAATTTTTTTTATCGCAATTTTTAAGTTTTTTTTTCTTGTGGGGCTTTGTCTTTTTTACTACTACTACTACTTGCTGTCCATAGTATCCGATGATGACACCACGCGAATCATTTTCCTCCAATTTAATCGGTCTCTGGTTGCGTCTTGCCAACTGCCTATGGGGATATTCAAGTCCTTCAGGTTTCTTTTGATGTTGTCTTTGTACCTGAGCTTTGGTCTACCGATTCTACGTGATCCCACTCTCAGTTGAGAGTACAGAATCTGCTTTGGTAGTCTGTCATCCCCAAGTCTGTTTAAGTGGCCAGCCCATCTCAGGTTGCGTTGGACAAGTATACTTACCAGCGAGTCCAGATCTCTTCAGGATGGTCCTGTTTGAAACATGTGGCCACCACCTGACTTTTATTATGCTGCTCACGTGACGCATGTAGTAGACATGTAGTCTATGGGCATCTGCTTTTTTACATTATGAATATTAGAATATTTGTAATTTGTTAATTAAGAAATATCTAGAAATTAATTTTCGCAATTTTGATGGACTTTGTATAACAAAAATAAGATTAATATAATGAAAGATTGTATTAGATTAAATGTATGTATATATGTATGCATGTATGAGTGCGCAAGTATATTAGTGATTAGATAGACAAGAAGGAAAATTATCCTTTTAAAACATTAAATGTTAGTCAAGATGGTTGCAGGAGTAAATAAACGAGATATGTAATTTTTAGAAATTGATACTTTTAATTGAATGCATTGACTCAGTTGCTGAGTTTTTGCAACCAACTAACCAGCCAACCAACCAACCAACCAACTAACCAGCCAACCAATTAACCAACCAGCCAGCAGCCAGCCAGCCAGCAGCCAGCCAACCAACCAACCCACCAGCCAACCAACTAACCAGCCAACCAATTAACCAACCAGCCAGCCAGCCAGCCAGCCAGCCAGCCAGCCAACCAACCACCACAGCCAACCAACTAACAAAACAACCAACCAACCAACCAATAACCAACCAATCAACCAACCACGCACCCACCCAATAAACCAATCAACCAACTAACCAGCCAACCAACCAGCCAACCAGCCAACCAACCAACAACCAACCAACCAACTAACCAAGCCAACCAACTAACCAGCAACCAACCAACAAACAACCAAAAACCAACCAACCAACCAATCAACAACCAACCAAACCAAACAACCAGCCAGCCAACCAACTAAACCAGCCAACCAGCCAGCCAACCAAACCAGTCACCCAGCCAGTCAACCAACCAACCAGCCAGCCAGCCAACCAACTAACCAGCCAGCCAACCAACTAGCCAGCCAAGCATGCAAGCATGCAACCAACCAACCAACCAACCAACCAAATAGCCAACCAAGCAACCTATCCATTCATTCATTTCCTCCAATAAGCCAGTTGTTTTTTATTTTATTGTTGTTATTTTTCATGTTTGTTTTCTTTTCCCAATTTCTTTTTTTTGTGTGGCACTTCAAGTGCAATTTTCTCTTCGACGCGTCATTCTTATCAGGTTCTTTTCGACCTAAACCGACTTGAAATCTCTGCACCGACCCGAACGCCTCTACCCCAAAACTCTCACAATATACCCTACACCTACTAAACATTAAATGAACCACACCTAATTCGGCCGACGAGCAGAGGCCCAATCTTGGTGGATAAAGTGTTTGTTTACGTATTTGTTTTGTGAACAGGAAGAGCCGATAGTGAATAGGAGTCAAGGTCACTGTGAACAAAATAGGAAGTGCTGAAAAAGGCGTCCCCTTTTTTCCATTGCTGGGAAGGATGATACACACGGGCTGATGTGGGTACGTGTGTTTGTGTGTAGGGGGGGGCATCGCGTGTAGGTGTCGATATTAGGGGCATTCGTGGCTAATCTTGTGGAACCATTGTATATATACTCAGAAGGTTTACTCACATTGTATGATAGTTAACGGGCACCCCTTATATCGAAACATTGTTAGTGAGTTCGTGCTAACAGGGGTTCCATCCTTATGAAATTGTGCCGAACAGAGCTTAGCTTAGTAAATGGCCATTCAGTACCCATATATATATATATATATATATATATATATATATATATATTTATATATCCTGTATCCACCATAATTCCTAGAAAAATCAAATATTCAAATTCTCGAGATTTTCTAATGGCTGTATATCGTTAAGCGTCCTGAAAGTGAATAAAAAAAAATCTCTTTTTCATTTCAAAATAAAATTTCACTCTGATGAAGGTCGAATTTTCTCTGTGTACGGAATATTTTTACATTTTTCTATTATTATTATTTCATTTCATTTGTTTATTTAATAATAATAATAATTTGAATCGTGTACACATAGAGAAACTGACCGAAACACATGTGTAAGTGATATTGATTAAATTCATCTTTTATTATCCATTCTGTACTTTCTTTTCTTTATCATTCTTCTATATATATATATTATATATATATATATATATATATATATATATATATATATATATATATATATATATATTATTATATTATTATTATTATTATATTATCTATTTATTTATTTATTAATTTATTAATTAATTTATTATTTATATTAAGAAGGCAATTACAATGCGTATAAAAATAAAATAAAATAAAATAAAATAAAATAATGTTCAGTGCCTAATCAATTGCCTTCTTAATATAGATAAATAATAATACACTTAACAATGCTTCAAGCAAATTATCAAATACTATTATATATATATATATATATATATATATATATATATATTCATATATATATATATATTCATATATATCCATCTCATTCTGTTCATACCTACCTATCCATCTATCTATTTATCTATCCCAGTTTGTACCCAGAGCAGAAGATCCTTCTCTCAACGAAAGCCTGTTCGTCTGTGGCATCAAAAATTCTAAAACGCAGGTGTCGGGAAGTAAACAGCATCGAACAGAAACTTGATTTCGTAAAAAACCGCGCTAACACAACCAAAAATAACGTTAAAGCTTTATTAGCTATCATGCTAAATATATATATATATATATATATATATATATATATATATTATATATATATATATATATATATATATATATAATATAATGAATGAAAAAATGAGAAAAGTATGGCATGAAAAGGTGCTCAATGCTAATAAAGCAGAGCAGATTTATAATCAATGGTAATATCACTCGCGAAAAGACTTTTCCACGACTGGTTTTTAAGATCTTAAGACCATTGAACTCATCTGATGATTGCATTAACATGAAACTTCAAGTTATGAGTGTAAAACCATAATATTACCATTGATTATATATATATATATATAATATATATATATATATATATATATATATATATATATATATCAGTAAAATAACAGAAGATTTAGATTTTTAGCATGATAGCTAATAATACTTTAATGCTAAAAATTAAATCTTATAGATAGATGGGACCCTAAAATGTATTACCACTCAGGATCAGAGTAGACCTGGTGGTAATGCCAATTAACGTGTACTCCACATTCTCCAAACTTCCAAGATTGGAACTTCGCCATTATATGAAGTTTAGACTCATACCGTTATTGTTTAATGCATTTTTGATGGGTACTCATTTTTTTTAAACTCATTTTTTTAAAAACTCATTTGTTTTTAAAATCATTTGTTTTTAAACTCATTTTTTAAATTCATTTTTTAAAAACTTTTTTTAAAATTCATTTTTTTAAAACTCATTTTTTAAAAACTCATTTTTTTTAAACTCATTGTTTTTTAAACTCCTTTTTTAACTAATTCTTTTAAAACTCCTTTTTTTTAAAACTCCTTTTTTTTAAAACTCCTTTTTTTAAACTCCTTTTAAAACTCAATTTTTAAACTCATTTTTTTAAAACTCCATTTTTAAAACTCCCTTTTTTTTAAACTCCTTTTTAAAACTCCTTTTTTTTAAATCTCCTTTTTTAAACTCCTTTTTTTTAAATCTCCTTTTTTTAAACTCCTTTTTTTAACTCCTTTTTTTAAAACTCATTTTTTTAAAACTTCTTTTTTAAAGGAGTTAAAAAAATGAGTTTTTCCTTTTTTAAAATTCCTTTTTTTAAAATTCCTTTTTTCAAAATTCCTTTTTTTAAAACTCCTTTTTTTAAACTCAATTTTTAAAAAACATTTTAAAAACCACTTTTTAAACTCATGTTTTTCTATTGACCACATAGATGGGATTCTAACTAGTACTACCATTCCGGGTCATAGATACATCAGATTCAGATACATAGATACCTTTCATGAATTTATTAAATTTGGGTATATTTACTGCGCTGGGCATGTTAATAAATACATACACAAACGAATAGATTGATTGAATTGTTAAATATACAATAGCCTTTTATTCGTTCCAGGTTGCATTATCGACTGCATAAGTATGTACGTTTAGTACATATTAGTTATCAAACCATTGTTAGTGAGTTCGGTGCTCACAGGGTTTCCATGCTTATGATAGCTAATAGTGCTTTAATGCTAAAAATTAAATCTTTTGTTATTTTTTACTGATATAATTTTGCTCTGAGTCTCGAAAACAAGAGCACACATTGAGCTCTATAAACTATGACATTAAAAAAAAAATGACTATGTCGTAAGGAAGATTTCTTCACCTGATCTTTGGATATATATATATGTATATAATATATATATATATATATATATATATATATATATATATATATATATATATTGAAATTCCCTATATTTGTAAAATCTGCCTAAAGAGGCTAGACTCATTTTGAGTTTCTGGTCGAAATAAAATTATAACAGGATCACGGTTTGTTAAGTTTTTCTTTCTTTGAAAGTTAAATATTGCTCTGTATATAATTAATTTATTAGTTATTATATATTGATCTCTGTTAGGAATTTATAAAAATCCTTGTATGAGTATATATGTTTGCACCTACAAGAGCATACAGTATGATTGTACAGTGAGATTTCGATGATCCCAAACATAATCATCCCTTACTTACCAGTAATTTTGATTATCTTACACACAGTATTAAGTATAATTCAATTGAAATCATTTTAAGTTAAAAATGAAGACAATTTTAAAAGACACTTTATAAACACTGGTCTTTATCATTCAACAATATATGTGTTCTATACATCGTATCTAAGTGTGCATACTGACCAGTTTAACAAGGTAGGTCACCGTGAGTTTTCGTTTCTATTTGTAATTTTGGTACATAGGCATAAAACTCGCCATGTTGACAAAAACAAAGGACACTGACAAGGAGGAGAAGGAGAAGGAGGAGAAGGGTGAGGAAAAAGAAGAAGAAGAAAAAGAAGGAGATGATGAAGAAGAAGAGGGTAGAAAAAAATGGAAAAGAAAGAAAAAGACGAAGAAGAAAAAGAATGAAGAAGTAGAAAAAAGATTGAAAAGAGGAGAAGTGAAAGAGATGAAGATGGAGAAGGAGAAGAAAGAAAGAACGAAAGACGAAAAAGAAGATGGGAAGAAAGAAATAAAGAACGAAGAGAAAAAGAAGAAAAGCACAAAAAATGGAAAAGTAAGAAGAAGAAGAAGAAGAAGCAGAAGAAGAAGGAGAAAAAACGGAAAGAAAGAAAAAGAACGAAGAAGAAAAAGACGAAGAAAGAATGAAGAAGTAGAAAAAAGATTGAAAAGACAAGTGAAAGAGATGAAGATGGAGAAGTAGAAGAAAAGAAAGAAAGAAGAAAAAGAAAGATGGGAAAGAAGAAATAAAGAACGAAGAAGAAAAGAAGAAGAGCACAAAAAAATGAAAAGAGAGAAGAAGGGCGAGAAGAAGAAGAGAAGGGAAGAGAAGAAAGAAGAAAGAAGAAGAAAGAAGAAGAAGAAGGGCGAGAAGAAGAAGAAGGGCGAGAAGAAGAAGAAGGGCGAAGAAGAAGAAGAAGGAGGGCGAGAAGAAGAAGGCGAGAAGAAGGGCGAGAAGAAGAAGAAGGCGAGAAGGCGAGAAGAAGAGGAAAAAGAAGGCGAGGAAGAAGAGAAGAGAGAAGAAGAAGAAGAAAGAAGAAGAAGAAGGAGAGATGATGAAGAAGGGCGAGAAGAAGGCGAAGAAGAAGAGAAGAAGAAGAAGAAGAAGAAGAAGAAGAAGAAGAAGAAGAAGAAGAAACGCATTTCTTGTATTTCACACGACAAGCAAGACTCAGCAACTTAAAGCAACGAACATAAATTATTGGTGACTATTTTCGACATTGAAACAAACGATAAGTGCTATCGCTTCCTATTTTTCACATTTCTTTCTTTCTTTCTTTCTTTCTTTCTTTCTTTCTTTCAGTTTCTGACGTGTTACGCGTTCTTTTTTCTTCTCCTTTCTTTTATCACAATTACAACAATTATTCATCTGAGGTGATGAACAGGTATAACTTTTGAAAACATTTGAACTCATGCATTCATATCTTATGAATAAAAAAACGGAGTGGTTCATTATTTATTTGAGATGACGACAGGGCGTGACGTACACAGTAGATACTAGCAAATAACATATAGAGATTCTTGTCTGATATAATTTAAGTATGCAACTGACTGTTTTCTATTTACTATATTTTTTTCTCTCTCTCTCTCTTTCTTGTCTTTTTTTTTCTGACGACAGGCGTGATACACGTAGATAGGCGTCACTAGGTATTAATATATACAGTTTAATTCCTAACATTTCTGAGTATGCAAAACTGACTGATTTAACAGGTAGGTCACCGCAAGCTTTTTGTTTACTATTTGTGATTTCGACACAAAATATAAAACTCACCCTATTGAGAAAAACAAAGGCCAATCTGAAAAAAAAACCCAACAACAACATAAAGAAAACAAACAAACAAACAAACAAATGCCTCATATTTCACACGAAAATAAGATGCAGCTACTTAAAGCAATGAATGTTAATCATTGACGACTGTTTATCTTCGCCATTGAAACAGACGATAAGTATTATCGCTTCCTATCTCTAACCTTTCTTTCTTTCGTATGTAGGCACAAGGGTATTAATATATAGATTTCTGTGGAAGTAAAAGAAAAAAGAAACAATAAAAAGAAAACAAAAAAACAAAACAAATGCCTTATATTTCACACAACAAATAAAATGTAGCAATTTAAAGCAAAGAAAGTTAATCCTTGTTGACTGTTTATATTCGGCATTGAAACAGACGATAAGTACTATCGCTTCCTATCTCTAACCTTTCTTTCTTTCTTTCTTTCTTTCTTTCTTTCTTTTTGACGTGTAGCACGTACGTTTCTTTTCTTTCCTCATAAAGGCAACGATATGGTCCATTATTTTTCTGAAGTGATGACAGGGCGTGGCACACGTATGTAGGCACTAGGGTATTAATATATAGATTTCTGAGGAAGTAAAAGAAAAAAGAAACAACAAAAAAAAACAAAAAAAACAAACAAATGCCTTATATTTCACACGACAAATAAGACGCAGCAACTTAAAGCAATGAATGTTAATCATTATTGACTGTTTATCTTCGACATTGAAACAGACGATAAGAGCTATCGCTTCCCATCTCTAACTTTTCTTTCTTTCTTTCTTTCTTTTCCATTTCTGACGTGTAGCACGTACTTTCCCTTTCTTTCCTCTCAGTTGCAACGGTATGGTCCACGAGGTGATGACAGGGCGTGACACACATAGGTAGGCACTCGCATTAAACCTAATGAGTCAGATATACCTACTAATAGTTTCGCTTAGTAGTTCATCAGGCAAGAATCCGACTCTTCAAGAGTATATAAGTATTCATACTGGACCGATTTAACAAGGCAGGTCACAGTGAGCTTTCGTTTCTATTTGGGATTTCGACACAAATATATGAAAACTCACCATGTTGACAAAAAGAGAGGACAATCTGAGGAAAAAGGAAAAAACAACACTATTGAAGTCAGTTAGTCTACTGTTGATTTGAAATAACAGCAGCTAACTAAGTACCACTGACAGCGTGTCCAAGACAGTTGGTATATATAGAAATCAAGAATGATCCATTCATGAATTTGGGTGATTCCATTCCTTGAGTTCTGATTGGCTGCTTGATTTGAATGATATTGTGTAGTTATATAATACCCTGTCATTCTGCAGTGACCTTTGCACTATTCAGATTTGTATTGGGCTACAACCGTTTTTTGCCATGTCTTCCCAATTCGAAATGGTAATTGGAACTTTGATTATTCTTCAACACACAAAAAAAACAAAAAGAAAAGAAACAAACAAACAAAAACAAATGCCCCGTATTTCCACGATAAATAAGACGACCAGTAAGTTAAAGGGAAAGAACGTTAATCATTGTTGAACTATTTGTCTTCGACACTGAAACAGACGATAAGTGCTGTCGCTTTCTATCTCTAACTTTTCTTTCTCTTTTCTTTTCTTTTACCTCTGACGTGTAGCACGTACTTTCCATTTCTTCCCTGACTATTGCCATTATTTATCTGAGTTGAAGACAGGGCGTGGCACACGTAGATAGGCACTAGCGTATTAATATATACATTTAATCCTAACATTTCTGAGTATGCAAACTGACCGATTTAACAAGGCAGGTCACAGTGAGCTTTCGTTTCTATTCGTGATTTCCACACAAAGATATAAAACTCGCCGTATTTGACAAAACAAAGGACACTTTGAGGAAGAAGGACACCCCCTCCAAAAAAGAAAAGAAAAAAAAAAGAAACAAATCAACAAACAAACAAATACCTCGTATTGCAACGACAAATAAGACACAGTAAGTTCAAGCAACAAACGTTAATCATTGTTGACTGCTAATCTTAGACATTGAAACAGACGATAAGTGCAGTCGCTTTCTATCTCTAAACTTTTCTTTCTTTCTTTTCTTTTCTCCTGACGTGTAGCACGTACTTTCCCTTTCTTCCCTTTAAAATTTAAACATATGGTCCATTATTTATCTGAGTTGAAGACAGGGCGTGACACACGTAGATAGGCATTAGCGTATTAATATATACATTTAATCCTAACATTTCTGAGTATGCAAACCCGTCCCTCGGGGGAGGATTGCTTTAATTAACGGCGTCGATCCCAGGGGGCCATCCCCACAGGCAACACCTGCCCCCTCGATTTAAAGGCAGGGCTGGGTTTATTGCCCCAGTCTGAGGCGCCCCCCCTTGAGGGGGAATGCCGACGGGATCGACGAAATTTTTCACCCGCCACCCATGAGCTTCGGTTTGTGGGTGGTCCCACGTTAATAGGGCCTTGTGCATAACCCGTACAAGTGGGGTACGAGGTAAATACAATGCAAACTGACCGATTTAACAAGGTAGGTCACAGTGAGCTTTCCTTTCTATTTGTGATTTCCACACAAAGATATAAAACTCGCGTATTGACAAAACAAAGGACAATTTGAGGAAGAAGGACACCCTCTCCAAAAAAACAAAAAAAAAAACAACGAAAAAAGAAAAAAAAAAAGAAACAACAAACAAACAAATACCTCATATTCTAAACGACAAATGAAACGCAGTAAGTTAAAGCAACGAACGTTAATCATTGTTGACTGTTAATCTTCGACATTGAAGCAGACGATAAGTGCTGTCGCTTTCTATCTCTAACTTTTCTTTCTTTCTTTCTTTCTTTCTTTCTTTCTTTCTTTCGTTCTTTCTTTTCTTTTCCCCCTGCACGTACTTTCCCTTTCTTCCCTGACAATTGCAACGGTATGGTCCATCATTTATCTGAGTTGATGACAGGGCGTGATACACGTAGATAGGCACTATCGTATGAATATATATACAGTTAATCCTAACATTTCTGAGTATGCAAACTGACCGATTTAACAAGGCAGGTCACAGTGAGCTTTCGTTTCTATTTGTGATTTCGACACTAAGACATAAAACTCGCCGTATTGACAAAACAAAGGACAATTTGAAGAAGAAGGACACACTGCCCCCCCCCAAAAAAAACAACCAAAAAAAAAAAAAGAAAAGAAACAAATCAACAAACAAACAAATGCCTCGTATTTCAAACGACAAATAAGACGCAGCAACTTAAAGCAACGAACGTTTATCATTGCTGACTTTTTATCTACGGCAAAGAGTAGTTAATTAACATTCCTTCTGGAATGGTTATTATTCTTATTACATATCCTCGACTTGGTATGTTGATCTTATCTACCGGTTGCACCTCTCAGCTAAGGTAAAACAAAAAACGTCATGCAAACACCTATATAAGTAGACAGATTAGTGCATGTGCAGCAGTAGATAAATTACACAGAAGCAGTTTAATAAGTTGGTTAGATCAGTGGTTCCCAACCTACAGCCACATGGCCAAAATGGGCCACAGCAAATTTCAGGTGGGCCAAGGAAATATTATAATTCTATAGAATTTTCTATAGAATTATAATATTTCCTTGGTCCACCTGAAATTCGCTGTGGAAATTTGCTTATCGGAAGCGTGCGGTGTAATGGTTAAAGTCATGGGAAATGGACTCGTCGCCGCCACGAGTTCAAATCCTGGACTGCATTTTCACTTGGCGCTAATACCTTTGGGAAAGGTATGAATCCAATCCTCCCTCCAGCTATGGGTAAATAGTAGGGCAGACCGGGCTCTTTAACCTTGGTTAGGCTACCGGTCTAGGAGAAGGAAAACTCTAAATTCAAACCTGTTGAACTCCGCTTAAGAAATTGACCTTGTGTCACATCCTGCTCGTGCGGAGGGGTTGGTAAATATATATATAATTTTATATACAAAATCCAATCATATACGTGGCGCGTGGTCTAATGGTTAGAATCGGGGGAAATGTACTCGTCGCCCCGAGTTCAATTCCTGGACGAAGCTGTTTGCATTTCCCATGGCACTTAAACCCTTGGGGAAGATATAAATCAAATTCTCCCTCCAGCTATGGGTAAATAGCAGGGCAGACTGGGTTCTTTAACCATGGCTAGGTAACCAGTCTAGGAGAAGGAAAACTCTGAATTCAAACCTGTTGAACTCTGCTTAAGAAATTGACCTTGTGCTCGTGCGGAGGAGTTAGTAAAAGAGGTGGGCCAAAGAAATAAGATTCTATACAATTTCAGAGCATACTTTTTATATACAAAATCCAATCATATATGTGGGAAATTCATATTTTCTAGAAAGTAAGATGTCAACTAATTCACGGTAGGGGAGAGTGGGGAGAGATTTAAGCCCCTGATACGCCTCTATATTATGTTTTATATCAATATGATTGTATCTTGATTGAATAAATATCTTATGTAAAATGGAAATATTTTTCTATTATGATAATTTCATGGGCCACAAAAGATTCTGGTTCAAAGTGGGCCATGAGCTGAAAAAGGTTGGGAACCCCTGGGTTAGATGGACTTTACGGCATGTCAACCCTTGTTGGGTTATTTAATGCCGAGGACATTTTTGGAATTCAAAGTTATTTTTAATTCAAAATTATTTAAACGCAGTTGTAATACTCATTTTTTATTTTATTTATTTAACCCATAGATGGGATCCTAACAGGTACTACCACTCCGGATGAGGGTGGGTCTGGGAGTAATGGCGATGAAGGGTTTGGTTTGGTTTGGTTTGTTTTACGGCATATCAATCTCAGTGGGTCATTTAATGCCGACAAAGTTTTGAAATAAATTCATTCTTAATGGATAATCAATTGTTTATAAACACGTTTTTTTATTTTATTTAACCCATAGATGGGACACTAACAGGTACTACCACTCCGGGTCAGAGTGGGCCAGGGAGTAATGGTGATGAAGGGGTGCTCCACATTCCCCCAAACCTCTAAAACTGAAATCTCACCATCAGACTGGAAACGGATGTGATACCGGAACGAGAAACGGAAGAGAAGAAAATCTGCCTCTCTTTTCGTCTTGGGTCAAGTAGGAGTCAGACGTTGGTCCCGGTCACTCGTAAGGGTGTGGGACAGCAGTATACAACATGATACTATGTTAGAAGATAGAATAATTTGACGATACTCCCTCTCTTTCTCTCTCTCTCTTTCCTTCTCTCTGAAAAAGAACCCACGAGCCTAGAAATAATTACACAGTGACTATATATCTCTTTAACAGCCTGGTGCATTATTTCTAAGCAAGGCACGAAAAGGAGTGAGGCAGAAAGGAGAGTAGCCCCCACAGCAAAGAAAACCAGGAAAAAGGACAGAAAACAGCAGCCCCAGCATGCCTCTTAGCCATTTGCACAGATTTAGATATTTTTGGACACTACGCCATCGTCCTCAGTGGACGGAAAGGTGCCAACAACAACAGCAAGAATTGTTTATACAGTTCCTTAATTTTTTTTATTAGTGAAAAATATAAGAAGCTTTTGTTTCTGTGGAATGGTACGGGGGGGGGGTTCCACAAGAAAAGAAAAGAAAATTAAAAGGAAAAGGGGTTAATAGGTTAAAAATGGTTGATAACCACTGATTTCTCATAGAATAATAATTAACAAAGCTTAACAACTGTACCCCAGCTATGGTTAGCGGAATGAGAACAGAATACTCCCTTGGACTGAATAAATGGTTAGGTTCAAAGTTCCGTGATGGCTCCCGATTACGACAAGTAGGTTCCCGATTACGACAAGAAGGTTCCCAAGTCCAAGAAGGTTCCCGATTATTCGGACTATTATTTTTATTGTAATCTACACAAAGTTTCGGCCGATGTGCCCTCCGGCCTTCTTCAGGTGTTTCTTGTCGAACTCGGGAACCTTCTCGAACTTCAAGAGCCTTGATGAAGGCTTCCAATTACGATATGAAGGCCTCAGAGTTCGAGAAGTTTCCCGAGTCCGACAAGAAATATCTGAAGAAGGCCGGAAGGCACATTGGCCGGAACGTTGTACAGATAACAATGAAGATGAGGACAATAGTCCAAATAATCCAAATAACACTAACCACTGATTTACTATAACAAGCAAATTTACTTCAGTAGCAAAATTTTTTTTTTGGTGTTTAATGTTATTCGCATTAACACTGTGATTTAAGAGCGATGAGCGTTATAAGAGGTAGCCATACATTTCTTTTTAGTGATTTACCTGTGTAAATAAAAAAAGATGTCTCTTCAACAGCAGGTGTGGTTTCCAAACTCATTTGTCATTCATCGCGTCTCTTCAGGTGTCAACGATTATCGCTTCTCCAGAGCCGACGAGGATCAGATACAAACTGTGTTGCAAATGAGGTTGTTGCCTGTGTTTTTTCTTTCTCTTCTTTTTATTTCATCTTGGCTACTTTATAATCTTCAGCACTTTTTGTGGAAAAGAGATATCAATGTAATGATGTCGGCTATTAACAAAGAAACGTTTATGTGATTTCAACATAAAAAGTGCGCACTGTTAACATATCATTATGGTGCAATGCCACGATATGATATTTGCATAGGCATCACAAGAAACGTGTGCTGATCTATCTATCTATCTATCTATCTGTTTTGACCCCCCTCTCTCTCTCTTTCTCTCTCTCTCTCTCTCTCTCTCTCTCTCTCTATATATATATATATATATATATATATATATATATATATGTGAGAATGGGGAATGAATCCTACAATATGAGGAAAAAAATGAGTAAAGAAAAGAAATGTAGATGGATAAAAATGAATTTTATCGATATCACTTTTAATCGATATCACTTACACATGTGTTTCGGTCTGTTTATCAAAATGT
>CM042162.1:28406361-28408861 GCA_023376005.1 Doryteuthis pealeii | reverse complement strand
AATTTGAAGGGTGCTTGACATTTCTATCTACCTAACAGATCTTGGGGTTTGGGATGGAGGAATAACTGTGTTGGCTACTAGGCCTGAACAGGAAGGCAAAAGTAGCCAATACAAATGTAGTTCCTTCACCCCTAATACACCATTTTTGCGTACCTTTCCAAATTTGGAGAACTAAAAATCGATAAAACTCAGCCATTTTTTAAAACTGGAAGCTCGAATTTTGGGGATTGTTTAACATTAACATAGTCCACAACTGGACAAAATTTCCGAATAATTGAAGGACGTGGTTGATTTGACATGGAATTACCTCTCTTTTCAACGGTATTAAAGTCGGCGGAGTGGCTTAATGCCGATATCAGCCTACTATTAGCTCCCAATTTTATCACATAGATCCAAGCTGAGCTTCTCATTCGTTGAGTTGGCGAGAGACGATATCGAACCCAGAACCTTGTAGTTCCAACGCGGATGCTCAACCGACTGAGCAAAATTTTCACGAATGTAATATCAGTGTGACTTTACAGTAATTTGAGTCTCTGTGTCCATTACATGTTCTTATAAATGAATACCAAGACTTAGTTTATTTTTCGACGTCTTTATTCACCTAAGTTCATAACCACACGTATGGAGAGAAAACTCGCAGGAGAGACGCCATTACTGTTTGCCTCCTTCGATCGCCCAGTTAACTAACGCGGTAGTTACATGATGAAAGCAACCAATCAGAGAACTCATTACAGGTCAGCCAGGGGTTAAGTCTTGTCTATCATTAGTTATTTTCCACGACTCTTCTTCTAATGATTTACCAGTTAACTTCTGAATTATACACTTACCTTACATAATAAATAGACAACCCATTTATTACGTTACAAGAAAAAAAGTTTACTAGTCTGCCACGAACATTTAAACCATGAAATGCGGAAAAGATGGGACAGTATCTAAGTCTGTTCCTATCTATCTATCTATCTATCTATCTATCTATCTATCTATCTATCTATCTATCTCCATTATCTATCCAGTCAGTTCATATCTATTAATCCAAAATCAAATCTCTCTCTCTCCGCTCTCTCTCTCTCTCTCTCTCTCTCTCTCTCTCTCTTCTCTCTCTCTGTCACACACACATACTCACGCATATATATATATTATATATATATATATAAGTATCAATGGAAAGGTATTTTTTTCAGAATAAAAGGTGTGTCAAAAAGTACAAAAAACATCTCGATACTTTTTTGGTACACCTTGTATATATATTATATATAATATATATATATATATATTATAATATATATAGTAAAGTCACATAAGTGGAATATAACATATTTCTAAACTACAAGAAAAATCTGGAAAAAGGCCAGCTGGTGTAACGGTTAGAGTCCCCGCCTGTCAGCTTAACAGTCAGGGTTCGAGTCACACACAAAGCAGTCTTCCTGTCTATAGCTATGCTGATGAGGCCTAATAGGCCGAAATGTACAGATTGATTTTTCTCGATTTGTTTAGCCTTACATTTTTTAGATATGCCCGCCTAATTCATTAATTATTAATTAATTAATTTTCAAAATTAGACACGACTTCAATTAAGCACATATTCTCCCAAAAATTGTCGGCTAAAAAAGCCATATCAAAACACATCGTCTGTTTGTTTACTTCTCACATATATAATATATATATATATATATATATATATATATATATATATAATATTATTATTATTATAATGGAGATTGTGTGTTTTTTTTGTCTGTAACCGAAACTATATTAGAATACAAATCGCAATTCCTTTTGTTATTTACATCACTCTCCAGGATTTTATTTTTATATTTAAACCTCAATTATTAATAAAATTGTTTTACATCATTAAGACTGTTGACCATATCTACATACTAATAACATGCAATTGTATTTAAATATACAACAAAAGAGCGGTTTACAGTATGAATGGGAAGGCTAATTTGCATATTGATTTTAAAAATTTGATTTTAATAAATATATGCTTAGTATTATTGATTTCAAATTTTTTTTTTTTATTGAATATGAGCAACAATTTCGGGGATAAATCTTGAAAAAAATTCATTAACAAGAAGAAATAACTGTAATATTATTCTTTACTTCCTATTTTAACTAAATAGTTAAATTAGGAACATTTACCAATGAAAGACGGGAGTAATGGAAAATGATGGAAGAGTTAGTTTCAAAGTTGTTCTATTTTTTTTATTATACCCCCCTCTGTTCCAAATCATTTTATCTTCATTCTTATTCATTTTCATTAGCCTTTCTAATTTAACATATTTTATTATATTAAAACTTAAATACTTGCACCCGGAGGGTATATATATTTGCTAGTATATATAATTGGATTTTAATCCGTCAAGTCGATACTGTTTGCTAAGTGTTGTCTATTATTTAGTTGTTTTGTATTCGTGTTGTCTGGCCTTATGAAGATTCTTGTAACTTGATCATCTAGTACTTTTGACTTTCCATTTATCGCAGTCTATCAAGTAAGAAT
>CM042162.1:28378861-28403861 GCA_023376005.1 Doryteuthis pealeii | reverse complement strand
CTTCTGCTGGATAAGGTGATCCGTTTTTATCTCAAAGTCCCAGAGAATTTTATGCGTTTCGTTCTCAAGAACAGATTCTTGGTTTATGCATATACCATTTTGTTGTTGTGGTCAAAATTTAATTTTTTGCATATTCCGAGTGGATTCACCTTCCCAACCCAGTGTCTCGTGTCTAGTTTTGTATTCTCGTTGTGCTAGTTTGCTACATTCTCAGAGTATTATGGTTATTATCATTATTATTATATATTATTATTATTTATTATTATTATTCACATCACCCTTAGCTAATAGGTACTTCCCTGGAGTCTGATGACAACAAGTCTCCTCAGGTCTCCAGACTCTTCTGAGTATTCTGGCAGATCCGCCAGCAGTCAGATTCTGGATGCGTCTCAATCCTTTCTTTGATTTCCAGATTTTCCAGTCTTTTTTCCAAGATTTTTGGACCGTTAATAAGTGCACCAACTACAATTGTTATCACTTTACTTCATATTCCATAGCTTTTTTCAGTTCCTGGCAAGATCCAGGTATTTGTCCATCTTTTCGTTTTCTTTTCATCTTTCACCATGTGATCTGCTGGAACCGCAAACCCACCAGTTGACAAGTTCTTTCTTTTTTTGTTAATCAACCACTAGGTCTGGTCTCCTTGCTGGGATAAGGTGATCCGTTCTTTATCTCAAAATCCCAGAGAATGTTATGCGTTCATTCTCAAGAACAGATTCTGTTTATGCCTATATCTTTTGTTGTATGGTATATGCGATAAACCATTATTATTATATTTTCACTCCTTTTGAGTTTTTTCACATCAGCTTTAGCTGATGGTATTTCACTCGAGTCTGAGTGACAAACAAGTCTTCCAGGTCTCTTCTGGGTATTCTAGCCGATTGCAGCAGTGCAGTAGTCTAGATGGTCTCAATTCTTCCTCTGATTTCCAGAGCCTTCAGTCTTTTTTTTGCAAGTTTTTTGGACCGTTCAAGTACAACAACCATAATTGGTATCACTTTCACTCTCATATTCCACATGATGTTCAATTCTCTGGCAACGTCCAGGTATTATTATTATTATTATTATTAATTATTATTATTATTATTGCAATATTTTTCCTGATGTGAACGGGACAAAGGAAGAAAAGATAGACCTCCCTCCAAAACAAAACAAAAAAAAACATCAAAAAAACCCAAAAAAAAAACGACAACAAAAAACAAACAAAAAAAAAACAAAAACAAGAAAATTGTCCTTGAAATACGATCCATGCCAGCTAAAATATTTCAGAATACAAGTGGGATTTTTGGGAAATTGCTGAACATACAATGATTGATTGATTGATGATTAGTAAGTTCTGCCGCGTGGTGTCGCTAATAGTACAGATGGAAAAATCCGTTTGGATATATATATATTCAGTTTTCACTTCCTCGTAACTAGAATAATGTTTTGTGGTCCTATGCTGGTCACGGGATCAAATGTCGTCCTATAAGTGCGTGTAGTGCTGCGGGCCACTTATAGGTTGATGGACCTGCTCGCGTTCGGACTTTCTGTGCCACTGTGTTTTGTTTGTCCCACAGGAAAGTTGAAGAAGAGCGTGGTTCGGACTTTCTCGGTTCGGGCTGGTCTGAAAGTAGGCCAACTCCTAAATCTCTAATCTGTCTGTCTGTCTCTCTCTCTAATATCTCTTATCTCTGTCACTGAATAACTCTCTTATCTGTGAACTCTCACTCTCACCAATTGTATGCCCCGATGTCAATATGGGTATGTAATAGTACCAGATTTGGTCCCGTGACAATCATATTGCCACAGTTGCCTCTCTTCGGCCCCATGAAATAGGGTTGAGAGGCAAACATTATTCCAGTGACGAGGAAGTGAAATAGGTAGCGAAGAAGTGGCTCAAAGAACAGTCAACAGAATTTTACGAGGCAGAGATACATGCTCTCATTCGAAGGTTGTAAACATTGATTGAGAGAAATGTGGAGAAGTTGGGTAGTGATCCACAAAGGACCAGCTTGATTTTGATGTATGATACATGTTCCTGTATTGTTAATTATCCCTGTCCTAAACAAAATAGCATTACTTTGGACCCCACCTCGTATATACGATACGAGCTGCCGTTGGCATGCTGGGTTTTCATTTGGGAGGGGTAGCAGTGGCCATAGAATATATATATTTACCAACCCCTCCGCTTCGAGCAGGATGAGACAGAAGGTCAATTTCTTACGCGGAGTTTAACAAGTTTGAATTCGGAGTTTTCCTTCTCCTAGACTGGTTACCTAGCCATGGTTAAAGAGCCCAATCTACCCTGCTATTTACCCATAGGTGGAGGAGAAATTGGATTCATGCCTTTCCCAAGGGTATTAGCGTTATGTGAAATGTAAACAGCTTCGTCCAGGAATTGAACTCGGGTCGACGAGTCCATTTCCTACGACTAACTATTACACCACACGCCTCCAATAGAATATATAGTTGCAAGAAATTAAAGAAGGTAGAGCAATTGGTAAGGGTAAATAGGAAAAGGATAAGAATAGGAAAATAAAATAAAAGGTGTAAAAAGTTTATTTAATGCTAACTAGCAAAAAAGAAAAGAAGCCCTCTGGGCTGTGTTAAAAATTAATTTTCAAAAGTTATTATCGGAGGGGTGGGAATTAAAAATTCAAAGTTAGAAAGTATGTATCATAAGTAAATAAAATCATCAAATTTATTAAAGAGAAAAAAATAATTGAAGTGGAAACTTACTTTCTTCCCCCTGAAATAAAATATTGTGTGTGCATCTATTAATCATCAATTAAATAATTATTTTTGAATATTTTACACATAAATTTTACACAAAATCGTAGGTATTTATTTATTTGTAAACTTTTTAGTTAAACTCTTGTTACTGAAAAAAGGGCATGATTAAAAAATAATTTTTAAAACTATTGTTCTTTTTCTATGTATTGACGAGTTTGGTAATTGTGACGTAAGCAATGACGTAGTTTCGGTTAAAGATAAATAGAAACCGAATCTCCATTATTAACAGATTTGTTTGGACCACGATATCACTGGTTTTAGGGATAAAAGGGCTGTTGTTCCAAGTCTTTTCAGGCAGATTCTTGCCCTGATGAGCTAGTAAGCGAAACTGGTAGTTGATAGACCTGACTCATTAGAATTAATATCTCTATATACAACGTGTGTCAAAAAGTATCAAGACTTTTTGTACTTATTGACACACCTTGTATTTTGAAAAGAAAATTAACGGTCCATTCATTGTTCATTTCTATCTTGGTAAATACAGCTTCAAACACGGCACTTTTATGACACGCTCGATCCTCGCGATACACCCTACCCGGAGCAAACGGGTTGGGTTAATGCTGTCCCAGCCTACATGGAGCGGGTAGTCCTGTTAGTATAAAATATAAAATTGCAATATTTTATTGTAGACGTGAGGAATCCAAGACTGAAAATTCCGGGTAGTCGGGTTTATGTACTTCTAGCTAATGGCACAAATACTGACACTGGTGGCCAAAGGGTGGATTGAAAATCAGAACTAATATGATGAAGACCATCTGTATAAGATTCCAAGAATTTGTTAGAGAGGATGGTGACTGTTTCAAATAATCACATCATAAGCTATTTCTATAGAAGGGTTAACATTAGAAAACGCACAAATACACACCCATATACCCACCTACATATACAAGGTGTGGTAATAAAAGTGCCGAGTTTGAAGCTGTATTTACTAAGATAGAAATGAACAATGAATGGAATATTAATTTTTTTTACAGAATACATGGTGTGTCCTAAAAGTGCCAAGTTTGAACTGTATTTACCAAATAGAAATGAACAATGAAGGGACGTTAATTTTTTCCAGGATACAAGGTGGTGTCCTAAAAGTATCGAGTTTGAAGCTGTATTTACCAAGATAGAAATGAACAATGAATGGAACGTTAATTTTTTTCAGAATACAAATGTGCCGACTTTTGAAACTGTATTTACCAAGATAGAAATGTACAATGAATGGAACGTTAATTTTTTTACAGAATACATGGGTGTCCAAAGTGCCGAATTTCAGAATACAAATGTGCCGACTTTGAAGCTGTATTTACCAAGATAGAAAATGAACAATGAATGGAACGTATATTTTTTGCAGAATACAAGGTGTGTCATAAAAGTATCGAGATTAAAGCTGTACTTATCAAGATAGGAATGAACAATAAATGGAACATTATTTTTTTCAGAATACAAGGTGTGTCATAAAAGTATCGAGATTGAAGCTGTATTTACCGAGATAGAAATGAACAATGGATGGAACGTTAATTTCTGAATTCTGAAAAAAATTAAATTAACGTTCCATTTCAATGTTCATTTCTATCTTGGTAAATACAGCTTCAAACTCGGCACTTTTATGACACACCTTATATATGTGGGTGGGTATATGGGTGTGTATTTGTGCGTTAGCTAATGTTAACCCTTCTATAAAAATACTTTATGATGTGATTATAATCTTGCTATGAAGGAGTACTCCACACTCCCCAGAGCTCCAAAACTTCACCTTTAGATGCAGTTTAGCGTCACACCCTGGACACTAAGACCTTCAGCCAACACATCCAAAGGGTTGGGGCTTGCAAGAGCAATTGAGTTATTTAGGATCATACAGGTGCTGGACTTGGCGTGACCTCAGTGTTAGGTAGAATCCTTTGGTTGTTGTTTTTTGGTTGTTGATCCGTTTGTCCGTGTAAAACACGTGCAAATGAACGACTAACCACGTATTCAAGCGTGTTGATTGGCTGGCTTTTACCCACGTGCCCACGTAGAGTCTATAAGTTTGAGGGGTGGGTCACAGCACACCTCATATTACCAAAATGAGCGCCGTGATGTCATGGTTAAAGTCATGGCAAATGGACTCGTCGCCCCAAGTTCAAATCCTGTAAGCGGGAAATTGCATTTTCACTTAGCGCTAATGCCCTTGGGAAAGGTATGAATCGTACTCTCCCTCCAGCTATGGATAAATAGAAGGGCAGACTGGGCTCTTTAACCTTGGTTAGGCAACCGGTCTAGGAGAAGGAAAACTCTGAAATCAAACCTGTTGAACTCCGCTTAAGAAATTGACCTTGTGTCACACCTGCTCGTGCGGAGGGGTTGGTAAATATATATTACCAAAATAAGCGCGTGGTTGTAACGGTTAAAGTCATGGCAAATGGACTCGTCGCCCCGAGTTCAAATCCTGGACTTGGTAATTGCATTTCACTTAGCGCTAATACCCTTGAGGAAAGGTATGAATCCTACTCTCCCTCCAGCTATGGATAAATAGAAGGCAGACTGGGCTCTTTAACCTTGGTTAGGCAACCGTCTAGGAGAAGGAAAACTCTGAATTCAAACCTGTTGATCTCCGCTTAAGAAATTGACCTTGTGTCACATCCTGCTCGTGCGGGGGTTGGTAAAATATATATATTACCAAAATAATCCAACACTAAATAAGGGTCAAAGTCGAATGCTGCATCTCATGGATGGCTCATCACCAGGGTTCCATCCTTAAGTATCACGGGTCGCCACACACGGCAAAAAGTTGTCAACATTGAGAGATTTACCCCCTGCACAGGCGCAGTCTGTGTATTCTTCTGTCCAAGCCGACAGGGTGACATGCAACTAGTTAGTCTTGGATTAATTGTGAACATATGATATTATTTCTATTATTGGCATTGCAGTCTCGAGGACTGGATAGTTTCTTGTGCCCCTGAAGTTACAGCACCTGTAACTGTGAAGTCCAACGTTCGATAAAACAGCCAGAACCACGGATGTCGCATGTGAAGGTTGTCCCTGTAGATGTTGATTTGCCAGTGCTTTGTTGCTGTCGCTTTCTTCTGGACCCCTTGGCTTCATGTGGTTGCCTCAGGGTGACTTCAGACACGAACAGTCCGCTATGGAGAGCCAGCCGCCACCGAGGCGGTCCTGGGCAAAATTTCCCAGTAGGAAATTTCACATATTATAATGGCTGGTTGGTTGGTAGCCTTCCGTCTACGAGAGACGATGGAGTAGTGTCATTTAAAAAATTTTTCTTCTCTTCTCTTTCTTTGAACTACATAGCCTGGTCGGGTTTGTTTGGAGGATAAGCTGTTGCCATGTAGCAAATCGCCCCTGTCTACACTGCCGCTGTGATCCAAAGGAAAGGTAAGGTACCAATGCAGTTGGCAACGTAGTGTTACAGGAGTTGACGGGTAGCACTGGATTCCAGCATCACACCACCTTAGGGACTCCAGCTCCTGATTTATTTTCGGGTTTACTTCCTTAGCCTTTCCTTGAAAGGCAGCAGAGGTTTTGTGTCAGACTTTTCTTGACTTTGTTGGGTTGCCGTCCAAGGCTAAAGAGCCCCTTTTAACCCATTTGGGGATCCATGCCAGTAGCAAGTACCGCGAACCTTCTACTATTGGTGTCCTGAGAAATGAAATGAGATTAGGGATACGGTATATTTGCCTTTGTGTATCAGATAAGCAACAGTACCTTTTAGATCAGGTTTTTTTTTTTGGGGGGGTGGTAAGTGATATTATATATTATAATATGTTGTAGTTATTGAGACGAGATCTGTCTCTTTGTGCTTCTGTCTCTAGCAATGCTGGCGTACATCTTTGTGTTAGATGAATAAAAATGTCAGTGATAAAAAAATGTCTTCTTTGTCAAAACAACTTTTGGAAGAACAAGCAAAAATCCACTTTCTTAATGTTTAGCATTGACAGCTCCCCTTTCGACAATAAATAAAATATTATTTATCCAATGAAAGACAAAGAAGCAGATGTAACCAAAAGGTCAATTCCCATTGGTTAATAAACAATTTTGTCCCACGTCACTTCGAGAAAATACATCTAATTTTAAGCCTAAATAAATTCATAAAAAACAACAACAAAATAACAATGTATTGTATTATTGGTATACAGGGTAGTGCAAAAGTAGGTATTAGTGTCATCTATACATATATAAAGGGCAGTTGTGTGTATGTGTATGTCCGGAGGAAACTTCGAAAATAAAATAATTAATGACTAAGTAAATATATATACACATTAAATATCACCAGGGCTTTTGAGCAAAAATAATAGATTTGATTTATATTCGTGAAGATAATTAAAAAATGAAATTTAAATGATAACAGCATGGATTTTTTTTCATTTACTATTTTAGATAGTAGACATTAATATTTCTTTTCAGAGTAGCTGGATCAATGCAAGGTCTATTTTTTTTTTTTTACATAGGGATTTAAATGGGGCATCCCACGAGGATTCAACTCACGATTCAGTAATAATGTATCTGTGGGACTAATTTAAAAATCCCACTCTACCCAGGTGACACCGGGTAGCCGCTGCTAGTATTATATTGAAGTGACTGTGACATATCTTAAGTAATAAAAATACATGTACATTTACTTGTTTCCTTTTATTCATTTCAGATGCTGATAAAGACTTTTGTCCAGATTGATGCTGATAAAGACTTTTGTTCCAGAGTGTGCATAAGTGTCTGTTCTCGATTAGAGGAGTGTGTGAACTCTGAAGGCAATTTGAGTACCTGAGGGATTAGAACTTCTCACTACATGTACTTCTTATTACATGTATATGTAACATTTGTTTGTTTGTATAATAAATATATTGAGTAATGTATGTGTTTTCCTTTTTTATAACTGTATACCTACTTTTGTACCTTACCTACGAACATTAATGGTATGTCACAATCCATATATATATATATATATATATATATATATATATATATATATATATATAATATATATATATATTATAAAAAAAGGAAGGTCCGCAAAATGTATTTTTGTTCTCAGAAAACATTTTTAAATTCTTTTTGTTTTACATATGCAACACGTGTTTCAGATCTTCTGGTATCTTCTTCAGGCTTTGATTGATCAAAGCCTGAAGAAGATACCAGAAGATCTGAAACACGTGTTGCATATGTAAAACAAAAAGAATTAAACATTTTTTTCTGAGAACAAAATATATTTTGCGGACCTTCCTTTTTTTAAAATAAAATATTGAATTTTCTCCCGTTGGAACCAGAACAACATTTTATATATATATATATATATATATATATATATATATATATATATAGGGTGTTCGGGATAAATTTGACAGTTTCATAACGAAAAAGAAAAAGTGCTTGGTAACTACAAAATTTAATGAATTGTAATGAAATTCAACAGGCACTGAAATTACACTACTGTCAACAACTTTCACTTAAAATAACCGACATTAGCGTCGATCACAGCCTCAGTCCTGCTCCGAAACCTGGAGCAAGCTGATGTTACAGTTTCCCTGGGAAGGGTCTCAAAACTACCTTAATCCTGTCGATTAACTGGGCTTTTGTAGCACTGGCCCGGCGATTAGTGTCTTTCTCAACTGCATCACATACATAATAATCCTTGGTGTTAAGATCTGGGGAGTTCGGAGGCCAAACATTGGGACTGGTGTAGTCGTAGAAATTCACCGACAACCACTTTTGGCTTTTCGCAGAGGTGTGTACGGAGGCCGAATCCTGCTGCCATGCATATGGCCTGCCATTGGCCACCCTTGTTATTCAGGGCTTGATTGCAGTGTTTAGCAACTCCACGTAGGCATCTGAATACAACCTAATACCCTTTCTGCAGATTTTCGAGGAATTCTGCTGTACGAACGCAATCAGATCGTCTATTATGTTGCTTTCTTCGAGCCACAGCCTCGTAGTCTCCATTGAAATTCTCCAGTTCATGCCTGATTGTTTTGACAGTGTTCAGGAAGCATTGGGTAGCAACCATAATCTCCTTATTTTGATGGCCGGCGTAGATCACGATACACGTTATTTTCTTCCATGATTCAGGTAGATTCCAGTCATCCATTCTATTTGTCATCAATGAAGAAGGGTTCAAGCTTTTAAATGATGCGTAGTGTGCGTCAATAACTCCAACCTACAGAGAAAAATAAACAAATATAAATATGTCAAATTTATCCCGAACATCCTACACACACACACACACACACACACACACACACACATATATATATATATATATATATATATATATATATATATATATATATATATATATATATTGGTTTGGAGGTTGGTTTTGAAGGCTATCACAATGCAAGTGTAAAGAAAAAATAAGGTAACAATGGTGTTGTTTGTTAACCTGTGATTTATTCTTAATATTTCGAGATTAAATCTCTTCTTCAAAAGAACACTGTAACTAAAGATTTTTCTTTTACCTAAGAAATGGCATATCAAGACGACAACTACTTCAGTTCCAGTGTTCTTCTTCTGAAGAGATTTTATCTCAAAATATTAATAATAAATCACAGGTTAACAAACAACACCATTGTTACCTTATTTTTTCTTTACACCTGCATTGTGATAGCCTTCAAAACCAACCTCCAAACCAATATATACACAATGCTTCAAGCAAATTATAAAACCCTTATATATATATATATATATATATATATAATTATATATATATATATTAGGATATGTGCTTAATTGAATTCATACCTAATTTTGAAAATTAATTAGTTAATAATTAATGAATTTAGGCGGGCATATATATGTTCAAATGTAAGGCTAAACAAATCGAGAAAATGTCAATCCCTGAATGTACATTTCGACCTATTAGGTCTCATCAGCAAGGTCGAATATAGGTCGAAATGTACATTCAGGGATTGACATTTTCTCGATTTGTTTAGCCTTACATTTGAACATATATGCCCGCCTAAATTCATTATTAAATAATTAATTTTCAAAATTAGGTATGACTTCAATTAAGTACATATCCTCCAAAAATTGTCGGCTAAAAGCCATATCAAATAAACACATTGTTTATTTACGTACTCTCATATATATATATATATATATATATATATATATATATATATATATAACCCGTTGATTGTCACGCCACTAGAGTTGATGCCATGACAACATGACCTGATATATATCGTATGACTTATATCTACATTTAAAATTCTGAGACATTAACATTCGAAATTCATTTAAAATATAAACATTCCAGTCGATCAACTTGACGTTGGCGTAGCTTTCACGTTTAGGAAATCAGCGGATGGTCTGTTCACCCTACAAAATGCATTACATAGATTTTGTCTATTGAACACACAATTTAAATATCAATTGCGATTAAAATCAACCCACGTGTTTACTTAAACCTGACACTCGTACTTCATGTTAACAAACAATTTTTTTTATCGCAGTTTTTAAGTTTGTTTTTCTTGTGGGGCTTTGTCTTTTTTACTACTGCTACTACTTGCTGTCCATCGTATCCGATGATGACACCACGCGAATCATTTTCCTCCAATTTAATCGGTCTCTGGTTGCATCTTGCCAACTGCCTATGGGGATATTCGAGTCCTTCAGGTTTCTTTTGATGTTGTCTTTGTACCTGAGCTTTGGTCTACAGATTCTACGTGATCCCACTCTCAGTTGAGAGTACAGAATCTGCTTTGGTAGTCTGTCATCCCCAAGTCTGTTTAAGTGGCCAGCCCATCTCAGGTTGCGTTGGACAAGTATTTGATGTATACCAGGGAGTCCAGTTCTCTTCAGGATGGTCCTGTTTGAAACATGTGGCCACCACATGACTTTTATTATGCTGCTCACGTGACGCATGTAGTAGACATGTTGTCTATGAACGTCTGCTTTTTTACATTAAGACTATTAGAATATTTGTTAATTAAGAAATATTTAGAAATTAATTTTCGCAATTTTGATGGACTTTGTATAACAAAAATAAGATTAATATAATGAAAGATTGTATTAGATTAAATGTATGTATCTATGTATGTATGTATGCATGAGTGCGCACGTATATTAGCGATTAGATAGACAAGAAGGAAAATTATCCCTTTAAAACATTAAATGTTAGTCAAGATGGTTGCAGGAGTAAATAAACGAGATATGTAATTTTTAGAAATTGATACTTTTAATTGAATGCATTGACTCAGTTGCTGAGTTTTTGCAACCAACTAACCAGCCAACCAAACAACCAGCCAACCAACCAACCAGCCACCAATTAACCAGCCAACCAGCCAGCCAGCCAGCCAGCCAGCCAGCCAGCCAGCCAACCAACCAAACCAACCAACCAACCAACCAACCAACAGCCAACCAATTAACCAGCCAACCAATTAACCAGCCAGCCAGCCAGCCAGCCAGCCAGCCAAACCCACCAACCAACCAACCAACCAACCAATTAACCAGCCAACCAGCCAGCCAGCCAGCCAACCAACCAGTCACCCAGCCAGTCAACCAACCAACCAACTAACCAGCCAACCAACCAACCAGTCAATCAGCCAACCAACCAACCAACCAACCAACCAACCAGCAACCAATTAACCAGCCAACCAGCCAGCCAGCCAGCCAACCAACCAGTCACCCAGCCAGTCAACCAAACAACCAACCAACTAACCACCAACCAACCAACCAACCAATCAACCAACCAACCAACCAACCAACTAACCAAGCAAGCAACCAGCCAACCAACCAACCAACCAACCAACTAACCAACCAACAGCCAACCAATTAACCAGCCAACCAGCCAGCCAGCCAGCCAACCACCCAGTCACCCAGCCAGTCAACCAACCAACCAAACAACTAACCAGCCAACAACAACAGCCAACCAACCAACCAACCAACCAGCCAACCAACCAACCAGTCAATCAGCCAACCAACCAACCAACCAACTAACCAGCCAACCAATTAACCAGCCAACCAGCCAGCCAGCCAGCCAACCAACGGTCACCCAGCCAGTCAACCAACCAACCAACCAACTAACCAGCCAACCAAACAACCAGCCAACCAACCAAACCAACCAACAACCAACTAACCAACTAACCAGCCAACCAGCCAGCCAACAACCAGCCAACCAGCCAGCCAACCAACCAGCCAGCCAGCCAGTCAACCAACCAACTAACCAGCCAAGCAGGTAAGCAAGCAAGCCACCAACCAACCAAATAGCCAACCAACCAACCTATCCATTCATTCATTTCCTCCAATAAGCCAGTTGTTTTTTTTTATCGTTGTTATTTTTCATGTTTGTTTTCTTTTCCCAATTTCTTTTTTTGTGTGGCACTTCAAGTGCAATTTTCTCTTCGACGCGTCATTCTTATCAGGTTCTTTTCGACCTAAACCGACTTGAAATCTCTGCACCGCCTCTACCCCAAAACTCTCACAATATACCCTACACCTACTAAACATTAAATGAACCACACCTAATTCGGCCGACGAGCAGAGGCCCAATCTTGGTGGATAAAGTGTTTGTTTACGTATTTGTTTTGTGAACAGGAAGAGCCGATAGTGAATAGGAGTCAAGGTCACTGTGAACAAAATAGGAAGTGCTGAAAAAGGCGTCCCTTTTTTTCCATTGCTGGGGAGGATGAACACACGGGCTGATGTGGGTACGCGTGTTTGTGTGTAGGGGGGGGGGGCATCGCGTGTGGGTGTCGATATTAGGGGCATTCGTGGCTAATCTTTGTGAGACCATTGTATATATACTCAGAAGGTTTACTCGCATTGTATGATAGTTAACGGGCACCCCCGCTATCAAAACATTGTTAGTGAGTTCGGTGCTCACAGGGATTCCATCCTTATGAAATTGTGCCGAACTAAGCTTAGCTTAGTAAATGGCCATTTCAGTAGCATATATATATATATATATATATATATATATATATATATATATATATATATATATATATATATATATATATATCCTGTATCCACCATAATTCCTAGAAAAATCAAATTAGATTTTCTAACGGCTCTATATCGTTAAGCGTCCTGAAAGTGAATTATGAAAAAAAATTCTCTTCGAACATTTAAAAAAAATCTCCGTTTTTCTCCAACGAATTTTTTCATTCCAAAATGAAATTTAACTCTGATGAAGGTCGAATTTTCTCTGTGTACGGAATATTTCTACATTTTTCTATTATTATTATTTCAATTCATTTGTTTATTTAATAATTATAATAGTTTGAATCGCGTACACATAGATAAACTGACCGAAACACATGTGTAAGTGATATTAAATTCATCTTTTATTATCCATTCTGTACTTTCTTTTCTTTATTCATTCTTCCTCATATATATATATATATATATATATATTATATATATATATATATATATATTATATATATATTTTTTAAATTATTATTATTATTTATTTATTCATTTTTCATTTATATTAAGAAGGCAATTACAATGCGTATAAAAAATAAAATAAAATAATGTTCAGTGTCTAATCAATTGCCTTCATAATATAAATAAATAATAATACACTTAACAATGCTTCAAGCAAATTATCAAATACTATTATATATATATATATATATATATATATATTATATATATATATATATATATATATATATAGCCATCTCATTCTGTTCATACCTACTTATCCATCTATCTATTTATCTATCCCAGTTTGTATCCAGAGCAGAAGATCCTTCTCTCAACGAAAGCCTGTTCGTCTGTGGCATCAAAAATTCTAAAACGCAGGTGTCGGGTAGTAAACAGCATCGAACAGAAACTTGGTTTCGTAAAATCCCGCGCTAACACAACCAAAAATAACGTTAAAGCTTTATTAGCTATCATGCTAAATATATATATAATATATATATAATATATATATATATATATATATATATATATATATATATATATGTAATATATATATAATGAATAGTGAATGAAAAAATGAGAAAAGTATTGGCATGAAAATGTGATCAATGCTAATAAAGCACAGCAGATTTATAATCAATGGTAATATCACTCGTGAAAAGACTTTTTCACGACTGGTTTTTAAGATCTTAACCATGGAACTCATCTGATGATTGCATTACCATGAAACTTCAAGTTATGAGTGTAAAACCATAATATTACCATTGATTATATATATATATATATATATATATATATATATATATATATATATATATATATATATCAGTAAAAATAACAGAAGATTGAGATTTTTAGCATGGTAGCTAATAATACTTTAATGCTAAAAATTAAATCTTATAGATGAGACCCTAAAAGGTATTACCACTCAGGGTCAGCGTAGACCTGGTGGTGATGCCAATTAACGTGTACTCCACACTCTCCAAACTTCCAAGATTGGAACTTCGCCATTATATCAAGTTTAGACTCATACCGTTATTGTTTTATGCATTTTTGATGGGTACTCATTTTTTTAAAACTCATTTTTTAAAAAACTTATTTGTTTTTAAACACATTTGTTTTTAAATTCATTTTTTTAAAACTCATTTTTTAAAAACTCATTTTTTTTTAAATTCCTTTTTTAACTAATTTTTTTAAAACTCATTTTTTTTAAACTCCTTTTTTTTAAACTCAATTTTTTAAACTCATTTTTTAAAACTCCTTTTTTAAAAACTTCTTTTTTAAAGGAGTTAAAAAATGAGTTTTTCCTTTTTTAAAATTCCTTTTTTTAAAATTCCTTTTTTTTAAACTCCTTTTTTAAAACTCCTTTTTTTAAACTCCTTTTTTAAAAACTTCTTTTTTAAAGGAGTTAAAAAAATGAGTTTTTGCTTTTTTAAAATTCCTTTTTTTAAAATTCCTTTTTTTAAAACTCCTTTTTTTAAACTCCTTTTTTTAAACTCCTTTTTTTTAAAATTCCTTTTTTTAAAACTCCTTTTTTAAAACCCCTTTTTTTAAACTCCTTTTTTAAAAACTTCTTTTTTAAAGGAGTTAAAAAAATGAGTTTTTCCTTTTTTAAAATTCCTTTTTTTAAAATTCCTTTTTTTAAAACTCCTTTTTTTAAACTCCTTTTTTTAAAACATTTTAAAAACAACTTTTTAAACTCATGTTTTTCTATTGACCACATAGATGGGATTCTAACTAGTACTACCATTCCGGGTCATAGATACATCAGATTCAGATACATGAATTTATTCAATTTGGCTTATATTCACTGCGGCAGGCATGTTAATAAATACATAAACAAACGAATAGATTGATTGAATTGTTAAATATATAATAGCCTTTTATTCGTTCCAGGTTGCATTATCGACTGCATAAGTATGTACGTTTAGTACATATTAGTTATCAAACCATTGTTAGTGAGTTCGGTGCTCACAGGGTTTCTATGCTTATGATAGCTAATACTGCTTTAATGCTAAAAATTAAATCTTTTGTTATTTATTACTGATATAATTTTGCTCTGAGTCTCGAAGACAAGAGCACACATTGAGCTCTATAAACTATGACATTAAAAAAAAAAAAAAAAAAAAAAAAAAAATGACTACGTCGTAAGGAAGATTTCTTCAGCTTATCTTTGGATATATATATATATATATATATATATATATATATATATATATATATATATATTGAAATTCCCTATATTTGTAAAATCTGCCCCTGAAGAGGCTAGACTCATTTTGAGTTTCTGGTCGAAATAAAATTATAACAGGATCACGGTTTGTTAAGTTTTTCTTTCTTTGAAAGTTAAATATTGCTCTGTATATAATTAATTTATTGGTTATTATAAATTGAGCTCTGTTGGGAATTTATAAAAATCCTTGTATGAGTATATATGCTAGCACCTACAAGAGCATACAGTATGGGTGTACAGTGAGATTTCGATAATCCCAAACAGAATCATCCCTTACCACTCAATTGGATTATCTTACACACAGTATTAAGTATAATTCAATTGAAATCATTTTAAGTTAAAAATGAAGACAATTGTAAAAGACACTTTATAAACACTGGTCTTTATCATTCAACAATATGTGCTCTATACATCGTATCTAAGTGTGCATACTGACCAGTTTAACAAGGTAGGTCACCGTGAGCTTTCGTTTCTATTTGTAATTTTGGTACATAGGCATAAAACTCGCCATGTTGACAAAAACAAAGGACACTGACAAGGAGGAGAGGAGGAGGAGGAGGAGGAGAAGGGTGAGGAAAAAGAAGAAGAAGAAAAAGAAGGAGATGATGAAGAAGAAGAGGGTAGAAAAAATGGAAAAGAAAGAAAAAGAACGAAGAAGAAAAAGAATGAAGAAGTAGAAAAAAGATTGAAAAGAGGAGAAGTGAAAGAGATGAAGATGGAGAAGGAGAAGAAAAGAAAGAAAGAAAGAAGAAAAAGAAAGATGGGAAAGAAAGAAATAAAGAACGAAGAAGAAAAGAAGAAGAAAGCACAAAAATGGAAAAGTAAGAAGAAGAAGAAGAAGAAGAAGAAGAAGAAGAAGAAGAAGAAGAAGAAGAAGGGAGAAAAAACGGAAAGAAAGAAAAAGAACGAAGAAGAAAAAGACGAAGAAAAGAATGAAGAAGTAGAAAAAAGATTGAAAAGACAAGTGAAAGAGATGAAGATGGAGAAGTAGAAGAAAAGAAAGAAAGAAGAAAAAGAAAGATGGGAAAGAAAGAAATAAAGAACGAAGAAGAAAAGAAGAAGAAAGCACAAAAATGGAAAAGTAAGAAGAAGGGCGAGAAGAAGAAGAAGAAGAAGAAGGGCGAGAAGAAGGGCGAGAAGAAGAAGAAGGGTGAGAAGATGGGCGAGAAGAAGAAAGGCGAGAAGAAGGGCGAGAAGAAGAAGAAGGACGAGAAGAAGGGCGAGAAGGGCGAGAAGAAGAGGAAAAAGAAGGGCGAGAAGAAGAAGAAGAAGAAGATGAAGAAGAAGAAGAAGAAGGGCGAGAAGAAGAAGGGCGAGAAGAAGGCGAGAAGAAGGGCGAGAAGAAGAAGAAGAAGAAGAAGAAGAAGAAGAAGAAGAAGAAGAAGAAGAAACAAATTTCTTGTATTTCATACGACAAGCAAGACTCAGCATCTTAAAGCAACGAACATAAATTATTGGTGACTATTTTCGACATTGAAACAAACGATAAGTGCTATCGCTTCCTATTTCTCACCTTTCTTTCTTTCTTTCTTTCTTTCTTTCTTTCTTTCTTTCAGTTTCTGACGTGTTACGCGTTCTTTTTTCTTCTCCTTTCTTTTATCACAATTACAACAATTATTCATCTGAGGTGATGACAGGGTATAACTTTGGAAAACATTTGAACTCATGCATTCATATCTTATGAATAAAAAAACGGAGTGGTTCATTATTTATTTGAGATGACGACAGGGCGTGACATACACAGGTAGATACTAGCAAATACATATAGAGATTTCTGTCTGATATATTTAAGTATGCAAACTGACTGTTTTCTATTTCTAATTTTTTTTCTCTCTCTCTCTCTTTCTTTCTTTTTTTTTCTTTGACGACAGGGCGTGATACACGTAGATAGGCACTAGCGTATTAATATATACAGTTAATCCTAACATTTCTGAGTATGCAAACTGACTGATTTAACAAGGTAGGTCACCGCAAGCTTTTGTTACTATTTGTGATTTCGACACAAAATATAAAACTCACCATATTGAGAAAAACAAAGGCCAATCTGAAAAAAAAACCCAACAACAACATAAAGAAACAAACAAACAAACAAATGCCTCATATTTCACACGAAAATAAGATGCAGCAACTTAAAGCAATGAATGTTAATCATTGACGACTGCTTATCTTCGCCATTGAAACAGACGATAAGTATTATCGCTTCCTATCTCTAACCTTTCTTTCTTTCGTATGTAGGCACAAGGGTATTAATATATAGATTTCTGTGGAAGTAAAAGAAAAAAGAAACAATAAAAAGAAAACAAAAAAACAAATGCCTTATATTTCACACAACAAATAAAATGCAGCAATTTAAAGCAAAGAAAGTTAATCATTGTTGACTGTTTATATTCGACATTGAAACAGACGATAACTACTATCACTTCCTATCTCTAACCTTTCTTTCTTTCTTTCTTTTTTTCTTTTCCCTTTCTTACGTGTAGTGCGTACGTTTTTCTTTCCTCATAAAGGCAACGATATGGTCCATTATTTTTCCGAAGTGATGACAGGGCGTGGCGCACGTATGTAGGCACTAGGGTATTAATATATAGATTTCTGAGGAAGTAAAAGAAAAAAAGAAACAACAAAAAGAAAACAAAAAAAAACAAATGCCTTATATTTCACACGACAAATAAGACGCAGCAACTTAAAGCAATGAATGTTAATCATTGACGACGGTTTATCTTCGCCATTGAAACAGACGATAAGAGCTATCGCTTCCCATCTCTAACTTTTCTTTCTTTCTTTCTTTCTTTCTGTCTTTCTTTCTTTTTTCCTCTGACGTGTATTACGTACTTTCCTTTTATTTCCTCATAAATGCAACGATATGGTCCATTATTTACACGAGTTGATGACAGGACGTGACACACGTAGGTAGACACTAGTGTATTAATATATAGATTTCTTCCTAACATTTCTCCTTATGCAAACTGACCGATTTAGCTAGGTAGGTCACCGTGAGATTTCAGTTCTATTTGTGATTTCGCCACAACGATACAAAATTCACGATATTGACAAAACAGAGGACAAGAAGAAGAAGAAGAAGAAGAAGAAGAAGAAGAAGAAGAAGAAGAAGAAGAAGAAGAAGAAGATCATCATCATCATTATCAAGAAAACAAAAGCAAACAAACAAAATGCCACGTATTTCACATGACAAATAAGACACAGCAACTTAAAGCAACGAACGTTAATCATTGTTGACTGTTTATCTTCGACATTGAAACAGACGATAAGTGCTATCGCTTCCTATCTCTAACCTTTTTTCTTCCATTCATTCATTCATTCATTATTTCTTTCTTTTTTCTCTTTCTTTCTTTCTTTCTTTGCTTTCTTTCTCCCCCTGGCGTGTAGCACGTACTTTCCCTTTCTTTCCTCAGTTGCAACGGTTTGGTCCACGAGGTGATGACAGGGCGTGACACACATAAGTAGACACTCGCGTTAAATCTAATGAGTCAGATATACCTACTAATAGTTTCGCTTAGTAGTTCATCAGGGCAAGAACCCGACTCTTCAAGAGTATCTAAGTATGCATACTGACCGATTTAACAAGGCAGGTCACAGTGAGCTTTCGTTTCTATTTGGAATTTCGACACAAATATATGAAACTCACCATGTTGACAAAAGAGAGGACAATCTGAGGAAAAAGGAAAAAAAAAACACTATTGAAGTCAGTTAGTCTACTGTCGATTTGAATAACAGCAGCTATCTAAGTACCACTGAAGCAGTGTCCAAGACAGTTGGTATATATAGAAATCAAGAATGATCCATTCATGAATTTGGGTGATTCCATTCCTTGAGTTCTGATTGGCTGCTTGATTTGAATGATTGTGTAGTTTTATAAATACCCTATCATTCTGCAGTAGACTTTGCCACTATTCAGATTTGTATTGGGCTACAACCGTTTGTTGCCATGTCTTCCCAATTCGATGGTAATTGGAACTTTGATTATTCTTCAAACACAAAAAAAAACAAAAGAAAAGAAACAAACAAACAAACAAATGCCCCGTATTTCACACGATAAATAAGACGCAGTAAGTTAAAGGAAAGAACGTTAATCGTTGTTGACTATTTGTCTTCGACACTGAAACAGACGATAAGTGCTGTCGCTTTCTATCTCTAACTTTTCTTTCTTTCTTTCTTTTCTTTTCTTTTCTTTTCTTTTACCTCTGACGTGTAGCACGTACTTTCCATTTCTTCCCTGACTATTGCCATTATTTATCTGAGTTGAAGACAGGGCGTGGCACACGTAGATAGGCACTAGCGTATTAATATATACATTTAATCCTAACACTTCTGAGTATGCAAACTGACCGATTTAACAAGGTAGGTCACAGTGAGCTTTCCTTTCTATTTGTGATTTCCACACAAAGATATAAAACTCGCCGTATTGACAAAACAAAGGACAATTTGAGGAAGAAGGACACCCCCTCCAAAAAAGAAAAAAAAGAAAAAAAAAACGAAACAAATCAGCAAACAAACAAATACCTCGTATTGCAAACGACAAATAAGACACAGTAAGTTAAAGCAACAAACGTTAATCATTGTTGACTGCTAATCTTAGACATTGAAACAGACGATAAGTGCAGTCGCTTTCTATCTCTAACTTTTCTTTCTTTCTTTTCTTTTCTCCCTGACGTGTAGCACGTACTTTCCCTTTCTTCCCTTAAAATTTAAACGATATGGTCCATTATTTATCTGAGTTGATGACAGGGCGTGACACACGTAGATAGGCATTAGCGTATTAATATATACATTTAATCCTAACATTTCTGAGTATGCAAACCCGTCCCTCGGGGGAGGGATTGCTTTAATTAACGGCGTCGATCCCAGGGGGCCATCCCCATAGGCAACACCTGCCCCCTCGATTTAAAGGGGCAGGGCTGGGTTTATTGCCCAGCGTCTGAGGCGCCCCCCCCCTTGAGGGGGAATGCCGACGGGATCGACGAAATTTTTTACCCGCCACCCATGAGCTTCGGTTTGTGGGTGGTCCTACGTTAATAGGGCCTTGTGCCTAACCCGTACAAGTGGGGTACGAGGTAAATACAATGCAAACTGACCGATTTTAACAAGGCAGGTCACAGTGAGCTTTCCTTTCTATTTGTGATTTCCACACAAAGATATAAAACTCGCGGTATTGACAAAACAAAGGACAATTTGAGGAAGAAGGACACCCCCTCCAAAAAAAAAAACAAAAAAAAAAACAACGAAAAAAGAAAAAGAAAAGAAACAACAAACAACAAATACCTCGTATTTCAAACGACAAATGAAACGAAGTAAGTTAAAGCAACGAACGTTAATCATTGTTGACTGTTAATCTTCGACATTGAAGCAGACGATAAGTTCTGTCGCTTTCTATCTCTAACTTTTCTTTCTTTCTTTCTTTCTTTTCTTTTCTTTTCCCCCTGCATGTACTTTCCCTTTCTTCCCTGACAATTGCAACGATATGGTCCATCATTTATCTGAGTTGATGACAGGGCGTGATACACGTAGATAGGCACTATCGTATGAATATATATACAGTTAATCCTAACATTTCTGAGTATGCAAACTGACCGATTTAACAAGGCAGGTCACAGTGAGCTTTCGTTTCTATTTGTGATTTCGACACTAAGACATAAAACTCGCCGTATTGACAAAACAAAGGACAATTTGAGAAAGAAGGACACACTGCCCCCCCCCAAAAAAAAACCAACAAAAAAAAAAGAAAAAAAGAAAAGAAACAAATCAACAAACAAACAAATGCCTCGTATTTCAAACGACAAATAAGACGCAGCAACTTAAAGCAACGAACGTTTATCATTGCTGACTGTTTATCTACGGCAAAGAGTAGTTAATTAACATTCCTTCTGGAATGGTTATTATTCTTATTACATATCCTCGACTTGGTATGTTGATCTTATCTACCGGTTGCACCTCTCAGCTAAGGTAAAACAAAAAAACGTCATGCAAACACCTATATAAGTAGACAGATTAGTGCATGTGCAGCAGTAGATAAATTACACAGAAGCAGTTTAATAAGTTGGTTAGATCTGTGGTTCCCAACCTACAGCCACATGGCCAAAATGGGCCACAGCAAATTTCAGGTGGACCAAGGAAATATTATAATTCTATATAGAATTATAATATTTCCTTGGCCCACCTGAAATTTGCTGTGGAAATTTGCTTATCGGAAGCGTGCGGTGTAATGGTTAGAGTCATGGGAAATGGACTCGTCGCCACGAGTTCAAATCCTGGACGCGGTAACTGCATTTTCACTTGGCGCTAATACCCTTGGGAAAGGTATGAATCCAATTCTCCCTCCAGCTATGGGTAAATAGTAGGGCAGACCGGGCTCTTTAACCTTGGTTAGGCAATCGGTCTAGGAGATGGAAAACTCCGAATTCAAACCTGTTGAACCCCGCTTAAGAAATTGACCTTGTGTCACATCCTGCTCGTGTGGAGGGGTTGCTAAATATATATATAATTTTATATACAAAATCCAATCATATACGTGGCGCGTGGTCTAATGGTTAGAATCGTGGGAAATGTACTCGTCGCCCCGAGTTCAATTCCTGGACGAAGCTGTTTGCATTTCCCATGGCGCTTATGTCCTTGGGAAAGGTATGAATCCAATTCTCCCTCCAGCTATGTGTAAATAGCAGGGCAGACTGGGTTCTTTAACCATGCCTAGGTAACCAGTCTAGGAGAAGGAAAACTCCGAATTCAAACCTGTTGAACTCCGCTTAAGAAATTTACCTTGTGTCGTATCCTGCTCGTGCAATATATATACGTAGGCAAATTAGTGCATGTGCAGGAGTAGGTAAGTTGCACGGAAGCAGTTTAATTAGTTGGTTAGATCAGTGGTTCCCAACCTATGGCCACATGGCTAAAATGGGCCACAGCAAATTTCAGGTGGGCCAAAGAAATAAGATTCTATATGATTTCAGAGCATACTTTTTATATACAAAATCCAATCATATATGTGGGAAATTTATATTTTCTAGAAAGTAAGATGTCAACTAATTCACGGTAGGGGAGAGTGGGGAGAGATTTAAGCCCCTGATACGCCCCTATATTATGTTTTATATCAATATGGTTGTATCTTGATTGAATAAATATCTTATGTAAAATGGAAATATTTTTTCTATTATAATAATTTCATGGGCCACAAAAGATTCTGGTTCAAAGTGGGCCATGAGCTGAAAAAGGTTGGGAACCACTGGGTTAGATGGACTTTACAGCATGTCAACCCTTGTTGGGTTATTTAATGCCGAGGATATTTTTGGAATTCAAAGTTATTTTTAATTCAAAATTATTTAAACGCAGTTTTAATACTCATTTTTTATTTTATTTATTTAACCCATAGATGGGATCCTAACAGGTACTACCACTCCGGATGAGGGTTGGCCTGGGAGTAATGGCGATGAAGGATTTGGTTTGGTTTGGTTTGTTTTACGGCATATAAATCTCAGTGGGTCATTTAATGCCGACAAAGTTTTGAAATAAATTCATTCTTAATGGATAATCAATTGTTTATAAACACGTTTTTTTATTTTATTTAACCCATAGATGGGACACTAACAGGTACTACCACTCCGGGTCAGAGTGGACCAGGGAGTAATGGTGATGAAAGGGTGCTCCACATTCCCCCAAACCTCTAAAACTGAAATCTCACCATCAGATAGAGTCTAACGTCATTCCCAGGACATGTAGACCCTCAGTCACCGCCTTCTAGCACCCATATTATAAAAAGGGTTGGGGCTTGCTATGAGGGCAATAGGGATGGAGCAATCATATAGGTACTAGGGCTTGACATGACCAGCCGATTGATCCGACCGCCCGTCTAGCCCAAGTAGGGACCAATGTGGAATATTTCATGTCATGGACTGCTCAACCACCTGGGTTCTATCCTTAACCATCACGGGCCGCCACCCACGGCCAACAGGTGGCCTCATCGGGAGAGTCTTACCCCTTGGCAGAGCCGCCCCAGTGGACAGGGCGGGCGATGAAGGGTTACTTCACACTTCCCAGAGTTCCAGAATTGGAACTTCACCATTAGATGCAGTTTAACATCGTCAACTTATCCATTAAGAATGAATTTATTTCAAAACTTTGTCGGCATTAAATGACCCACTGAGATTGATATACCGTAAAACAAACCAAAACAAATCAAACCCTTCATCGCTATTACTCCCAGGCCCACCTGCATCCGGAGTGGTAGTAACTGTTATGATCCCATCTATGGGTTAAATAAATAACTACGTCATCGTCATGACACGGATACTAAGAACCTCAGCAACCGACTTCTAGCACATATCTAATAAAAAGGGTTTGGGAGGGGTTGTCATAAGGGAAATTGTATTGGGACAATAATATAGGTATTAGGTAGGTATACCCAATTTGTCGAAAAATCCGTGTTTTTACAAAAATTTGAAAAAAAATACCCAAAATCAGGGAATTATCCGATTTTAATGAAATTTTCAGTGTTGATTTAGCAATGAATGAATTTTATAATATATCAGTTATTTTATTTCAAAATTTCTGATTTTTTTCAGGTCACTTAACTTTGATCCCTCCCCCTTATTTTGGGGGCGCAATATATCGGTGGGGTTATATGTGATTGATACTTTTTTCTGCATAAACAAAAAGACAAAAGATCGAAGGTGTGAATAGTTTGGCAGTGTTCGCGGCACAGGAGTTGCTGGGCAGTGGAGGTTTTGTATCGGACTTTTTCAGGTGCTAGATGGGTCCCTTGTGACCGGTTTGGGGATTTAAGTGAGTAGTAAGTACCCTAATTCTACTACTGTTGGTGTTTGGGTGGCCTAATATTGGTATGAGCCATACAGCGAGGGAGTCTATCCCTTTTCACTAGCAATAGACCAAGGAGGTTATCATAGCGTATGAGGTGGAGCGCCATCAGCTTCTTATTTTACCGCACAGATCCCTGTGCTACTCATCCGCTGAGTTGGCGAGGGCCGGTATTGAACCAGAATCCTTGTGATTCCTACTCGGGAACATTCGGGAAAAGAAGGTTCCCGAGTTCAAGAAGGCTTCTAAGTCCGACAAGAAACATCTGAAGAAGAAGAAGAAGAAGAAGAAGAAGAAGAAGAAGAAGAAGAAGAAGAAGAAGAAGCTTTTATTTCTGTGGAATGGTTACGGGGATCCACAAAAAATGAAAGAAATGGTTAAGATTAAGAGCGAAATAATAGGTTAAAAATGGTTGATAACCACTGATTTACTATTGTAGCGTGATTATTATGGTCTATGGTGAATTTGGGTATTGACAGGGAAAGAAAGGAAGAAGAAATAAGAACAAACAAAGGCTAAAATTTGGAAGAGTAAACACTAAGCGGGGTGCCAGTAATTTGACCGAAGAACGACCCCCGGAAATAGATTTAAAAATAAAAACGGAAGTTCCGGGCTTTGACCGGAAACGGATGTGATACCGGAACGAGAAACGGAAGAGAAGCAAATCTGCCTCTCTTTTCGTCTTGGGTCAAGTAGGAGTCAGACGTTGGTCCCGGTCACTCGTAAGGGTGTGGGACAGCAGTATACAACATGATACTATGTTAGAAGATAGAATAATTTAACGATACTCCCTCTCTTTCTCTCTCTCTTTCCTTCTCT
>CM042162.1:28368861-28371361 GCA_023376005.1 Doryteuthis pealeii | reverse complement strand
AGAACAACAACCACAATGTGGAACATGTCAAACACCTTTGACAGTTAAACACTTATTCATGAAATGCAGGTTATTTTTCACATCAGAAACCGTCATTTTAAAGCAAACAATATGAAAGATCTATTTGAAAATATCAACATAGAGGATATTCTCTCCTTTTTGAGAGAAATAAAATTATACCATAGAATATAGATACGAAACAAATCAATACCATACAACATAATTCCCAATAATGCTAACACATTGTTAAAACCAATTACTAAAAAGTATAAATATAAATACACGATATGTATTACTTCCTAACCGTTAGGCATGACATAACCCCGGACAGGTTGATATGCCGTTAGAATAAATAAACAAACAAATAAACAAACATAATTTGAAGGGTTCTTGACATTTCTATCTACCTAACAGATCTTGGGGTTTGGGATGGAGGAATAACTGTGTTGGCTACTAGGCCTGAACAGGAAGGCAAAAGTAGCCAATACAAATGTAGTTCCTTCACCCCTAATACGCCATTTTTGCGCACCTTTCCAAATTTGGAGAACTAAAAATCGACAAAACTCAGCCATTTTTTAAAACTGGAAGCTCGAATTTTGGGGATTGTTTAACATTAACATAGTCCACAACTGGACAAAATTTCCGAATAATTGAAGGACGTGGGTGATTTGAAATGGAATTACCTCTCTGTTCAACGGTATTAAAGTCGGCGGAGTGGCTTAATGCCGATATCAGCCTACCATTAGCTCCCCCATTTGATCACATAGATCCAAGCTGAGCTTCTCATTCGTTGAGTTGGCGAGAGACGATATCGAACCCAGAACCTTGTAGTTTCAAGGCGGATTCTCAATCGACTGAGCTAAATTTTCACGAATGTAATTGCAGTGTGACTTTACAGTAATTTGAGCCTCTGTGTCCATTACATGTTCTTATAAATGAATACCAAGACTTAATTTATTTTTCGACGTCTTTATTCACCTAAGTTCATAACCACACGTATAGAGAGGAAACTCGCAGGAGAGACGCCATTACTGTTTGCCTCCTTCGATCGCCCAGTTAACTAATCCATTCTCACATGGTGGTTACATGATGAAAGTAACCAATAAGAGAATTCCTTACAGGTCAGCCAGGGGTTAAGTCTTGTCTATCATTAGTTATTTTCCACGACTCTTCTTCTAATGATTTACCAGTTAACTTCCGAATTATACACTTACCTTACATAATAAATAGACAACCCATTTATTACGTTACAAGAAAAAAAGTCTACTAGTCTGCCACGAACATTTAAACCATGAAATGTGGGAAAAAAGAAAAGATGGGGCAGTATCTAAGTCTGTTCCTATCTATCTATCTATCTATCTATCTATCTATCTCCATTATCTATCCAGTCAGTTCATATTTATTAATCCAAAATCAAATATCTCTCTCTCTCCTCTCTCTCTCTCTCTCTCTCTCACACACACACACACGCATACACACGTATATATATATATATAGTATCAATGGAACATTAACTTTTTCAGAATACAAGGTGTGTCAAAAAGTAAAAAAACATCTCGATACTTTTTTTGATACACCTTGTATATATATATATATATATATATATATATATATATTAATTGAAGTCGTACCTAATTTTTGAAAATTAATTAATTAGTAATTAACGAATTAGGTGGGAATACCTATTCAAATGTAAGGCTAAACAAATCGAGAAAATCATTCTCTGTAGGTACATTTCAGCCTATTAGGCCTAATAACCAGAGCTATAGATAGGAAGACCGCTATAGCTGTGCTGATGGGGCCTAATAGGCTGAAATGTACATACAGAGATTGATTTTTCTCGATTTGTTTAGCCTTACATTTGAATAGATATGCCCGCTTAATTCATTAATTATTTATTAATTAATTTTCAAAATTAGACACGACTTCAATTAAGCACATATTTTCCCAAAAATTGTCGGCTAAAAAAACCATATCAAAACACATCGTCTATTTGTTTACATCTCATATATATATATATATATATATATATATATATATATATATATATATACTAGCAAATATATGCACCCTCCGGGTGGAAGTATTTAAGTTTAAATGTAATAAAATATTATATTAAATTAGAAAGGCTAATGAAACTAAATAATAATGCAAATAAAAAGATTTGAAACAGTGTTTGTGTGTGTGTGTGTGTGGGGGGGGGGTATAATCGAAAAATAAAACAACTGAAACTTACTCTTCCATCACTCTCGTCTTTCATTGTTTTTTTTTAAATTTAAGAATTTACTTAAAAGAGGAAGTAAAGAATAAAATGACAGTTATTTTTTTCTTGTTAATGGATTTCATTTAAGATTTATTGAAGAGATTTTTGCTTATATTCATTAAAATAAATCCAAACAGTTAGAAATCAATAACACTGAGCACATATTTATTAAATTCGATTTTTTAATATCAATATGCAAATTATCCTTCCCTTTCACACTGTAAACCGCTATTTTGT
>CM042162.1:28356361-28363861 GCA_023376005.1 Doryteuthis pealeii | reverse complement strand
TTGAAAATGATTCAAATGATATAAATATGGTTAAATGTGTGCGTTTTTTTTAACTGTATTCTCGTGTTACATGGTTTCGTGATTGCGCGTGTAATGTCGTATGTTGCCATGCGCGTGCACATGAAAGTGCATGAGAACTGCGACGTTATGATTGTATCCACGCGCGTGTGTGCGTATGAATGTGCGTATTTGTGTTTGGTATCCTTGGTGACTTATAGGTTTTGTGTGACTAATAGAGTGTATTTTTAGTACGCTGTTAATAATAATTATGTGTGCATGTAATGACTGTATTATGTAATGCGTTTGTATTGTGATGTGAACATTGTATTACTATAGTGTTATTGTACAGTGTAGACAGGTATAATATTTCGTGTTGGACGAAATATAGCGGTAAGATAAATAAAATGGCTAGTTGGTGTGTTACAGTGAGTAGAGATTGTGATAATTATGGAATCGTATTGTGCATAATGATGTACAATAATAAGGGTACTTGTGTGTGTATGTGGTAGAGGGAAAGGTACTTACGGTTTGGCGGATCTATTGCGGTATTTACTATTGTGGTTTGGTTAACTATATATATATATATATATATATATATATATATATATATATATATGATAGTTGCAAGGGGTTTGAGGTAAGGAGGCTCGAACACTCCATCATGAATCGGTCTCTACACAAGCGGCATACGATGCACACCATGAACACATTTCCTACATTTAAGCCGGACCATATAATTATTTACTAAGCTTAGCTTAGATGTGGCACAAGGCCAGTAGTATGGGGCGCCCAATGAGAATCGAACTCACTAACAATGGTCTGCAAATCTACCTTGCTAACCATTATACCACGTGAGGTGCCCTAATCCGGACCATATATGTGACGTGTGTGGCCGGGCCTGCCTGTCCAGGGCTGGGCTACTCAGTCATGTATGGTCGCATACAAAAGAAACGAATCACGTGTGACAGTGAGTAAAAACAAAATTAGACCGCCAGGGCCATTTGCAGGCACTCAATTGTACTGCGAAGAAGTGGCAATCACCATGTGTGTGTGTGTGTGTGTGGGGGGTGAATGGTAAAAGTGTTCCTGTAATAAGAATGGACCACATGAACTTTAGGCACCCCTTTTACTTTGTTGATTCATAAGTACATTTTTTTCATTTACACCGTCAACATCCGGCTTTTTTGTTAACAGACGATTTTTAGAATTTAAAATTTTTTTATAAAACTAACCCCTAACCCTAACCTAATCCTAACCCTAATTCATAACAAACAACCGGATGTTGACAGTGTAAATAAAAAAAATGTACTTATGAATCAGCAAAGCAAAAGGGGTGCCTAAAGGTCATATGGTCCATAAGAATCTCACTAAAATTAAGAACTCAAAAGTACACATATAGATTTAGCGTATATACATATAGATATCAGTGTATGAGTTTATTTTTTTACATAAGTAAAGTAAAGTCGTCGGGGCAGCCTAAAGTCAGTATCAGCCAGTCTATCCCCTTTTCAATAGCGCGAGACCAAGGAGATTGTTTCAGCATCTGAGGTGAAGCCCCACACCTACCATCAGCTCCTTACTTTACCGTACAGATCCCTATGCTACTCATAACGCTGAGTTGGCGAGGGCCGGTATCGAACTAGGAACCTTGTGGCTTATAGCCGAACGCTCTACCGACTGAGCTAACCCGGCCCATTTTTTTTTTACATATACGGATTATATTATAGATAAATAAGGACCTACAAGAGTCAAACACTATCTACCTAGGTTTCACCCGAATGGTACATTTTTATTTTAAAAATTGAGTGAGCTGTTTTTTTTTACAAAAAGTCTCGATACTTTTTTGACACACCTTGTATATATACTTCAAATGCATTAGTAGTTAATCCAAAACGTGCTCAAATATAATATATATATATATATATATATATATATATATATATATATATATAATTAATATTTTGAAGGCCAATACAATGCGTATGAAAAATAAAACAAAATTGTATTGGCCTTCAAAATATTAATATATTATAACATAAAATATTAATATATTATAACATACTTAACAATGCTTCAAGCAAATTACCAATTGCTTTTTATATATACTAGCAAATATATGCACCCACCGGCTGCAAGTATTTAAGTTTTTATGTAATAAAATATCGTATTAAATTAGAAAGGCTAATGAAACTAAATAAGAATGCAGATAAAAAGATTTGAAACAGAGGCGGGTATAATCGAAAAATAGAACAACTGAAACTTACTCTTGCATCACTCTCGTCTTTCATTGTTATTTTTTCTAATTTAAGTATTTAGTTAAAAGAGGAAGTAAAGAATAAAATGACAGTTATTTTTTCTTGTTAATGGATTTCATTTAAGATTTATTGAAGAGATTTTTGCTTATATTCATTAAAATAAAACCAAACAGTTAGAAATCAATAATACTAAGCACATATTTATTAAAATCACATTTTAAATATCAATATGCAAATTAGCCTCCCCGTTCACACTGTAAACCGCTATTTTGTTGTATATATAAATATAATTGCATGTTGTTAGTATGTAGCTATGGTTAACAGTATTAATAATGTAAAACAATTTTATTAATAATTGAGGTTAAAATTAAAATAAATTCATGGTGAATGTGACGTCAATAACTAAGGGAATTGTGACTTGAGTAGGGATTTAGTTTCGGTTACAGACATAAAAACACACAATCTCCATTATAATAAGATATATATATATATATATATATATATATATATATATATATATATAATAAAGACATGCCACATTGGCACCAATACATGGGAGGCTTGTGCAGACGACCGTGCGACCTGGTGACTCCTTGTCAAACAAGGAACGTAAAGGAGTGAAAAGGAGCAACTCCAGCTGGCATCACTGTTTGCTTGCAGTGATTGCCATTCAAGAGGTGGACTGTTCAGTCACTCACACAGCTGCAGATTAAAGGAAGAAAGAAAAAAAAAGTGGACACTACGCCATCGTCTTTAGTAGACGGAAGGATGCCAATCATATATATATATAATATATATATATATATATATATACAGAGATGATGATAGACACGCGTCCTATGTCCTTGACGCACCAAAATATAAAAAAGGACGCAGTAAAATTGTATCAATGTGTCACACTGATATACATTTTTCGTAACTCAACATTTCAAGCTAAATGTACACACATTTCAATAGACGGCTTTAGTTGGGACCCATAAATTTTACCGGGGACTCATTCAAAGCCAATGTGTGTCATAGGACGCACTAAATCAAAAAGCTATCAGCATCACTGTATATATATATATGTGTGTGTGTGAGTGTGTAAGGTTCCAAAACTGGTAGTAAGAAATGATTCTACATTGGATCTTCAAAATCTCACTGTATAATTATTGCATATTTTAGTAGGTGCAAATACAAAGATGTTAATATCCCTAGAGAATCATACATATACATTTTTTTGAATATGTCTGTTTAAACAGGAAATTTAAGGATACCTCTGTAACTCTTCCTTTAGCTTGAAATTGTAAGTTTATATTTGCTGTCTGACCTACATAGATTTTCTGGCGAAATTTATTTGGGCTATTCATTCTATCTGTGACTCTGTCTGATGAGACTGAACTAAGGAGTTTTGGAGATTCTTTAAATTTCTAAAAGACTTTTAAGTTTTGGTCGAAATAAATTTATTACAGAATGAGGTTTTATTGAGTTTTTCCTTTCTTTCAAAGGTATAATAATATATATATATATATATACACACCACACACACACACACACATATATATATATATATAATATATATATATATATATATATATATATACATGTATATATATATATATATATATATAATGTATATATATACATGTATACATGTATTATATATATACATGTATATATATACATGTATATATATACATGTATATATATACATATATATATATATATACATGTATATATACATGTATATATATATACATGTATATATATACATGTATATATATTATATATATATACATGTATATATATATATACATGTATATATATATATACATATACATGTATATATATATATATATATATATATATATATATATATGTGTGTGTGTGTGTGTGTGTGTGTGTGTGTATGTGTGTGTGTGTGAATGATGAGTGCGTGTTTCAATATTATGCCATAAAACAAAATCCCGATTCTCTAGGAAGCATGTATTCTTATTTGGATTTTTGCCGACTTACATGCTTTTAACCGTCTATATTCCCTATTTGGCACTATGCCAAATTTATATATATATATATATATATATATATATACATGCCAGAGAGAGAGAGAGAGAGAGAGAGAGAGAGAGAGAGAGAGAGAGTGGGGGTTCACTATTACCTCTTTATTCTACCTGTTACATTGTTGTCTTTTCCCCCCTATATCTTTTTTATTTTTTAACATTGTCTTGTTAGGAATGAGGTAGAGAATTTTCCTTCTACTAAACGATTCTCATTTGCCACATTTCCTTTCCTGCAATTTTTGTTACCCCCCCCCCCCTCGCACCCCGCCAAGATAAAATCAAGTCACTTTTCTTTTCTTTGTTGTTTTTCATTTTTAGCTTCATGGTGTTTCTTACTATTTTCGCCGGATATTTAAAAAAATATACAATTGGTAAAGCTGTGTAATGAGATCCCGACTCTAAAATTTTTAAGTGCCAGCCAAAAGTTTACCAAACAAATTTTCTTCTAGTGTTTCCTGACTGATAATTTTTCAAATGATTTCACATAGTAACAAACACATTCTCCTCCTCTGTCTTGCTGTATGCATGTTTGTATGGATGCATGTATGTAGGTATGAATACATGTATGCATGTATGTATATATGACCCATCCTAAAATGCAACTTAGTTTGATAATGTCTTAGGGTATCTGTATTAAATAATTTTATATACTATCTATCTATCTATCTATCTATCTATCTATCTATCTATCTATCTATCTCTACAGCTACACCTATATCTATCTATCTATCTATCTATCTATCTATCTATATCTACAGCTCCACCTGTATCTATCTATCTATCTATCTATCTTTCTCTCTCCCTCTCCCTCTCCCCCTCTCTCTCTCTCTCTCTCTCTCTCTCTCTTCTCTATATATATATATATATATATATATATATATATATATACCGGGTGTTGGGTAGTATCATTATACAGTAAACGACAATGTAATATACATTCACAAATTTATATGAAATTGTATGTGAAAGAATCTCTCTCTCTCTCTCTCTCTCTCTCTCTCTCTCTCTCTCTCTATATATATATATATATATATATATATATATATATATATATGTGTGAAGAGAAAAATATAGTGAAAATTGAAAAAACACATGTTCATAAAACGAGTGATGTATATTTCGCTAACGCTGCAGTGTTTCGGTCTGTTTTAGTAGATTTTCATCAGGGCTTTTGTTTATTTAAAGAAAAATAAATTTATCACAAAGAATAAGGAGGCTGTGAGAGACTTTTGTTGGTCAATATATTTTAAAATGTTGAACATTCAACAGATTGAAACACTGCAGCGTTGGCGAAATAAACATCACTCATTTGATAAACCTGTGTTTATTCCCATTTTTCACTATATTACACCCCCCCACACATATATATATATATATATATATATATATATATGTGTGTGTGTGTGTGTGTGTGTGTGTGTGTGTGTTTGTATCATATTTTTTCATTTCTTTTATTAATGCTCTATCACAGATGTTGAGCATTCTTTTAATAATGCTGCACGTTGGCCAACTCGAGGGATAATAGTTCAATTAATACCTTTACCAAGGGTATTAACGCTATATGAAATGCGAAACAGCCTCGTTCAGGATTTGAACTCGGATCGCCCTGTCTATATACTACAACGATAACCATTACACGACGAGCTTAGTCCTACTGTCGCTAATTCCCTAACCAGTTCGCGAATTTAAAAGAAAAAGATCACTAACTAATACTGAGCCTATACTAGTAGTGAGCACCCCAAGTTGATTTAACAGGATTAAATTCAGAGTTTTCCTGCTCTTAGACTGGTTGCCTAATCGAGGTTAAAGAGCCTCGTCTGCCCTACTATTTACCCATAGCCAGAGGTAGAATAGTTGGATTCATACCTTTCCCAAGCGTATTAGTGATATGTGAACTGAGGCTTCGTCCAGGATTTGAATTTGGGTTGACGAGTCCTTTGTGACAAGTCACAAGCATGGTACATCCAGCGAGGCTAGCTTGTTAACCATTACACCACGGTGACACGCCTTAGTCCTACTGTTGTGATTTAGCTTCTTGAGTCCAAGAAGAATATATTACAAATGTGGAGGTTCGTGGTTTTATGATTATCGTTGTAGTGTTGTATACTCTCTTTACTTCTATTATTCTTCTGTTCATCTTTGGTATCTTACGTTCTTCTTCTAGCGCCTGGACTTCGTCTTGGGGACTTCGTGTCTGGTCTTCCATTGGGGATTTCTCTTTATCAGAAGCCCTGTGTCATTGGTAGTTTTTAGATGATAACACAAGACTTCGATTTACTTTAGATCATAATTTATTCCGAAATCCCCACCAGACTACCTGTGCAGATTGAGTCGGCCGTGCACTTAACACGACTTACAAACGTCGTGGTTTGGCCGATACTGACTAAACTCTGTTTCTAATCTAAACCGGAAGAGTGTCTTCTCCACCGATTCTCACGGTATCCATCGGAAGGATCAGGATGAGGTCAAGCCTTGCCATTCAATCCTTAAAGGCCGCTGGCTGCAACTTATAACAGCCATTTTGGTTTCTACGCTACTGTAAATAAGTGTTAGGATACTAATAATTATGTAACAGTAGGAAATGGACACGGTAAAACGAATTCAATCCTGGACGAGGCTGTTTGCATTTCACGTTGCACTTATACCCTTGGGAAAGGTATGCATTCAACTATTCTCCTTCCATCTATGGCAAAATAGTAGAGCAGACTGGGCTCTTTAATCGTGGTTAGGCAACCAGTCTAGGAGAAGGAAAACTCTGAATTCAAAGCTGTTAAACTCCGCGTAAAAAATTGACAATGTTTCAAATCCTGCTCACACTGAGGGGTCGGGTAAGTATGTATAACTCAAATTGGGTTGGGTTGGGTTGGCTACCTCTAGCCGGGAGCGAAACCCGACATAATTTTCGTCTGCCAAGTTCCTTACCCTTACGGCCGTCAGCGACTGTCAGTCCGGGTGAACAATTAATTGATACATACTTACAGGAAATGTTTTTACAATCACCAGAGAACTCAAGTCTGTGAACAACAGGCGAGTAAATGCTTACGCTAAACGGCTAAATTTCAATTAATGTCTCCCATACAGTGCTCTACCATGAAAGTTGGGAGCATAAATATCAGTCAACCACAGACACGTGTTTCGACGTTTACGTCTCATCAGTGCGGCTCGACTTTTTTAACAGCTACCTCTAGCCGGGAGCGAAACCTGAC
>CM042162.1:28326361-28348861 GCA_023376005.1 Doryteuthis pealeii | reverse complement strand
CGGGTAGTAATATTTTTACTTCTTGTCGTAGGGAACCTTCTTGTCGTAATCGGGAGCTATCGCGGAACTTTGAACCTAACCTTTTATTCAATCCACGGTGGTATCCTGTTCTCATTCCGCTAACCATAGCTGGGGTAGAGGCGTTAAGCTGTGTTAATTATTATTCTATTCAAGGCAACAGTAACATAGAATAATAATTAACACAGCTTAACGCCTCTACCCCAGCTATGGTTAGCAGAATGAGAACAGGATGCCCCGTGGACTGAATAAAGGGTTGGGTTCAAAGTTCCGTGATGGCTCCCGATTACGACAGGAAGGTTCCTGATTACGACAAGAAGGTTTCCGAGTTCGAAAAGAAGGTTCCCGAATCCGAGAAGGTTCCTGAGTCCGACAAGAAATACCTGAAGAAGGCCGAAGAGCACATCGGCCGAAACGTTGTACAAATAACAATGAAGATGAGGACAATAGTCCAAATAACGCAGATAATACCTGTATCTTATTTGTCACCCAAATATCAATTACCTACAATTAGGATTTGCATAGTTTCTTTCATCATTGTCATTCCTTAAATATTAAACAACTAGCAGGACCTGTGGATATACCACAGTATGATGATCTAATTATTACAACGTTTATTTTGACCAACATTTATTTTTCTTGGTATTAAATATGTAGTCATTTTCTGCCGAGCAAAATCTCAAATGCTAATCATAGAGAACTAGCAGGACCTGTGGAATATACCACAGTATGATGATTTAATTATTACAACGTTTATTTTGACCAACATTTATTTTTCTTGGTATTAAAATATGTAGTCATTTTCAGCCGAGCAAAATCTCAAATGCTAAATCATAGAGAACTAGCAGGACCTGTGGATATACCACAGTATGATAATTCAGTTATTAGTATTATCTGCGTTATTCGGACTATTGTCCGCATATATATATATATATATATATATATATATATATATATATATATATAGATAGATAGATAGATAATCTGGTCGACTTGTCGTGGAACTGATTCGTAAGTGTCTGTTGAATATGAGGACCCAAATTACTGGGTACAACACGCGATTTCTATCTCCAGTCACAGAAATACTCTCCCTCACTTAACTCCATATACAGAAATATACGTATTATCCGCGTTATTCGGACTATTGTCCCCATCTTCATTGTTATCTGTACAACGTTTCGGCCGATATGCTTTTGGTTTCTTTCCCGACGTAGAAGGGTACTTCAGCTAGTATAAATTGACAATAATATTCAACTATTAAAAAGCAAAATATTTTTCCAGGCGGTTAAAATTTATTAGAATCGGGCACATCTGGCAGTGTGCCATATCAAGATGGAATCGGTAAACAGAAATAATTTAGAAAAATTTCGTGGTCTTAATAGAAAGAAATCTTCTTTAAATGTTCTACTCACCCCCACCCCACACCTCGAAAACATTTTATTTTCCCGTCTCCTGCTAAATCAACCTGATGAGAAGAAACAGACAGTACACACACACACACACACACACACACACACACACACATATATATATATATATATATATATATATAATATTATATATATAATATATATATATGTAATGCACACATCTACACATACATATAGATACATATATATCTACATATATACATATATATTTACATGCGCACAAACACACACATATATGCATCTATCCCATTATATATATATATATATAATATATAATATATATATAAATATATATAGACACACATACAGACACGCATGCAGACACACATATATATATACACACATATATATGTGTACGCACACATCTCTGTCTCTGTCTCTGTCTGTCTCTCTCTCTCTCTCTCTCTCTCTCTAGATATATATATATATAGATATATACATAGATATATACATATATACACATATATACATATATATACAAAATTCACGCACACACATGGGTATATATATATATATATATATATATATATATATATATATATATATATATATATACATATATATATATACACACAAACACACACACACACACACACACACACACACACACACATATATATATATATATATATATATATATATATATATTAATGATTACCGCTTCTTGTTAGAGCATTCTCTCCATTTTGAGTCATAGACACTAAAGATCACCTAGAAGCGTAAGAAGAGATTTTTGCAACAATGTGGTAACAATGAAAATCATACTCTACTGAGGGTACCACTAAAATACGTCACGTGATCAGTTAGGCCATATTGAAGCAAGAAACGTAAATATTTTTGAGCTTTTTAAAAAAATTCTCGTAAAAAAGAAATAACAAACGTAAATAGTAGTATTATCTGCGTTATTCGGACAATTGTCCTCATCTTCATTGTTATCTGTACAACGTTTCGGTCGATATGCCCTCCGGCCTTCTTCAGGTATTCCGAAAAGAAGGTTCCCAAGTCCGAAAGAAGGTTCCCAAGTCCGAAAAGAAGGTTCCCGAGTCTGAAAAGAAAGTTCCCGAGTCCGAGAAGGTTACCGAGTCCGACAAAAAATACCTGAAGAAGGCCGGAGGACCTATCGGCCGAAACGTTGTACAGATGACAATGAAGATGAGGACAATAGTCCGAATAACGCAGATAATACTAATAATCAAGCCTCATCTCAAACATTCAGAGAAATAAACATAAAGAGTTGCTACAAAGAAAAACAGTTAATTCAAATATCAAATTATCCGATTGGGGAAAAATTACTCATCGTTATCTTGAAAAATAAGTAAAACAGTCCCCCTTTTTACAACATGGTCAGTTTCTTTATTGATATTTTTTTAGCAGAATTATGTATTCATGGTTCTTTTATTAAAAAGCTCTCGCATTGAAACTTATAAAAATCTTCTGATATAATTATTCAAACTCTTATCTTTATAGAAAAAAAGTAAAAATCTTTTCTGTCGGTTCATTTTTTCATATTTCATAAAATAAATAGGGGGTAGATCTCGTAAAAAATATTTGCCCTAATATATTTTAGTAAAAAAAACTATTTCAGACATATTTTCATCAAAAGGTAAATAATTCTGGAAATTTTCGTGAAAATCGGACCATTAATTTATTTTTCATAGAATAAAAAAAAGCCTTTAGTCATAACTTGTTTTTGGCCACTTTAAATTTCAATTAATTTAACGGTGCAAAAATGTAAACATTGTTTTTCGTTCATAATTTTCATTATTTCCGTAAGCTGAAAAATTTAAAAGAAATCATCGGGAGTTTTTTTTAATGTTTCTTTTTTTGAATGGACAACATTTTAAGAAAATATTAACCTTTATGCAAGTTTCATTGTGCTAAATATAGGGGGGGGTTAAATTCACAGGAAAAAATTGTGGTAAAAAAAAAACCTACTGTACGGTACAGCTTCTAAAATAAATGAATCCCAACATTTGAAATGGAAACAGTTCCGATAACTATTAAATATTATATCTAGAAAAAACAATCTATATTAAAATATATAACGCCGAGCATCTATCTCTCTCAAACAAGAAGATTGTTTCTAATGTTGCAGATGCTCACATTTGAGTATATTTATTTTGACGTCATGGATTATCGTGTTGGGTTAATGTGGACGTAAGCAGTGACGCCAGTTTATGTTACATTTTTGTTACAGACAAAACCGGAAGCGAACTCTCCAATTATCTAATTAAGAGAAATAGATAGATTAGATTGTTAGGTATTCATTTATTTTAAAGCTGTACAGTACAAGATAGGACCACCAATTTTTCTGGTACATTTACCCCCCCCCTAATAATTTTAGGCACAATGAAAACTCGCATAAAGGGTTAATATTTTCTTTAAAAGTTGTCCCATTCAAAAAAACGAAACATTAAAAAAACTCCCGGGATGATTTCTTTAAATATTTCAGCTTACGAAAATAATGAAAATTATGTAACGGTGAAAACAACTTTTACATTTTTTCACCTTTAAATTATTTAAATTGAAAGTTTCAAAAACAATATGATAAATGTNGATCCCTACAATTTCTATCTATCTATTATTAATAATGGAGATTCGCTTCCGGTTTTTGTCTGTAACAAAAAATGTAACAAAAACTGCGTCACTGCTTACGTCACATTACCCAACACATAATCCAACGTCATAACATAGAATAAATATACTCAAAATGTGAGCATGCAACATTAGACAATCTTCATTGTTTCAAGAAAATAGATGCTCGGCGTTATATATTTTTATAGATTGTTTTATTCTAATATAATATTTAAAGTTATCGGAACTGTTTCCATTTCAAATTGTCTTTCTTCTTTCTTTCATTTTTTTTACTCCTTTAATAAATTTGACGATATTACATACTTATGGAACACACTCTATGACATTGAATTTTCAGCTCCCATCCCCTCAGGCAATATCTTTCAAAAATCTATTTTTTTATTAATAATGGAGATTGTCTGTATTTCTGTCTGTAACAAAAACTACGTCATAGCTCTACGTCACAGCTTACGTCACAATTTCTTACGCTATATACACCCAAAATTTGAGTAAGCAATTTAAAAAATTGTTTTTTACTCTCGTCCTTTTTTTATTTTACAATAACAAGAAGTTAACTAAAAAGTTTACAAATAGATAAATACCTATGATTTTGTGTAAAGTTATGTTGAAAATATTCAAAATAATTGTCTGATTATTACATGCATGCAACATTTTATTTGAGAGGGACGGGGCTCAGTTTTCATTTCAAATTGTTTTATTTTTTTTTTACTTATTTTAAGAAATATGAGGATTTGTCTTACTTATGATATAAACCCTCTGACATTGATTTTTAACTCCCACTCTCTCAGGCAATGGCTTTCAAAAATTAATTTTTACGACGGCCGGAGGGTTTTTCTGTTGCTGGTAGAATCTAATAATAATATCTAATAGAATAATATCTAGTATAATTTATTATTTTCTTGAATAAAAACGCATACTATTATATCATTTTTAAGTGCAATAGCACAATACATACTTTCCCTATCGGCTGTAGCTGTAGAATACGCCGACTGCACATCTGCAGAGGGGTAAAACTCTCTTAATGGGACCATCTGTTGGCCGTGGATGGCGACCTGTGATGCTTAAGGACGGAATATAGGTGGCCGAGCAGTCCCTGACATGGAAATAATGAAAAATTAACAATGAAAGACGGGAGTGATGGAAGAGTAAGTTTCACTTGTTTTATTTTTCGATTATATCCCCTCACTTTCAAATCTTTTTATCTGCATTCTTATTTAGTTTCATTAGTCTTTCTAATTTGATATAATATTTTATTACATTAAAACTTAAATATTTCCACCCGGTGTGTGCATATTTTTGCTAGTGTGTGTGTGTGTGTGTGTGTGTGTGTGTGTGTGTGTGTGTGTGTGTGTTGTGGCGCGTGTGTGTTTGACTAGTTTGGATGAAAAAGCTCCGTAAACTGAAACGCAATATTAACTGTCGTAGTGATCAGAAAAAATGTATTTGATCCATGTGATTATATTCAGTATGTATGTATGCCTATCTATCTACTATCTATTTCGATATAAAGGTGTATATATATATATAGAAAAGGGATTAGGTTGGTTAGTCGGATTTTACGGCATGTCAACCCTCGCTGGGTTATTTTATACTATGGTCCTAACTTAGACTAGACAGGCGGTTGGAGAGGCTTCCCCAATCAATCGGCTCGTCACGTCAAGAATGGTTAGCAAGCTAGATTCGCAGACCATTGTTAATGAGTTCGATTCTCATTGGGCGCACCATACTTCTGGCCTTGTGTCACATCTACGCTCGGCTTAGTAAATAATTATGTGAGTGTTCCAATCCTATTGCCCTTATGCAGGCCCCAACCTTTTTTTTAATCATATATATGCTAGAAGGTGGTGGCTGAGGGTCTTAATATCCTGTGTATGATGTTAGACTCTATCTGATGGTGAAGTTCCAATTCTAGGGCTCTGGGGAATGTGGAGTACCCCTTCATCACCATTGCTCCCTAGTCCACTCTGATCCGGAGTGATAGTATCTGTTAGGGTTCTATCTATGGGTTAAATATAAAAAATGAGTTTTCAAAAATGTGCTTAAAAATTGAGTTTAAAAAGAATTGAGTACACATGAAGAATGAATAAAACAAACTTCTTCGGCATAAATTGACCGGTAATTTATGAGGAAGTGCGTCCCGGTCTCCTGCCTCAAAAATTGCTACCCGGTGACTATCAAAATAACAACCCAGCTCAGTCTAATCAAAACTATCCATCTTCATATCTATCTATCTATCTCAATTTGTTCATATTTATCTATATTACTTTAAATACTAAGATTTTTTTTATTCATGTTTGTTTAATGCCTTGTTTTAGTTTAAATAAACAAGAATTACGACAAAAAAAAGAAGAAGCGACAAATACATTTACTTGTCGAAAATATCTATATATCTCCATTTGTTCGTATCTATCTATACTATTTTGTTTGTTTATCTATCTATCTCAGTCTATTCAAACTATATATCCATCTTCATATCTAAACATAAACAAGAATTACGACAAATTACGATAAATAAACAAGAATTACGACGAACTGAGGTTGTTATTTTGATAGTCACCGGGTAGCAATTTTTGAGGCTGGAGACCGGGACGCACTTCCTCATAAATTACCAATTGACCCAACAAGGGTTGTCATACCGTAAAACCCAACCAACTAACCAACCAAGTTGAAGTTAATGGAAATTGTTTCTACAAGTTTATAAAACGAACCAAACAACACTTTCTTGTCCGCAATCAGATAGTCACGCCCAGACTAACAACCAAACAACAAACGTTTTGTTTGTTTGTTTTACGGCATATCAACCTCGGTAGGTTATTTAATGCCGACAAAGTTTTGAAATAAATTCATTCTTAATGGATAATAAAATTTTGTTTATAAACTCCTGTTTTTCTATTTAACCATAGATGGCACCTTAGGTACTACCACTCCGGGTCAGAGTGGACCAGGGAGCAATGGTGATGAAGGGGTGCACAACATTCCCCAAACCTTCAAAACTGGAACCTCACCATCAGATAGAGTTTAACGTCATTCCTAGGACATGTAGACCCTCAACCACTGCCTTCTAGCACCCATATGGTAAAAAGGGGCTGGGGCTTTGCCATAAAGGCAATAGGGTTGGGGTAATCATATAGGTGCTAGGGCTTGACGGCACCAGCCAACTCTCCGACCGCCCTTCTAGCCCAAGAAAGAACCAAAGTGGAGTTTTGTAAGTCATGGACTGCTCATCCACCTGGGTTATATCCTTAAGCATGACGGGTCGCCATACACGGCCAACAGGGCAGAGGTGCAGTCGGCCCCAGCCGACAGGGTGGCCAAATGTCAAAAATCCATTCTACTTATTTCATCTATATTATGTCTATTTAAAAATAATTTATTATGTCATACCTTGCGAAGTTTTCACACCTGCGTTAGAGGACTCTGAGTGACAGCAATTCTCCTCAGATCTGCAGGACTCCTCTGAGTATTCTCGCCGATTTTAACAACGCTGTTGTCTGGATGGCCTCGATTCTTCCTCTGATTTCCAATTCCTCCTAGCTTTCTTTCAACTCCTATGGACCGTTCCAAGAACATCAAATACAATTGGAATCACCGTTACCTTCCTGTTCCACATTTTATTTTTAGGTCTGGATTCCTGGAATGGTTTCTTTTTGTTTTGTTTTTTTCTTCACTGTGGTCACAGTCCGGGTCGGAAAAAGCCTGGTTATCAAGGCACCAAATATAACCCGTCGGCCGCTACTGAGCTAAAGGGCCCACGGAATTTCTGAAATTGGCCATCAAGATCGGATCTTCTGCATCAACCATAAATCTCAAGGTCTCTATACTTGCTGAAAGTCTTGCTGAATGCCCACGTTGTGTTCAGATCACAAACGACTAGAAATCTGCTATAGAAACTGATATTCCACGGTTAACGGCAACCTAGTGGTCACATAAAGAAACAACGACTCTTTTTCTTTTTCAAACTCAACAACATTTATATTCAATAAGAGAATACAAAACAATTATTTCTTAAGGCTGTGGGAGCGATGACCTCTAATTAATAATTTCTGGTCAGAAACGGCAAACTAGTTTCCGGTCAAGGATAGCGGATATATCTTTCGCTTGTACTAGATGACACGCTCTCTTTTCGTGTTAATTAACACTAGGTTTGGTCTTCTGTCTGGGATTAGCTGACCTATGTTTATCTCAAAATCCCAGAGAATTTTATACATCTCATTCTCTAGTCTGCGTTTATACCATTTGAGGAGTGGTAGTACCTGTTCGCGTCCTATCTATGGGTTAAATAGAAAAAGGAGTTTTAAAAATTGTGTTTAAGATTATATAAAAAAAAGAATGTCCAATACCCATCAAGAATGAATAAAACAAAATGTATTCGGCATAAAATAATCCAACAAGGGTTGACATGCCATTAAATCCAACCAACCAACTAACCGAGTGAGAGAAATACTGAGAAGTCCATGTTGCATAAAATATTGAACGCTTAGTGTGGTACAATGGTTAGCTGGCTCAATTAGCAAGCCATTATTTTAAAAGGCATCACGTTGTGGTGTAATGGTTAGTAGACTTGGCTAACAATCCATTATTTTAAAAGGCATCCTGTTGTGGTGTAAATGGTTAGCAAAACCCGTAACCATTATTTTAAAAGGCATCCTGTTTGGTGTAAATGGTTAGCAAAACCAACGTAAACCATTATTTTAAAAGGTATCCCATCGTGATGTAATGGTTAGCAAGCTCTATTAGCAAACCATTATTTTAAACTAGCAGCGACAACCTGGCGTCACATGGGTAGAGAGGGATTTTTTAAAAGTTAGTCCCACAATCCATTATTACTGAATCGTGAGTTGAATCCTCGTGAGATGCCCCATTTAAATCCCTATGTAAAAAAAAATAGACCTTGCATTGATCCAGCTACTCTGAAAAGAAATGTTAATGTCTACTATCTAAAATATTAAATGAAAAAAAGATCCATGCTGTTATCATTTAAATTTTATTTTTTAATTATCTTCACGAATATAAATCAACTGTCTATTATTTTTGCTAAAAACCAAGCCCTGGTGATATTTAATGTGTATATATATATAATTTGTCGTTAATTGTTTTATTTTCGAAGTTTCTCCGGATATACATATACACACAACTGCCCTTTATATATATGTATAGATAGAAGGCATCCCGTTGTGGTATAATGATTACCAAAATCAACTGGTAAACCATTATTTCAAAAGGTATCCCGTCGTGGTGTAATAGTTAGTAAGCTCTATTAGCAAACCATTATTTTAAAAGGCGTCTCGTAGAGGTATAATGATTAAAAATCTCGACTAACTAACGATTATTTTAAAAGGCACCCCGTTGTGGTGAAATGGTTAGTAAGCTAGTCTCGCAGATCCATTACTACGAATTCGATCCTCGCTGTAAACTGGATGGGGCGTTAGAATGCACCAACTGCACCTCTGCAGAGGGGTAAGACATGAGTCGGTCTAATAAAATAAGAGTACACAAAAATGAAATAGTAATAAAAGAAAAGAAGCCTAGCTTAAGTTGGCACAAGACCAGCAGTATGTAGCACACGCTATGGGAATTGTGTAGTTTTTTGTGATAGAATTCTTTCTTCTTTCGTAATTGCTAATACCAATGTTTCTCTGGGCTGGTTGTGTTGGCTGAAATGGATTGAAGGAACAAGAAACAGAAGCCAGTTAACTTATTCAGACTTTATTTGCACTTTCTCTAACCAAAACATGCCGCCAAGTCTATTTTATGTGTTGTTTGTGTCTGACTTCTTATATTGCTTCCGGAGGAGCGTCGTGTAATAGTTACCGTTGTAGGATATGGAGACGGTAAGACGAGTTCAAATTCTGGACAAAGTGGGTTACATTTCACATACTTACCTGCCCCTCGGAGCCTGGGTCCAGCGGCTTCGGCCTCTGAACTGGTTAAGTAATTAATTGCGTAGATACCAGGGAGCTATCCTCCCAGGCAACACCTGCACCCTTGATTTAAAGGGACAGGGCTGGATTTATTGCCCAGTGCCTGAGACACTCACCTTGAGGGGTATACCGATGGGATCTACGCATTTTTGCACACACCATCTCATGAGCTTCTATTCGTGGGTGGTCCCACATTAAAAAGACCTTGTGTCATAAACACATACGCGGGTGCGGGGTAGATAATAAGTACATTGACATAACGCTAATACTCTTGGGAAAGGTAGGAACCCAACTATTCTTCCTCCAGCTATGGGTAAATAGTTGGGTAGACTAGACTCTTTAACCTTGATTAGGCAACCAGTCTAGTTGAAGGAAAACTCTGAATTCAAACCTGTTAAGCTCCGCTTAAGAAATGCGAGAGACGTCACCCCAACATTAACTTTGACACGAGGCCAGGAGTATGGTATATATTTAAGAACCCCTTCGCACGAGCAGGATGTGAAACAAAGTCAATTTTTTTAAACGAAGTTTGACAGGTTTGAATTCAGAATTTTCTTTCTCGTAGACCGGTCGTTATACTGTAATGAGAACAGAAATTCGTCTGGTCGGACAGCTGGATCTCACCACCGAAAAAGACGGTCTCCCAACTGCCAAAGTCCCCTGACCATGTCCTTCCGCCTGCAACAATATTTCCAGCAGTCCTCCGCCAAAGCTCACTCGCCTTTTGTTCATCGCACGTCTGTGTTTTCGTTAGCAAGATCAAAACGCAACTGTGTCGGTGTGGGAAGGCAGACCTTAAATAATGATTAACTGCCCTGACCAAGATCCCACATCCGGGCCAATCGCGCCCAGCGCTGCCATCGCAATGTAGAAATTTGCATACGCGCCAACGAGGTAGTCTGACTTCGAGCCACGACTTACGATCAGGAGGATGAGAGTTCAATCTCTGTAGTCGCACGCTACACTTCCCCATGATCTCATTTTGCACGCCAGACATGTTCGTGTTCGCTTTGAGCTACCACGTACGTAATTTCTATCGCTACATATACCAAGGTTAAAGATCCGAGTCAGTCATTGGCCAATTATTTTTACTATAAAAATACATTGGCGAATGATGCATATTAAAATGCATTGGCCAATCATTTTTACTATAAAAATACATTGGCCAATTATTTTTACTATTAGAATGCATTGGTCAATGATTTTACTATTAAAATGCATTGGCCAATTATTTTTACTATAAAAATACATTGGCCAATTATTTTTACTATAAAAATACATTGGCCAATTATTTTTACTATATAAATACATTGGCCTATGATGCTTGCTATTAAAATGCATTGGTCAATGATTTTACTATTAAAATGCATTGGCCAATTATTTTTATTATAAAAATACATTGGCCCATTACTTTTACTATTAAAATGCATTGGCCTATAATGCTTGCTATTAAAATGCATTGGTCAATGATTTTACTATTAAAATACATAGACAATGATGCTTACAAGGAAAATGCATAGGCCAGATATGGTTATTATGTAAAAGTTAATCAAATAATTTCATAATGATGATTTAAAAAAACTAGTACGGTGTTCATTTAATAAATTAGGTGAACTTTGCCTTCCTGACTAATAAACTTGGGAAAGGTATGGACCCTCTCATTCCCCCCAGCTATAGGTTAATTGATACCTCTACTGTTCTTCTACAAGGATGTTTTTGACATTAAATAACAAACGAAGGTTGATAAACAATCCTCATATGCGGGCAGACCAGAGATTGACAGACCGAATCATTCAGCATGTTCCTGCGGGCATACGTAGGGGAAATTATAACTCCAGGGAAACTTCTTGGATGCATACAAAAGTAGCTAGGGTATTAGCGCTATGTGAAATGAAACCAGCCCCGTCCAGGTTTTTTTAACTTGGTTCACTGTGTGAGTTTTCTACGACGATAACCATTACACGACGGGCACCTCCCAAAAAAGGACCGAAGTCACTACTGATGGTTTACGAGATTGTTTTGCTAACCGTTACAACCGCGAAGAAGCGGTTAAATCGGGCGGATAATTACCGTAATGAAAGCCACACCCAGAGATTATCCTCACCTGAAATTGAATTGGTAAAGAATTACTTGCAGAAAATTCGCAGGGTGGGTCTAACTGAAAACGAGGCCCGGCTTTTTCGTGAAACATTTTTTGTCTCCATTTTTTATCTTTGGAAGAAAGAGAAAAAAAAAGCTCTCTGTTTGAAAATTAAAACTTAGCGTTGAAATAGTTTAATCTATGACACCTTTTGTCCGACAAATGGGTGTGTCTTAGATTTAACATTCCTGACTTAAAAAAAAAAAATTGAAAAAATAAAAATGATTTTCCCGACCTACCATCAGGCCAGATTAAAACAAGGTTTTTTTTCTTTATGTCCGGGATTTTTATGGGGCTTTCAGCGAAGTTTGGTTTGTTTTGTTTCACGGCATATCAACCTCAGTGGGTCATTTAATGCCGATAAAGTTCTGAAATAAATTCATTCTTAATGGATACTCAATTTTGTTCATAAACTCATGTTTTTCTATTTAACCCATAGATGGGACCCTAACAGGTACTACCACTCTGGGTCAGAGTGGACCAGGGAGCAATGGTGATGAAGGAGTGCTCAACATTCCCCAGACCTCCAGAACTGGAACCTCATCATCAAATAGAGTTTAACGTCATTCCCAGGACATGTAGATCCTCGGCCACCGCCTTCTGGCACCCATATGATAAAAAGCGTTGGGGCTTGCTATAAGGGCAATAGGGTTGGGACAATCATATAGGTGCTAGGGCTTGACGTGACCAGCCGATTGATCGGAGGGGGACTCTCCGACCGCCCGTCTAGCCTAAGAAAGGGCCAAAGTGGGGTATTGCAAATCATGGACTGCTCAACCACCTGGATTCTATCCTTAAGCAGTACGGGTCACCACCCACGGCCAACAGAGTTTTACTCTTCTGCAGAGGTGCAGTCGATCCATTCTAACGCCCCAGCCGACAGGGCGGACGGATGTAGTATAGAACGGACACATGACCAATTCAACACGCGTACATCCCTTTACAGGTCGGGTATATAAATGGTCGAGAGAGAGAGGAGAGAGAGGAGACAGAGGAGAGAGGAGAGATGAGTATAGTTGAGGAGATGAGAAGGATGAGTTGGGTTTCTACTTTTTTTACTTGTTTGCTCGCAATCCTTTTTCTGGCTTGATCCTTGTTACGATTTTTGTGGCCATTTTAGGCTGCAGATGAGAACACTTTACAGTGGAGATCCTTAGTGTTAAGAAGAATCCTTTGCTTGTTCCTTAGTGAAGAATCCTTGGTTGTTCCTCGGTGTTTGGCAGAATCCTTTGGTTGGAGATCTGTTCGTCCGTGTCGAATACGAGCAAATGAACGGCTTTCAAGATCGGCGATTAAATAGTTAACTAACCACGTATTCGAGCGTGTTGATTGGCTGGTTTTAATCCACGTGCCCTCGAAGAGTCAATAAGTTTAAGCGGTGGGCTTAAGCACACCTTATATCCTAAAATATTCCAACACTCCTTATTCTGGTGGACTGATTTCTTTTTTTCTTCGGTCAGGGTAGTCTATTCATTTTTTGTTTGATAATTAATAAAGACTTTGTTGCTTTTTAAAAGACTTTATTACAAACCCAGCCCAAAATTATTTCTAACCGCGCGGATGAGAGGCAGGCATCTTGAGAGTTACGATCCTTTACGTCTGCTGACTGACGGCAACTTCGGGGGAGGGGGTCAAGTAAAGGTTATTACCTGCCAATCATAACTATAACGACCAACTTTAAGTTTAGATTTACCCCCCCCATTTTGCATCTTCAACGAACTTCAATTAAAATATCTAACTACACTTCATACATAATTCATAGGCTACCCATGAATTATGTAACACTACAATAAGGTTTAGCTCTGTCGGTAGACTGTCGGACTAGGAACCACCAGTTTCCGAGTTCAACGCATGTGTAACACTGGGATCTGTGCGGTAAAGTGAGGAGCTGATGGTAGGTGTGGCGCTTCACCTCAGACGCAAAATAAACAATCTCCTTGGTTTAGTGCCAGTGAAAAGGGGATAGATTCCCTCGCTGTCTGGCCAATACCGACTAGGCCACCCCGACGACTTTACTTACTTTTACAATGGGGAATTATTGCCCCAGGACAGGTAAGACTTGCTTTTTGCTTCACCTGACGCGAAGTCGAAAACACCTGAACGAAATTAAACTAATACTTACCGCAATGAAAGCCACTCCCAAGAATTGTCCTCGCCTGAAATATTTCCCAAATAATTACCAGCTGTGGTTGTTATTTGCTAAGCTTAAGCTAAGTTATGGCACAGGGCCAAAAAAAAAAAATTGTGACATCTTTAAGAATAAAAACCCTGAAAACATTTTTAATTCTCTAAAAAAAAAAAAGCAACCTTTTCAACAAGATATAACAGAAAATAACCGAATATCTCCATAGAACCACTACTTTAAAGACGGAAATCCAAAATAAGCTTTTTGGCATTAAATGACCCACAGAGGTTGATATGCCGTAAAACAAAACTCAACCCCATAAATCCACTACTTTAAAGACTGAAATCCAAAATAAGCTTTTTTGGCATTAAATGACCCACAGAGGTTGATATGCCGTTAAACGAAAACTCAGCCCCCATAAAACCACTACTTTAAAGAATGAAATCCAAAATAAGCTTTTTGGCATTAAATGACCCACAGAGGTTGATATGCCATTAAACGAAACTCAAACTCAAACACCGTAGGAGAATCGAACATGTGAATGATGAACAACTGGCTTTGCTCACTAACTACTGCACCAAGTGAGGCACTTCAATTTTTTAATTTCTTTTTACCACCAACTTTTGGTATTAAGATTCAACAACCCAAGGTAAATACCCATTTCTTTCCCGGCCTGAACAACCGATACCCGGCCTCGGCTGGGGGTACCAGTGTGCTTCGGCCTCTGGACCGGTAAAGTAAATTAATAGTGTCGATCCCAGGAGGCGCCCCTCTTGAGGGGGAATGCCGAAGGGATCGACGCAATTTTTATGCGCCCACGTAAAAACGAGACCTTGTGTCCAGCGCTCATAAGTGGGATGAGAGGCAAATACCCACAGCTTATTACAACAATGTTGTATACATCACAACAACGACACTGCTACTGCTGCAGTTAAGACATTGACCTTGTGTCGCATCCTTCTCGTGTGGAGGGGTTGGTAAATATATATGTGCCAGCGATAGAGACTCGCTCATAGAGAAGGCGATCAGTATTATGCTGGAGGAAGGGAAAAAGCAGTCCAAGTGACACCTGCCTTCAAAAGAAGGTGGACTGGAAATACCGAAATACCGGGTGCATTTTAAGGCGAGACACAAACGAGACAACTCTACAAAAATTTCTGGAATAGGGGACTCAAGGGCAGCGCCTGCTCATTGCTTGAAAGAGGTTGGCTGGTTGGTTTTTTGGTCATGTCAACCCATCAGGTTATATTATGCCGAAGACGTTTCGTTTTATTATTTCTTGATGATTACAACAAGAAAGTTCCCGAGTTCGAAAAGAAGGTTCCCGAGTTCGGGAAGGCTGCCGAGTCCAAAGAAGTACCAGAAGAGGGCACAACGGCCGAAACGTTGTGCAGATAACAATTAAGAATAGGACAATAGTCGGAAAAGAATATATATATATATATATATATATATATATATATATATAAGTCGTCGAGGCGGCCTAAAGTCAGTATCAGCCAGACAGCGAGGGAGTCTATCCCCTTTTCACTAGCGCCAGATCAAGGAGATTGTTTTTTTTATCATCTGAGGTGGAGCGCCACACCTACCATCAACTACTCACTTTACCGCACAGATCCTTGTGCTACTTATACGCTGAGTTGGCGAGGTGCGATATCGAACCAGGGACCTTGTGGTTCCTAGGCGGACGCTCTACCGACTGTGAAAAAAAAAAGCAAATATAATTAGCCATTAACAGACAGCTCCTCTCATCCGGATTTGATGACCCACGATCCGCACCCTCAAACGGACTCTGAAAATAACAAAGTGTCTATTCTTCACTCGCCAGAACTCCAGGACAGGAGCCTCACCATCAAATTCAGTTTAGTATCATACCCAGCATACCCATTTTGTGGTGGTCTTACTCATTTGGATAGGACACAGTTGGTTTGGTTTGGGTTGTTTTGTTTTACGGCATATCAACCTCAGTGGGTCATTTAATGCCGACAAAGTTTTGAAATAAATTTATTCTTAATGGATACTCAATTTTTTTATAACACATTTTTCTATTTAACCCATAGATGGGATACTAACAGGTACTACCACTCCGAGTCAGAGTGGACCAGGGAGCAATGGTGATGAAGGGGTGCTCCACATTCCCCAGACCTCCAGAACCGGAACCTCATCATCAAATAGAGTTTTACACCATTCCCAGGACATGAAGAACCTCAGCCACCACCTTCTAGCACCTATATAATAAAAATGGTTGGGGCTTGCATAAGGGCAATAGGGTTGGGGCTTGACGTGACCGGCCGTTTGATCTAGACTATATGATGGACTCTCCCGTCGATTTCGATGTATGAGTGTTCATACAATGAACATCCATACAGTGATTTGTTTATAGTAGTGAAGGCTTGTGTTGGACCATCCACACTTTTTGGCACAGTCAAAAAGAATTGGTGCATCAAGGGTTGCCACAAACCCAATCAACGACCGACCTCAGGAACTTTGAATTCAGAGTTATCCCTCTCCTAGACTGGTTATCTACCATAGGCTGAAGATCCCAGTCTGCCTTACTATTTAATCCACAGCTGGAGGGAGAATATATGGATTAATACCTTTCCCAAGGGCATTAGCGCTACGTGAAATACCAACGGCTTTGTCTAGGAATTGAACTTGAATCGGACTAAACAAACTCTTAATAAGTGTACCAATTATTCTAAGTAGAACAAAACTTTCCAAAATCTATCGGTGTTATCTAGGTACTGGCAAAATGAGCCTAAAATGCGTTTTTTGACAAAATGACTTTAGGCCCCACTACAGAAAATAATTTACCAAAAATCAGGAAATTATCGGATTTTAATGAAATTTTCAGTGTTTATGTATCAATGAATGATCTTTATAATGCATTATTGATTTTATTTCAAAACTTTTTAATTTTTTTCAGGTCACTTAATTTGAATGTTGGGGCCGTAACATTCTTTCGAGTTGGTCTTATACTGTACTAATTACAGTATAAATAATGAGATAAAAGACAGAAGTTATGAATAGAAACAAAAAAATTTTTTTACGGTGGCTTTTCTATGAGAAAATAAGTACCGAAAATCGAAAAATAAAATGTAAAAAAAAATAGATAATTAATTTTTTGGAGATTTCTTTTTTACTCATTTCGATAATTATTTAATTGGCTATTATTTTATAAAAGAAAAAAATGTACATCGATATTTTTTCTGCTTAAAGGGGGGGGTACATTTTCAATCGAGTTTTTCTTCAAAACTTATTACTTTCATCTAAAAAAGTAAGGTTTGCATTAAGTAGATATTTATTTCTAGAATCTAAAAATATAATATTTTAAACTTAACATCATGCTTTTCACATTTTAAATGAATTTTATATATTAATTTTTCATAGCAAAAATACTAAATTAAAGTTTTGAAATAAAATAACTGATGCATTATAAAATTCATTAACTGATAAATCAATACTGAAAATTTCATTAAAATCGGATAATTACCTGATTTTTTGTAAATGTTTTTTTTTGCAATCGCGAATGTTACATTAAAATTGTAAACAAGCGCGTAAAACCATTGAAAAATAGACAGAATGGCGGATCGCGTCGAAATTGACCAAAACAAATCGTTTTAAATGTATTAAAAATAAACTGCATATGTAATGATATTTTTCTTTTTTTTAATGATGGTCATTATGTTACTACTTATCGATTTAGATAAAGTTTGACCTTAAATAATAGATTTAATTATTTTTAATTTGCTTTTAAAACTCGTAGCAGACGATTTTAATGCCAGTACCTAGTGTTATCGTTTGTAATTACAATCATTTTGCCTCAATCTGTATTTTTAAAAAAAATTGAAATCTTTTTCGCCTAAGCCTGTCTCTTAAAAGTCATTACAATTTTTGTTTGTTTACAGGTAAACAGCTTTTCACACTAGCACTTTTCACAGAAATATCTCCAACATCTACAGAATGAGTTGTGCCTTTGAAAAATAAATAAATGAAAGTAATTGAAAATAAACCTTGCAAGTACAAAACTAGAAGATTAACGCTAGACACACAGACGCCAAATCAAAACCAAAAGCGAAAACAAAAGGCACAGACAACGTTATAAACAAAGTGCGTGTTAAAAAACCCAAACAACAACAACAAAAAAAGCAAATAATACGTACCTCATCATCATCATCATGTCGTGCAGGCAGCACGGATATCCATGACAATCTCTCGCCAGCCCTCCCTATCATTCATTGCACCTGGGAGTTCTTCCTCGCTGCAGCCAGCATCTTTACATAGCTGGTCAATGTAGGCCCCTGCTGGGCGTCCCACAGTAGCATGTCCATGAACATCGCTTATGAGTTCGTCCTTGCTTCTCCAGCAGTGTCCTGCATGTCTAGTCCGTCTAACTCGGATGATCTGTGAGATAGGGGGCAGGTGACCATACAGCTGCTCCCTAGTGGGGTGCTGTTTCCACGACTTGTTCAGTACTGCACGCAACATTCTTGTGCAGGTTCCATCTAGCTTACTCTTAAGGCGCCTCGTCAGGGTCCAGGTGGTGCAGCCATACAGCAGTACTGATATGACTACAACCTGGAAGAAAAAAAATACGTACCTACTTTAACCCATTTTTCAGGAGCATCAACACTAGTAGAATTGGGGTACTTACTACACAATTAAATCTCCAAATGGGTTAAAAATGCCCCTAAACCTTGGTCAATAAAAAGTCCGACACAAAAGCTACGCTGCCCAGCAGCTTTATCTTATCCCAAGAAAAAGGCTAGGGGAGTAAACCCCGAAAACAAATCAAGAACCGGAGTCCCTAAGGTGGTTTGGTGCTGAAATCCCGGGATCAATGAATGATAGGGATGGTTGGTGAGAGATTGTCATGGATATCCGTGTTGGAATAGCTGCCTACAGTCTATGAGGAAAAATATAAGTTCACAGAACGTAAAGACGAAAGGGAAAGCACATGTACTTTTAACCTTATTTATTCACATATAAACTCAACAACAGTCAATATAACAAAGTACTTAGGGGCAGTACTTACAGTTCATATATCTCCCTCGTTGAGGGGGGTGGGTGTCAATTTGGGTCTACAGTTGTTACTCCCACACTGAAGGGAAAGTTCCTTCAGTCACAAGAGACGGAGACAAGAGCTCGTTTCTACGAGGCTCACACGTTGGTACCAAAACCGTAAAGAGGCTTCTTCCCATAACCTGACAAGGGACGTTACCTTTTCTACTTCTTGTCCCCGAAGGCACAGGAAAGTTCTAGTCCCTACATCCGTGATGCTGGCGCGACACGATGATGATGATGACTACTCGCATAAATCCCCAAACCGGTCAGTAGGGGCTCTTTAGCTTTGGCCGACAACCCATCTAGGACAAGGAAAAGTCCGATACAAAACCCCTGCTTCTTAGCAGCTCTACCTCATCCCAAGTAAAGGCTAGGGGAGTAAACCCCGAAAACAAATCAGGTGTGATGCTGAAATCCAGTGCTACCCAGCAACTCCTGCGACACTACCGCTGCCAAACTGCATAGGCTTCTTGTCTTTTCTTTGGACCACAGCAGCAGTGTGGAGAGGGAAATGTGCTGCTTGGGCAACTCATCCTCCATATGAACCCACCCAATCTATGAAGTTCCAATAAAATATTTGGATATTACGCCACCATCTGTCGCAGACGGAAGGATGCCAACAACAATATTCCACCCACCTGGAATAAGACAAAAATCCACTTGATTATTATTTAAAAAAAAACAAAAAAACTAGGCGTCCTATCGTAGTATAATGGTTAGCAAGGTAGTCTCGCAGATCCATTACAACTGAATGACGACTTCGATCCTCGCTGGATGCTCCATACTTGTGATCTTGTGTCACATCCTACCGTAGCGAACGGGTTGGGTAAATACGTACCCTATCGATAACCAAATAAGGCGTCCCATGGTGTTCCATCGTGGTATAAGGGTTAACAAGCTAGTATCGCAGATCAATTGCAACTGAATATAGAGTTCGATCCTCGGTAGATGTCTCATACTTGTGATCTTGTACCAAAATCTAGCCGCCCTGTCGGCTGGTACGTTAGAATACACCGACTGCTGTTGCCCGTGGGTGCCGACCCGTGATGCTTAAGGATGGAGTCTTGGTGGATGAGCAGTCAATGACCTGCAACACTCCACTTAGACCCTTACTTCGGCTAGACGGGCGGTCGGAGAGACCCCTCCGATCAATCGACTGGTCATGTCAAGCCCTAGCAGCTATATGATTGCTCCAACCTATTGCCCCCATGGTAATCCCCAACCCTTTTTATCATATGGGCGCTAAAAGGCGGTGGCCGAGGGTCTTACATGTCCTGGGAATGACGTTAAACTCTATCTGATAGTGAGGTTTCAGTTTTAGAGGTTTGGGGAATGTGGAGCACCACTTCGTCACCATTGCTCCCAGTCAACTCTGACCCGGAGTGGTAGTACGTGTTAGAGTCCCATCTATGTGTTAAATAGAAAAATGTATTTACAAAAAAAATTGAGTATCCATTAGGAATGATTTTATTTCAAAATTTTATCGGCATTATATGACCCACTGAGGTTGATATGCTGTAAAACAAAGCAAAGCAAACCAAACCAAACCAAATTCTACCCGTGGCGAATGGGATGGTTAAATTACCCACAGGTCTTAGATTGCTTACAGTACCCGCTGTTATTAAGTGTCCACCCATTTAGTACTGAATATGCTCATCGTTGATTTGGTGATGATCTAGCTGGAACTGGTATAAAAGAAAAAACAAGAAAAGGCCAAAACTGCATACACCATAGATCCTTTTAGTTAGGAGGCTGAATGATCATCAAACCCAGTTTTTTCTTATAGGACATATCCAGGACCCCAATCCCAAGTTTTTTTTATAAAACCACCCGAGTCACCCTAATATTTTCCCTGGAAAGTCATTTTTTCTAGTAACCCAACCCGCCTGGCCTACAGAATCCCAATTTTTTACCGACCACCCACTAAGGACACCCACTCCCATATTAGAGGCACTGACCGGCTTGCTTTCAAACAACAAAGTGCGGAAGACAGTCGGCGGGCCTACACAATAGCTGAGGGAAAGGGGGAAACCAAAATGACTCACAATTTTTGTTTTGTTTACATGTGTTTTTCAGTTTCTTGTGGTTTTTATTTTCAATTTTTCCCACCCTCTCCATCGCCAATCATCAATATTGTGAAATTTTTAAGTAGGATACATGCATAGAGCGAATGAGGTATTTTGGTGGAAGGGAGCTGCGCAAGGAGAGAATGCAAGAATTTTATTTTTATTTTTGAATGAATCGGTCGGTGAGTGAGCCTAGCTAGATAGATCCGTGTAGTGATATGACCAGTTTTATCACTCTCCCCCAAAACCAAACTTCCGGCTACATGCCGAGTTGTGTGCACATGCGCTGTACCTCATTTCCGAATAAATAAAAAGTTTGTTTGGAGTGAGTGCACGTATGTGCTCACTTCAAATAATCTGGTGTTTTTGGCGTGGTTGGACCATAAGTCAATAATAAATAATATGAATATTCAATAGCAATGGATCTGTGGGACTAGCTTACTAATCGTTTCACCACGATGGGACACACTAACCAAGGGTCTGTAGATATGTACCCAGCCTGTTCGCCACTGGTAGGATTTAACACGATATCACAAGTATGGGTCAATCTACCGAAGTTCAAACTTGCAATTCAGTAAGTAATGGATCTACGAGACTAGCTTGCTAACCATTAGACCACGACAGGCTACGTAAATAGTTCTTAAGCTGAAGATAAGACTAAAAATATTTTGGCGGAAAATCAACACCTGTTTAAAAAACATTATATGAAAGTAAATTTTATCACCAAAATCTTTGTGCCACAAATAAGATGAAAGAGCGGAGAACATTCTGATATATATATATATATATATATATATATATATATATATATATATATATATATATATATATATTGTGTGTGTGTGTGTGTGTGGAAGAGATGGAAGAGAATCCGACGGTATGTAGTATATTAAGAAAATTGAAAAAACACTGGTTTAAATAAGTTGAATGGTAAGTTTATTGGCCGACGCTGCAGTGTCTTGATCTCTTAATTAGATCATCTTCAGGGCATTTGCTGGTATAAGGAAACTGATAAAACAATTTTTTTATCACAGAATAACGAGAAAAGGGCTTATTCTGTGATAAAAATTTTTTTTATCGCCTGGAGTTAAGACTGTTAGCAGTGAAACAATAGGGTAAAAGAAATGAACATGTGTTAATG
>CM042162.1:28321361-28323861 GCA_023376005.1 Doryteuthis pealeii | reverse complement strand
GACTCTTTCATCTGACGTGAAATACTTTGCATCGTTTTTCCCAGTTTCTTCTTGAAATTGATGTTGAATTTCTGACTCGGCAGACTTGGGGGAGTCGGGGTCGGGGGTCGGAGTCATGTTCGGGGTCGGGGGTTGGGTATTCACTTCGGATGAATGGATCTCCAGTGTTTCATGGATAATTGTACTTTAAGACGAGAGTTTTTTTTGTTTCTTTTTTTCATCTTATTAATGAAGATGTGTTAAAAAGTATTGTGGCTGAAACTGTATTTACCAAGATAGAAAAACACGGAAAAAAAAACCCTCCCTAAAAAAAAAAAACAAACAAAAAACATCCCAAAAAACAATAAAAAAAAAAAACAAAATAAAGACCAAACAAAACAAAAACAGAAAAAAAAACAAAAAAAAAACAATGAATGAATCTTTAACTGTCTTCAAAATTCTAAGTGTGTTCAAAAAGTATCGAGACTGAGGTTATATTTACCAAAATAGAAAAAAAAACAACAAAAAAAACCAACAAAAAACAAAACAAAACAAAAACAAAACAAAACAAAAAAAAAAAATGAATCTTTAACTTTCTTCAAAGTACGAAGTGTATTCAAAAAGTATTGAGACTGAAGCTGTAGTTACCAAGACGGATATGAACGATGAATGAAACGTTAATTTTCTTCAAAATACGAAGTATGTTCAAAAGGTATCGAGACTGAAGCAGTTTTTACCAAGACAAAAAACGAACAATGAATGAAACGTTAATTTTTTTTCAAAATAGGTCCCTTGGCATTCAGCACACTTATTCCAGCGGGTTTTTCATTGCTCGGAGCACTTTTGAAACTCCTCCTCTGAAATAATATGAATTTTTTTTTGACATAATATAAATTTCTTATAATATCCTACACGTCCTCCAGTCTTTTACCAAGAGCTACTCGGCATTTCATAGTTGGTATATTAACCCTTGTATTATTGATATTCGATGTCATCTCTCTGGATCTGAAATATCGGGCTTACAGTGTATAGTAAAATATTGCTTTGAAAGATAATAAAGCCTACAGGATCTAGTAAAATAGCGCTCGGTCTAAAATATCTGTCTTACAATGTATAGTAAAATAGTGATTGAAAAGATAAATAAAGCCTATAGTATTATCTGCGTTATTCGGACTATTGTCCCCATCTTCATTGTTATTTTTACAACGTTTCGGCCGATATGCCCTCCGGCCTTCTTCAGGTATTTCTTGTCGGACTCGGGAACCTTCTCGGACTCGGGAACCTTCTTTTCGGACTCGGGTACTTTCATTTCGAACTCGGGAACCTTCTTTTCGTAATCGGGAACCCATAATTAAAAAGACTTCATAGAATGTAAGTGGTAATAAGAAATTCGTTCCTTTTTTTTAAGTACATGTGATTTTAAGTCCAAAGACGACGAAGATTCCCGAGTCCGACAAGAAATACCTGAAGAAGGCCGGAGAGGAACCTTCTCGGACTCAGGAACCTTCTTTTCGAACTCGGGAACTTTCTTGTCGTAATCGGGAGCCATCACGGAACTTTGAACCCAAACTTTATTCAGTCCACGGGGGTATCCTGTTCTCATTCCGCTAACCATAGCTGGGATAGGAGTTGTGTTAATTATTTTTCTATGTTACTGCCGCCGCTCAGGATTGAACCCGGAATCCAGAAATAACTGTCACTTAGAACTGTCTTAACCTAACTACCGTATCCACTAGGCCATGAGTCCAATTGGACAATTCAGTGTGAATTTTGGGAACTTATAAACCTAATGTCTTGTTTTGGCTATAATATCTACTTATTTACTTATGTATGATTTTTTACCTAGACTCATATTGTGTTTTTGTTTTTTCCTCAATCTGATCCTGCCTTCTTAATTATAAGAACAATGAAGATGGGGACAATAGTCCGAATAACGCACATAATACTAATATTCAAAACCTCATCTCAAACATTCAGAGAAAGAGAAAGCCTATAGTGTATATTGAAATGGCGTTTAGACCAAAATATCAGCTGGTTGGTTGGTTGGTTGGATTTTAGCGCTTGGGTAATTTTATGCCGAAGACGCTTTTGTTTTATTTATTCTTGTCAGGGAATTCAATTTTTTTCCAAAACGTTATACCCATGACACTAAGACCCTCAGCCACTAACTTCTAGCACATATATGATAAAAAGGGTTTGGAGTTTGCAATAAGTGAAATATGGTCGGAACAATCATATAATTGCTAGTGTTATATACCCCTAACAGGATTTGGGTATATAATGGAGGAGAGAGAGAGAGAGAGAGAGAGAGAGAGAGAGAGAGAGAGAGAGAGAGAGAGAGAGAGAGAGAGATGATTGTTTTTACTTTTCAATTCTACTTACTGCTTATGCTAGTTGTTGACTTTACCTCGGTCGCCATATTCTTTGGGCTGACTTCTATTAAGGGCTGGTTCTCGTTGTTCTGTTGATACTTCTTTGGGCTGGACCTGTCAATGCTTGTTTAATAGTTTAATTAAACACA
>CM042162.1:28303861-28313861 GCA_023376005.1 Doryteuthis pealeii | reverse complement strand
AGAGACGAGTTTTTTTTCGTTCAAAGGAAGTCAAAGGGAGCCTTCTGAGTGTCTGTCTGATAATTCGGGGTTAATTAGAAAAATTCTGAGTCTGAGTTAGCCGGGTTCAACTTACTGTTTAGTCGTAAAATAAAAACTAAAAACAGGGGCTAATAACAGAAAAGAAGGGAATAATGTTTTCTTCGTGAGACATAAGAATAGTTAATCTCTCAATACATAATTCTTTCTCACACACACATATACACACTCTTTCTTTCTTTCTTTCTTTCTCTCTCTCTCTGACTCTCTATCATATATATATATATATATATATATATATATATATTATATATTGGAGGATATGTGCTTAATTGAAGTCATACGTAATTATGAAAATTAATTAGTTAATGTTTAATGAATTTAGGCGGGCATATATGTTCAAATGTAAGGCTAAAGAAATCGAGAAAATGTCAATCCCTGTATGTGCATTTCGACCTATACAGGGACTGACATCTTCTCGATTTGTTTAGCCTTACATTTGAACATATATGCCCGCCTAAATTCATTAATTATTAACTAATTAATTTTCATAATTACGTATGACTTCAATTAAGCACATATCCTCCAAAAATTGTCGGTTAAAGGCCATATCAAATAAACACATTGTTTGTTTACTTACTCTCATATATATATATATATATATATATATATATTATATATATATAATATATATTTAACAGAGTTACCCGGCATTGGGTATGTAGATCCATAGACCTGCAAAAGCTACCCACATCAACTCTTGGTGTTCAAACCCCCTGCAATAGGGTAGGTCGATTTTTCACTTTTAAAAAATATCAAATTGTCCAATCATGCGAAAGTTGTGTCTTAGTATATTGAATACTGATAACAATTGTTTGAGGAAATAGCATCAAAGATCGTCTACTAAAATTCACAAAAAACCTTGTTTTTAAAACATTTTGCAGAGAAATTGCTTAGAAAACTTACCCTTTTCAATATTTAAATTTTCAATTTGAATTTTATTTATGATATTTAATTCGTTTCATTTTAATAAAATATTATAACATTTTCTGATTTAGATATTGAAAAAATTGTGAATTGTGAACTCCGCATAAGAAATTGACCTTGTGTCACATCCTGCTCGTGCGGAGGAGTTGGTAAATATATATGCATAATTCTTTCTTTCTCATACACACACTCTCTCTCTCTCTCTCTCTCTCTCTCTCTCTCTCTCTTGGTCTGGCAAATGAAGCGCGCTTATCGTCTTAAGAAATGGAATCGTTGATCCAAGTTCAAATCCCAAACGTGGCTGTTTGCATTTCACTTTGTTCTATGGTCTCAGTAATGGTGTGAATCCGTTTATTCTCCCTCCAGCTATGGGTAAATAGTAGAGCAGACTAGGTTCTTTAGACTCAGGCAACCAGTCTAGGAAAATAGAACAGATATATAAATTTTCCTTTTCTTTCTCGCGCTTAAAAAATGACCTTGTGTCACATCCTACTCGTGCGGAGGGGTTGGGTAAATATGTACTGCCATTGTTGGCATGTTGGTTCCGAGAAATAAGATGGAAAACTAATGAGGAAGTTTCTCCGGAGACAAATGCGACGGGAAGGGAAACAGAAGCGTTAAAAAAAAAGATGAAAAGGAGTTTAAAGTTGATAAATTGATCTTGGCTTGAGAAACGATTTTTTGGCGGCAAGTCAATGCGTTGGCTACAATTAATGAATGGAGGAAGGAACGGCGGGCACACCCGACATGGAGGGAGGAAAATATGGCTCTCTTAGGCGTTTATATGAATCAGCAGCGAGAAGCAAAGTTGAATGGCATATGTTCTTCCGGAAATAAATATATATATATATATATATATATATATATTATATATATATATATATATATGAGGAAGAATGAATAAAGAAAGAAAAGAATGGATAATAAAAGATGAATTTAATCAATATCACTTACACATGTGTTTCGGTCAGTTCATCTTTGTGTACACGATTCAAACTATTATTATCATTAAATAAACAAATTAAATGAAATAATAATAATAGAAAAATGTGAAAATATTCCGTACACAGAGAAAATTCAACCTTCATCAGAGTGAAATTTTATTTTGAATGAAAAAATTCGTTGGGGAAAAACGGAGAATTTTTTTTAGAAGTGTTCGAAGAGAATTTATATATATATATATATATATATATATATATATAGTTGTAGAAAAGAGTTTTTCTCTCTACCACGGTTTCGCTGTTTAAGGTACACTCCTGAGGAAGGCGTACCTTAAAAATCGAAACGTAGTAGAGAGAATAATTTTTTCTACAACTATAAATGTTCTATATTTTACAAAATATATTAAGGCCTTTTGAATAAAATACTAATACTACTACGATGAAAACGTGGTTGCTACTTTTTGATGAATATATATACATATATTTCTGGGAGATTATGTGCTTAATTAAAGTCATACCTAATTTGTTAATTAATTAATTATGATTAAATGAATTAGGCGTGCATATCGGTTTAAACGTAAAGCGTAAAGAAATCGAGAAAAAGTCAATCTCTGTATGTTTGTTTACGCTTTACATTTAAACCGATATGCACGCCTAATTCATTTAGTTATAATTAATTAATTAAAAAATTAGGTATGACTTTAATTAAGCACATAATCTCCCAAAAATTGTCGGCATTCGCCATTTTCAAACACATTGTTTGTTCACTTCATATATATATATATATATATATATATATATATATATATATAGAGAGAGAGAGAGAGAGAGAGAGAGAGAGAGAGAGAGAGAGAGAGAGAGAGAGAGAGAGAGAGAGAGAGAGAGAAGGAAGCGTGGGTTCCACGTGTACTTCTTATATAAATTACATGAAAAGGGAATGGCCTATATATATATATATATATATATATATATAATATGTGTGTGTGTGTGTGTGTGTGTGTGTCTGTGTGTGTGTGTGCATGTGTGTGTGTGTGTGTGTGTGTGTGTAATGTAAATAATGTAACTAATGTAAATAACTAAAAGAGAGCGTTGAAAACATTTTATGTGTTTACAATTAAATTGAAATGAAGCAATTAGCGGTCAAAATGGAAATAAAATTGTCCCATTTCTCTCCCTCCCTCTCTCTCTCTCTATTTATCTATCTCTATCTCTATCTCTTTCTATATATATATATATATGTATATATATATATATTATTTAAATTTTTGTTTGAAGGCAATTACAATGCGTATATCGTATGAAATTCGATAATTATAGAAAATAACCATGACAAGTGAATTTCGCAAACGATCATGCGACAGTCTGTTTAATAAAGTTGAAACAGACTGTACGATGTTCTAGCATCGCATGATCATTTGCGAAATTCACTTGTCATGGTTATTTTCTATAATTATCGAATTTAAACGATATACGCATTGTAATTGCCTTCAAGCAAAAATATGAATAATAATATATACTTTATCCAACAATGCTTCTAAAAACAAACATCCAAAAATCTTATATATATATGTAAGATAATCTAAATGACGGGTAAGTAAGGGTTGATTCTATTTGGGTTCATCGAAATTTCACTGTATAACCATACAGTATATTCTTGTAGGTGCAAACATATATATTCATACAAGGACTTTTATAAATCCTTAAAAGAGCCCAATGCATAATAATCAATAAATTAAATTATTTACAGAGCAATACTTAACTTTCAAATATTAACAAACTCGCCATCTGTTATAATATTTATTACAACCAGAAACTTAAAATGAGTCTAGCCTCTTCAGACAAATTTGTGAAATCAGGCCGAAGAGGCTAGACTCGTCTTGAGTTTCTGGTCGAAGTTAATATAAAAGATGACGGTTTGTTAATTTGTTCTTTATTTGAAAGTTGGGCCGGGTTTGCTCAGTCGGTAGAGCGTTCGGCTAGAAGCCACAAGGTTCCTAGTTCGATACCGGTCCTCGCCAACTCAGCATATGAGTAGCACAGGGATTTGTGCCGTAAAGTAAGGAGCTGATGGTAGGTGTGGCGCACCGCCTCAGACGCAAAAAAACAATCTTCTTGGTCTAGCGCTAGTGAAAAGGGGATAGACTCCCTCGCTGTATGGCATATACCTACATTAGGCCGCCCCGACGACTTTTATATATATATATATATATATATTATAATAAATAAAGTCGTCGGGGCGGCCTAATATATATATATATATATATTAAATATATATATTATATATATATATATATAAGTTAAGAGTAAGGAAAGGAATCCGACGGTATACACTGAAGGAACACGACCTAGTGAAAGAACATGCCGTAGCGAAAGAGCGAGACTCAGCGAATGAACAAGAAACGATCGCACCAGATACAAGCTTTTTGAGAAAAACAATGCTTCCGGTTTGAATTTAAATTATTTTCTGATTCTCTCTTGATGAGTCCGAATTAAAACCATTTACATCTAAAAACGGACCTAATTATCATTATGCTCTGATGATGATTTTTTATAAATCGAAATATTGTCAATATCATCAATGAAAAAGATATAAACAAATATATTCATTTAAAAAAAATTATGTGTTTTTCATACCCTTTTATCTATATCTATATTTTTTTTTTACGGAACAGATGGACTTGCTACTACTAATACACTTCTCTACCCGGATTATAATAGCATGTCAAACCCTCAAAAAATATTTCAATTTTAATAATTCTTTTATAATGCTCCCTTTCAAAAAAACTCTCTAAAAACAATTTCTCCAAACAAGATATTTTCTCCTGACGATGACCTAAGGTCGAAACTAGTTGAGAATAAATAACATATTAGAAATATTCCTGTTTGTCTTATCACTTTTTGTTCATAATATATATATATATATATATATATATATATATATATATATATATATATATGTGTGTGTGTGTGTGTGTGTGTGTGTGTGTTGAAAAGAGAAATTAAGGAAAGAAAGTATTGAATGGATAAAATAGGATTATTTTAATTAATTTAACACGTGTTTTGGTTAGGAGTTTATCCATGTGTACATCATTCTATCTATTATTATTTTTAAATAACAAAATGAAATAAAATAATAATAATAGAAAAATATAGAAATGTTCAGCACACAAAGAAATATCGACCTTCCTCAGAGTAAATCCTTATTTAAAAAAAAGAAATTAAATTCGTTGGAATGCGGAGAATTTTCGAAATGTTCGAAAAAAAAAAAAAAATATATATATATATATATATATATTCCTTTGTATATTTGGATTTGTACAATTAAACTTTGCACTTGAATCGCACTTGTGATAAATCGCAAAACTCTCACACTCCTCATCTCTCTGAAAGTGGGGGCGTGTGTGTGTACGTGAGACATTTGGGTGTAGAGTGAAATTTTTGTACTCCCCCTACGCCCCGAATTTCTGATTTGTGAATGATACAAACGTCCCACTTGTGACTCGCCTGATAATCCATTGGGCAATGATCGGTCGTAAAAGACATTCTTTCAGCAAAGCAATCACGCCGACGCACGGAGAAAGAATTTTCGTTTTCGACAAAAAAAGAGAAAAAAGGAAAGAAGACAAAGACGAATGGCGCGGCGTATTCTTAGAATATCGTATCACCATTTTCAACTGGCAGAACTTTAAACAGTGCTGATGAAACGGACAGGTAGGCCTCGGTGATTGACGGGTGGCGGGTGGGTTTAGAGAGAATGGGTTGTCAGGCAGACAAACTGAGAAGCAAGAGAGACAAACTGATTCTCTTAGAGCAGAGATAGAAACTCGTTAGTCACCGTTCACACATTTATAGCAGCACCTCCCCCATCCATCTCTTCTCAACATCCGGTTTGTGTGAGTGTGGTTTTTAAAAAAAAATTCCGTATCAACTGAAACTCCTCGCCCCGATCAATTTTCTAAATCTACCCGTCTCTCTCAAATCTAAATAAAACACCACTACTGTTCTTCTACAAGGATGGTTTTGGCATTACATAATTTGTTCGTATGGCATTATATTGTGCAGCAATAATTAGCGATTCGGTTTTTCTCTTGAGGTTTCCTTTTCTTAGCCATGTCCAAGTTCTTTACATGTGCAACCTCTCCAATTTGTCGTTTAACGTATCCATAATTATTATAATTGTTTTTTCTTCCCATCTTTGTTTTGTTGTTTTTCTGTTTGTCCATATCTTGCATCTGCTATTATTGGCTGCCATAATTCATTTTTCTTTGCTCTTTTTTGTGTATTCTTTTGGTCCTTGCATTGTGAAATCTACGCAATCACTTCCACCTTCCTTTCTTGATACATATAGCCTATCTTTATCATCTATAGGGTGTAAGGCCTTTTGCATTGTCATTATTTTTTTTAACCCTTTGGTCGATTTGTCAGTTCCTCTCTTGTCCATTTAAAAAAAAGTAAAGTCGTCGGTGCTGCCTAATATCGGTATCAACCAGACAGCGAGAGAGTCCACCCCCTTTTCACTAGAGCTAGACCAAGGAGATTGTTTTTGACTGAGACGGAGCGCTACACCTACCATCAGCTTTTTAAAAAAATTCCTCATCAACTGAAACTCCTCACCCCGATCAATTTTCTAAATCTACCCGTCTCTCTCAAATCTAAATAAAACACCACTACTGTTCTTCTACAATGATGGTTTTGGCATTAAATAACCCATGAAGTTTGATATATTATTAGACAAAGAAAACAAATCAGGACTCCAGTTGATCATTTGGAAATGGAATTGGAGACCCAAGTTCAAATCCTGGACGAGGCTGTTTGCATTTCACTTTGCACTAATGTCACTGGGTAAAATCATAAATCTCTGTTCTCTCCCCATCTATAGTTAACTAGTAGGACAGACTGGGTTTTTTAGCCTTGGTTTATCAACCAGTTTAGAAGGAAAACTCTGAATTCAAACCAGCTTAAAAAAGTTACCCTGTGTCACATCCTGCCTGTGGTAGAGTTTGAACTCGATTCGCCGAGTCCATTTTTTTACGTGTTCTTTTGTTTCTTTCTTCTTTTCTTTCTTTTGAACCGTCAAAACCCGCAAATTTCTCTCTCCCACTATTTAACCTGTTTAAACAAATTACGGTCAATTCAAAACTGAAATTACCGGTTCCAAATTGACCGACAAACCATCTATCTATCCATCTATCTATCTATCTTAGTCTGTTAGATACACCCATCTATCTATCTATCTATTTATATTACGGTCAAGTCACGCTGAAAGCATCGGTTCCCGCTTGATCACGGAAGTTAAGCGGCAATCACTCTGTTCAATACTTAATTGGATGATCACTTAAGCGACCACAGGTACTGTAAGTAGCCACGGGTTCTGTAAGCAAACTGAGTTCTTTGTTTATCAAAATGACTTGATTTAGCGTTAAATGACCTGTAAAGAGTTGATATGTTGTAAAACAAAACAACCAACCATCTATCTATCTATCTCAATTTATTCATATGTTACTCAGTCTGATTATATCTACCAATCAATGTCTTAATATAGTCATCTCTACCTCCCTCTTTATATATATATATATATATATATATATATATATATATTTATATATATATCAGCCATGTAATAAGCGCATTGTCGCAAACTAGCACAACGAGAATACAAGTCTATGCAGCAACGCAACAGGAAACCCCAAAGAGGAAACCTCAAGGGAGAAACTGAATCGGTCATAATTACAGCACAAAAAATGTCACTAGAACAAATCATATCTGTTTTTGCTTTGATATAATCTATTCTTATGGCGTTGTTTTGTGCTGCAAGAATATCTTACAAGGGAAACAGTCCAGGTGTTTAATCCCTTGGTGAGATTTCTGCAGCCGAGCTTGGTTTCTAGAAGTTTTCTTGTTCCCCTGAGGTATTCTTTTATCAATTTTTCTTACATCTCTCTTTATTTGAAGGTGTCCGCTCCCAATATTCAAAAGTATTTGTAATTATGTTTCCTCCAAGTGTCATTATTATTATTATTATTATTATTATTATTATTATTATTATTATTATTATTATTATTTACTCCTTTTGAGTTTTCACATCAGCATTAGCTGATGGTCTTTCACTGGAGTCTGAGTTACAGCAAGTCTCCTCAGGTCTCCAGGACTCTTCTGAGCATTCTGGCAGATTGCAGCAGTGCAGTGTTCTGAATGGTTTCAATCCTTCCTCTGATATCCAAACTTTCCAAACCCTTTTCCAATCCTTTTGGGACTGTTCCAAGTGCACCAACTACAATTGGTATCACTTTCACTTTCATATTCCATAACTTTTTCAGTTCTCTGGCAAGGTCCAGATATTTGTCCATTTTTTCGTTTTCCTTTAGCTTTACCCTGTGTTCTGCTGGCACTGTAAAATCCACCAGTTGACAAGTTCTTTCTTTTTTGTTTATCAACACTAGGTCTGGTCTTCTTGCTGGGATAAGGTGATCCGTTTTTATTTCAAAGTCCCAGAGAATTTTATGTTTCGTTCTCAAGAACAGATTCTGGTTTATGCATATACCATTTTGTTTTATGGCCATAGCAATATTTTTCCGTCTATTTTTTTACTTCTTTAAGAATGTATTAGTCTATATAAAGTAAATCATGGGTTCCTCTTTTCCCTTGCAGCATCCTTTATTATTATTATTATTATTATTATTATTATTATTATTATTATTATTATTATTATTATTATTTACTACACCTGTTCACCTTTTCCATTGATATTTGTGTGACTCCGTGTATGAGTAGTAAGGGAAATGCTAAGAATAACACTAGAAGAAAGAAAAGAGAGCAAAATGTATGAGCGAGCAGCAGGCCAAGGTGAGAAGAAAATTATGAAACAACAACAATAGAAGTGGGCATCCCACATAACTTGGAAAGGAGGACAACTGATTGCATAAAAGGTTAGTAGACTGATGACTAAGAGATAATAAGCGCAGTAGGAACAAATAAAAATTACCACGCAGAGGAAGATCGGTGCCCAAGTAATAACAACCGTAGTTGACAAAATAAATATGAAAAAAAGAAAAAAAAAGTTCAATTCTTTTGATAAAGAGGTATTACCTCGAAAATTCAAGAAAGAATAAAAATACAGGTCAACACACAACACCATTGTTACCGTATTATTATTTTTTTTTATTTATTCCAAACTGCATTGTGATAGCCTTCTAAATCAACCTCCTAACCAATACATACTCAATGCTTCAAGCAAATTATGAAACTCTCTTAAAAAAAAAAGAAAATGAAGTGATCAAAAATATGAAAAAAAGAAAAAAAAAAGAAGGAAAATAGAGAGATGAGAGAGTTGTTTGGTTTGTTTAATGTCATATCAATCTCCGTGGGTTATTTAATACTAAAGCCACCCTTGTAGAAGCGCAGTAGTGCTACTATTTAACTCATTGCAGGAGGGATGAGGGGTTTCATACCTTTCCCAAGAGTATTAGTCCGAAAGTGAACGTAATATCCGACTGGAGTTCGAACTAGAAATAACAGAAAATGGAGTGATGAGAGAGTGGTTTGGATTTGTCTCTTTGTTTAATGCCATACCAACCTGCGTGGGTTATTTAATGCCAGTGCCACCCTTGCAGAAGCACAGTAGTGCTACTATTTAACCCATACCTGGAGGGATGGGGTGTTCATACCTTTTCCAAAGACAGCGAGAGAGTATATCTCCTTTTCAATAACACTAAAACAGGGAGGTTATTTTTGCGTCTACCATTATCTACCCACGTTACTGGACAGATTCGTGTGCCCCTTATGCGCTGAGTAGACGATGGTCGGTATCGAACACAGGACCTTGTGGTTTCTAGGGACATTCTTTATCGACTGAGCTACTGTACTTTTCTGATTTAAGAAAAAAGGTTTTATAACGATTTGTTCATTTCACTCTCTCTCTTCTCTCTCTCTCTCTCTCTCTCTCTCTATATATATATATATATATATATATATATATATATATATATATATATAACTTTCAAAGAAAGAAAAGCTTAAGAAACCTTCATTCCGTAATAAATTTATTTCGACCAGAA
>CM042162.1:28243861-28288861 GCA_023376005.1 Doryteuthis pealeii | reverse complement strand
CTAGGGTCGAACTCATACTGACTGTTTGGCAGCCTGATATATTATCCCCTCGTCCACTGACAGCTGTAGAGGGGGACTGGTGTTTTTTAAACTATTAAGTACATAGGTTTGTTTATGTATTTAACGGTCACAGAGAGATCAAATTTCCGGGGAAACGATCATTGCTTATATGCTTAGTAGTGAGAGTTAATTTAAATTACCAATTAGAGTGCTCATACCGAATTTATGGGATAAATCTGAACAAAGAAGTACAACATAACAACAATACAGACTTTATTGTCTGAACACGTGGAACATGACATACATGACAAAATACAAAATAGATAGGACGAATGTCCTTTGGAAGTAAGAAAGAGTTCAAAAAGGATATGAGTCACTTACTGATAGTTGGGGGAAAAGCCCCCCACTTAATAGATAGAGACACCATGCGTCTAGTCCATATTTTGTGGATGTCAGCCCAAGAGAGAGAACTCGCTTCCCGGGCTGTGTTTAAATACTCAGCTAGTAGTATCACCAAGTGGCGAAACCCTGGCAGCAAGGGAAGACAACCCTTTTGGACACGTCCATCCAAGCAGGGGCAGATAATCGCTACACCCGTTAAGTCTTAGGGCTGTCAATCAGATATATTCAAAATACACCATTTTGACCCCCCCCCCCTTCCGCGCATGTGCATTTGGAAGACTGGCAGACTTTCTTATTTTAGTAATCATCTACTAATCGCCATTTTTCTGCATACACATTTTCATTTTTGTAAATGGACAGTCCTAACATTAAAACCTTAAGATAATGACACATTTTTTTAAATAGCTAAATAAATATCTACCTATACATATATAAAGGGCAGTTGTGTGTATATGTATGTCCGGAGGAAACTTCGAAAATAAAACAATTAAAGACAAAGTAAATATATGTTAAAATAAATTAATCTATCATTTGTACTTATATCCCTAAGCTCAAATAATTACGGTCAAGTCACGCTGAAAGCACCGGTTCCCGTTAGATCACCGAAGATAAACAGCGATGAGCCTATTCAATACTTAATTGGGTGACCACCTAAGCGACAGCAGTTACTGTAAGCAACCTGACTTGATTCGGCATTGAATTACCCAAAAAGGGTTTATATGCCGTAAAACAAAAAACAACCAACCAACCAACTTATCTATCTCATAGTGTATTAGGGACCTTTAATTTGACATGTCAAATTTACCCCACCCCTATATTTAACACAATGAAACTTGCATAAAAGTTATTAATATATTCTTGAAAATATTTATACCATTCGAAAGAAGAAACATTAAAAAAACTTCTGATGATTTTTTACAAAACATTTCAGCTTACAGAAATGATGAAAATCATGAACGAAAATAATGTTTACCTTTTCGCACCGTTAAATCAATTGAAATTTAACGTAGCAAAAAACAAGTTATGACTACCGACTTAAAAAAAAATTCTATGAAAAATCTGTCAAATTTTCACGAAAATTTCGGTATTTTTTGATGAAATTATGTTTGAAATAGGTTTTTCCTAAAATATATTACGGGAAATATTTTTTACTGGGTCTCTCCACTCTTTATTTTTTAAAATGTTTCTTCTTTTGAAGAGAAGGTGTTATTTTAAGCAAAGTGCTGGAGGAGTGAATGCTTAATCCGATGTAGGAATTCTTGGATTATCTGATCGACTTACCGTAATATATAGGCGTATCATGCGACTGAGACTTAAATTAAGACCTTTTACAGCTGGAAATTGTAGGCGTACTAATTGGCCTAGGTCTAGAGTGGACCAACTATTTACACACGCTCAAAGTTTGAATGTTATTTACCTCGCATCCCACTTATGCGGGTATGACACAAGGTCGTTTAATGTAGGAGCACCCACGAACCGAAGCTTATGGTGGTCATCAGCGACCCCCCCCCCAAGTGCTCAACCCCAGGGGGATGGGGAGCATATATACATATATTTCAGTCTGTTCATATCTATCTATCTATCTATCTATCTATCTATCTGCCCCAGTCTGTTCATATCTATCAATCAATCAATCAATCAATCAATCGCTGTCCTGGGTACGACATTAAACTATCTGATGGTGAAATTCCAGTCCTAGGGCTCAAGGATTGTGAAGCACTCCTTCATCACCATTGCTCCCAGGTCCACTCTGACCCGGATTGATAGTACCTGTTAGGGTCCCATCTATGGATTGAATAGAAAAAATATTGACTTTTAAAAAATTGAGTATCTTTCAAGAATGAATAAAACAAAAACGTCTTAATGGGCATAAAATGACCCAATGGGTTGACGTGCCGTAAAAACGATCCACCAACCAACGAACCAAACAGCCAGCCAACCAACCAACCAACTCTCTCTCTCTCTCTCTCTCTCTCTCTCTCTCTTATATATATTATATATATATATATATATATATATATATATATATAACACTGTACGTTGGATTACTATTACTTTTTCTAGTATACTAGTGCCAACCATACACATTATATATATATATATATATATATATATTAATTGAGGAAATGTGCTATTTGTTTTTGTCAGCCCGCAGGATAGCGGCAAATTAGGCGTCGTAGTAGGCGTTTTAGATATTTTATAGAAAGTTCCATCTGACATGAACAATTACAGCTATGAAAAAGAAAGAAAATAATCAAACAAACCACAAAAAAGAAACATACATACACACACCAAAAAAATAAAAAAAATAAAAACAAAACAACACAACAACAACAAAAAAACAAAACAAAAAAAAAAAAAAAACGGGCAAAGTAACCTTTAGAATAGACAGACAATTTAGTCATTTTTCTCTCATCTGCTTAATAACCTGTCTGTTGTATTTCGGGGAAACACCTTAACTATTTTAGGTATTAAAAAAAAAGAAAAAAAAAAAAAAAAAAAAAAGAAAGGAAAAAAAAAAAAAGAAAGAAAAAAGAAAAAAAAAAGAAAAAAAAAAAAAAAAAAAATCAACAAAAAACAACAAAACGTTTTATGAATTTGGTCAGTAGCAATGTTATACAGTTTTAGTAAAATTAGAAACTAAAAAATAAAAAAAAAAATTGCAAAATTGTTTACGTTCAAATCTTTTATTAGATAATACCAATCCTTCCCCAGGAGCAGGATGTAACACAAGGTCAATTTCTTAAGCGGAATTTAACAGGTTTTAATTCAGAGTTTTCCTTCTCCTAGACTGGTTACCTAGCCATGGTTAAAAATCTATCTATCTATCTATCTATCTGTCTATCTATATATCTATCTGCCCCAGTCTGTTCATATCTATCAATCAATCAATCAATCAATTAATCTATATATCTATCGTTGCCAGGGATCATATATATATATAAATATATATATATATATATATATATATATATATATATATATATATATTTCAGTCTGTTCATATCTATCTATCTATCTATCTATCTATCTATCTGCCCCAGTCTGTTCATATCTATCAATCAATCAATCAATCTATATATCTATCGTTGTCCTGCTATTTACCCATAGCTGGAGGGAGAACTGGATTCATACCTTTCCAAAGGGTATTAACGCCATGTGAAATGCAAACAGCTTTGTCTAGGAATTGAACTCAGGTCGACGAGTCCATTTCCTACCACTCTAACCATTAGACCATACGCCTCCTTGATTGATAATGGTCATATAAGAAGAATCAAATTGAGGGTTTAGCTCAGTCGGTAGAGCACCGGCCTTGGAATTGCAAGATTCCTTGTTCGATACCGGTTCCCGCCAGCTCAGCGTATGAGTACCACAGATTGGGTAATCTGATCTGTGGGGTAAAGTCGGGAACTGACGGTAGGTGTGGCGCTCCACCTCAGCAAAATAATCGCCCCAGTCTAGCGCTAGCGAAAAGGGATAGACTCCCTCGCTGTACGGCTGATACCGACAATGGGCCACTCAAACCAACTTTTTATTACGAAATCAGAGCACCCCGGTAATACCTCACCACATCACCAGCATTTGTTGGTGCCCACGAGTGGTCTCACAAAGGAACCAGATTACTCTGACTCTCGGGCAGCATCTCGGGGGGGGGGGAGGGGGCTAAAGTCGGTATCAGCCAGACAGCGAGGGAGTCTACCACTCTTTTCACTAGCGCTAGTCCAAGGAGATTGTTTTTTTTAGCGTCTGAGACGGAGCGTCGCACCTACATTCAGCTCCTCACTTTACTGCATAGATACCTGTGTGATGAGTTGGCGAGGGCCGACATCGAACCTGGAACCTTGTGGTTCCTTGTGGGACATTCTACCGACTGAGCTAAAAGTGCAAAGGAGAGATGGATGCAACTGAGTTTAGGGGAGGAAGGAAAGGAACTGACCCACTTCTGAATTTACCTACATTTACCTACATTCTGCTGCTGCTGCTGCTGCTGCTGAGACTTGGAATTCCCGGGATCAGTCTCACCCCATATCTATCTATTGAAGAGGAAGATAAAATATTAAAAAGAGGGCTGAGCTCTGATTCTTGAGTGCTGAAGCAAGATAGACATTTTAGGTTATTTCCTATAACCCCAACCTAAAAAAAGGGGAACCACTCTGAATGAATTTTATCTGATAATTAATCTATGGGCCGGGCTAGCCCAGTCGGTATTGCGTTCGGCTAGAAACCACAAGGTTCCTAGTTCGATACCAGCCCTCGTCAACTCAGCGTATGAGTAGTACAGGGATCTGTGCGGTAAAATAAGGAGCTGATGGTAGGTGTGGCGCTCCACCTCAGATGCTAAAAATAATCTCCTTGATCTAGCGTTAGTGAAAAGGGGATAGACTACCTCGCTGATTGGCTGATACCGACTTTAGGCCACTCCGACGACTTTACTTTTTACTTTTAATCTACACGTTATTTTCCCATTAAACTAACCCTAAACTCTAACCCTAAACCTTAACCATAACCCTAACCCTAACCCCGTCATCTTTTTTCCTAGTAGATCAATGAATAAATAAATAATTTATCAATCAATCAGAGTGGTTCCCCCTTTTTAGGTTGGAGTTATAGGAAATAACCCATTTTTATCCATACGTAGCTAAACCCGTAATTTTTGATGGGCACTATGCTAACGAATAAATACTTAAAAGAAAATAGTAAAAATTAGAAATACAGACGCTCGAATTCTTGGCATTATTTATTTATTTGATTGATTTGAGCATAATCTGTTTTGATGGCTTGTTTAAATTTCAAGTTGTTCGTATTCCCTACGGGCATTTGCTCCATATTTCCAACTAGAAGTGGCTACCCGGCGTCGCCTGGGTAGAGGGGGATTTTTTAAAGTTAGTCCCGCACATCCATTATTACTGAATCGTGAGTTGAATCCTCGTGGGATGCCCCATTTAAATCCCTATGTAAAAAAAAAAAACAGACCTTGCATTGATCCAGCTACTCTGAAAATAAATGTTAATGTCTACTATCTAAAATATTAAATGAAAAAAAATCCATGCTGTTATCCGTTAAATTTCATTTTTTTAACTTTCTTCACAAATATAAATCAAATCTTTATTATTTTTGCTCAAAAACCAAGCCCTGGTGATATTTAATGTGTCTATATATTTACTTTGTCCTTAATTGTTTTATTTTCGAAGTTTCCTCCGGACATACACATACACACAACCCCCCTTTATATATGTATAGATTACTAAAAAAAAGAACACATACGTATAGCGTGAGGGTTCGAGTACCAATCCCAAAAATTTCATTCTGGCAAAATGTCAGAGTCGGACCTCAGCAAGGATTCTTTACAGGAGACATGAAACCCTTCTGATGATAACTCAAATCTCGGTCACCCTAAACACACACACAACTCACCCGGAATAAATGTTGTTGTCTGCTAATTCCATATTTTAAGTAGGGGGTCCCCAAACAACGTTTGTTTACCAATAGGGATTGTTCGGTTGTGGGTAAGCAAGAAGAGCAAAGGTAACACTTTCAGAAGTACGAATATCCACAGGAGGTTTTGAAAGTTATTCAACTTATTCGTTTCCATAGAAAATACTGCATACACAGGAAGCACTATAACAACGTTATATAGAGCAGAATTTCAGCTACAGAACTGTCGGCGGGGGCATTAGAATGCACCGACTGCACCTCTGTAAGACTCTCCAATGGGGCCACCTGTTGGCCGTGGGTGGCGACCCCTGATGCTTAATGATAGAACCCAGTTGGTTTAGCAGTCCATGACTTGCAACACTCTACTTTGGTCCTTACTTAGGCTAGACGGGCGGTCAGAGACACCCACTTCGATCAAGCGGCTGGTCATGTCAAGCTCTAGCACCTATACGATTGTCCCAACCCGATTTCCCTTATGGCAACCCCCAACCCTTTTTATCATATGGGTGCAAGAAGGCGGTGGCTGAGGGTCTACATGTCCTACATGACGTTAAACTCAATCTGATGGTGAGTTTCCAGTTTTGGAGGTTTGGGGAATGTGGAGCACTCCTTTCATCACCATTGCTCCCTGGTCCACTCTGACCCGGAGGATAGGAGGATTGGAGTAAATCCGACAGAATGTGGAAAAAAGAGGGAAAAATGTAGACAAAAGAACAAACCCAGACAAGTAGATGCAGGAGATATATTTCGCTGTGCCTTGAGCACGGCTTCTTCAGTCTTTATTTTAACATTTTGAGCGTCATGTGTTTTTATAGAAGGGAAAGTAAACGGGTGAGGGGTGAATTTTGTGATGATATATATATATATATATATATATATATATATATATATATATGATATAAGATCTGAAACACGTGTTGCATATGTAAAACAAAAAGAATTAAAACATTTTTTTTCTGAGAACAAAATACATTTTGCGGACCTTCTTTTTTTTTTTTATTATAAAATATTGAATTTTCTCCCGTTGGAAACAGAACAACATTTTATATATATATATATATATATATATATATATATATATCGCTTCCGGTAGAAATTCGCTTCCGTCTTAGTAAATATTTTGTTTATGTTGATAATGGTATCTCTGCTAGATGTTGTAGAGTCAGTGTACGATGTAGTATGTGAGAAACCGCTTAGAAGTGACCTTGTTGACGTCAAAAAAGAGAGTTGTGTATATATGTATGATAAAATAAAAGAGATTGGGAGAATTGGAAGCAAAGAAGATCTTTTTATTTTTTTATTTTTTTGTTTTGTTTTGTTATTCCTTCTTTTCTTTTTCTCCTTTACTCTTTTTATTCGAATGCAAAGAAAGAAGAAAAACTTGCTCACCACTTGATCGTCGGAATGTGTACGCTGTTCTCATTTGGCATTCACATCGTTTGCAATGGTACAGCAGGTTGGACCACTTGCTTATTTGCACACTGTTGGCCAAATATGGAAATCTCAGGGAACCACCGATTATGTAATATATTCTGATTTCTTACTGTCATTATCTATCTATCTATCTTTCTATCTATCTTTCTATCTTTTTATCTATCTGTCTGTCGTTTGATCTATCTCTGTCTATTCACATCTATGTATATATATATCTATCTGAAACTGAAAAATGTATGTATGTATGTATGTATGTATGTATCTATCTATCTATTTATTTGAGAATGTTTATCTATCTATCTGACAGACAACTGTTCATATAGAACTGAGACCTATCTATCTATCTATCTATCTATCTATCTATCTATCTATCTATCCCTCTCTCTTTCTCCGTCTCATTTCTCTCTCTCTCTCTCTCTCTCTCTCTCTCTCTCTCTCTCTATATATATATATATATATATATATATATATATATATATATTAAATGTCGAAACAGATTCTGTCAGCAAACTATTAACATCATTTGTTTTTTCTAAAAATTTTAAATTCATACTGTCGGATTAACTTCCATTTACTTCATATATATATATATATATATATATATATATATATATATATATATATATATATAGATTGATAGATAGATAGATAGATATACAACTGATGTCACAAATTCCTTAGTTATTTAGTCCATGATTTTATTTCTTTAAATCTCAATTATTAAGAAAACTGTTTTATATTATTAGTACTTTTGACCTTATACACGTACCCAAAGCATCCAATTGTATTTACATATATAACAAAATATCTTATTATATTGAAGATTATGTACTTGTCGGTCTGTAACCTAAACTACATCACCACTGACGTCACAATTCCTTTAGTTATTTATGCCACATTTTTCATGATTTTATTTTTAATCGAATTGAATTTTTAATTGAATTTATCAATTTGATTGTTTATTGTATCCATGTTATTTATAACATCAATACTGTATATACTGTAAATACAATTGTTTATAATAATATGCAATACTATTTGCATATACACCCAAATAGCAGTTTACAGTGTGAATAGGGAGACTAATTTGCATGGTGGTCAGTAAAATTTGATTTTGATAAGTATTTGCCGGATTTTAAGTGAATAACTATGAGCAAAATACCCGTCAATAAATCTTAAAAGAAATCCATTAACAAAAAGAAATAACTGTGATTTTATCAATAAATTTAGGTGAATTAGGAAAAATTATTTTTATTATGTTCGCTTGAAACAGATGAGCATTATAGCTTTCGCGCGTTAACCCCTGTCTCTATCGTTACCCTACTTTCTTTCTTTCTTTCTTTCTCTCTTACTTTCTTTCTCCCTTTCTTTCTTTCTTTCTTTCTTTTTTTCTCTTCTTTCTTTCTTATTATATCTATTCTTTATCGATTCTCCTTTTCCTTCCCATTCTTTCTTTATGATAAAAACGGAATGGTCAATTATTTAGGTGAGATGACGACACTCATAAAAAACAAGAATTTGGTGATAAGCGACACCAGATAATCAGGATTAATATTTTTTTGCATTTCATCTTGGACACTTTGGACGGTCTCATTTTTAACCTGAATATGTTGCAATATGATAACGGTCAGAAGATTAAGGAACAAGAGTATTAATATATAGATATTAAAGATACTACTAATCAACTTGCAAGCACGTTATACTTATGATGTTCAAAATCATCCTAAACATTATTTTAAACAGGTGCATTTGACCGACGCCCTTTTGAATAATTCCTTGCAAGTATCTTTAATATAGGGACTGGCAAACTGAGCCTAAATTGGGTTTTTGACAAAATGACTTAATGACTTAAATAATTTACCAAAAATCAGGGAATTATCGGATTTTAATGAAATTTTCAGTGTTTATTTATCAATGAATGATCTTTATAATGCATTATTTAAACAAATAGTTTTAAATCTTTTAAAAATAAACTGCATATGTAATTATATTTTTCTTTTTTTTATGATGGTTATTATGTTACTACTTATCGATTTAGACAAAGTTTAACCTTAAATAATAGATTTAATTATTCTTAATTCGCTTTTAAAACTCGTAGTATCCGATTTTTTTTTTTTTGCTAGTCCATACTTTAATATCTACAGGTATTTGCCTCTCATCCCACTTATGAGGGCGTGACACAAGGAAATTTTTATGTGGGCCCACCCACAAGCCGAGACTCATGGGTGGCAGGTGGAAAAAATTGCGTCGATCCCGTCGGCCTTTCCCCTCAAGGGGGCGCCTCAGGCGCTGGGCAATAAACCCAGCCCTGCCCCTTTAGTTCGAAGGGGCAGGTATTGCCTGCGGTGATGACTCCCTGGGATCGACGCCGTTAATTATAGCAATCCCCACCCGAGGGACGGGTTTGCATAGTATCTTTAATATCTACATATTGATACTCTTGTTCCTTAATCTTCCGACCGTTATCATCTTGCAACATATTCTGGTTAAAAAATGAGACCTTCCAAAGCGTCTAAGTTGAAATGCAAAAAAAATATTAATCCTGATTATAACTTAGACAGGACTCTAACATGTACGACTGCGCTGGGTAAGAGAGAGTGGATTTCGGTGCAATGGCAATGAACGTGGGGTGGGGTGTGTGGGGTTCACTCAAGAACCAGACTCGTCAGAGCTCCAGAAGAGGAGCCAGGTCACCGGATATAGGTCACCGGATATAGATAAACTACAGGCGGTGTAGGTAGCTGCTTGATATTAAAGAAAATATTATCTGCAATTTACGCAAATATTCTGAAATGTTAGATGAATTCCAAAGGAGGTATGTGATCAATGGTTGACCAGTTCTGCGCACCACTCGGTGAGTTACAACCCTAACTCCCCCCCAAAAAAAAACAGACACCATCTTTCTCTTCTCTTGTGAGCCAACTGGACCATATGACCTTTAGGCACCTCTTTTGCGATCTCGATTCATAAGGACATTTTTTCATTTACACCGTCAAAATCCGGTTGTTTGTGATTGTTTTGGGGTTAGGGTTAGGGTTAGGGGTTAGTTTTATGATTTAAAAAAACCCTCTAAAAATCGTCTGTTAACAAACAACCGGATTGTGTAAATGAAAAAAATGTCCTTATGAATCGAGATCGCAAAAGAGGTGCCTAAAGGTCATATGGTCCAGCCAACCTAAAAAAAAAAAAAATATTCCGCATCCCTGAACATACTGCCCTGTCGGTTGTAGCATTACCGACTGCACCTCTGCAGAGGGGTAAGACTCCTCCTATAGGGCTATCTGTTGGCCGTGGCGGTGACCCGTGATGGAACTCTGGTGGCTGAGAAGTCCATGACTTGCAACATTTCACTTTGGTCATTACTTAGGCTAGACGGTCGGTCGGAGAGGCCCCCTCCAACCAATCGGCTGGTTACGTCAAGTCCTAGAGCTTATATGATTACCCCAACCCTATTGCCCTTATGGCAACCCCCAACCCTTTTTATCATATGGGTGCTAGAAGGCTGTAGCTGAGGGTCTTCATGTCCTGGGTATGACGTTAAACTCTATCTGGTGGTGAGGTTCCAGTTCTGGAGGTCTGGGGAAAGTGGAGCACCCCTTCATCACCATTGCTCCCTGGTCCACTCTGACCCGGAGTGGTAGCACCTGCTAGAGTCCCATCTATGGGTTAAATAGAAAAATGTGTTTATAAGAATTGAGTATCCATTAAGAATGAATTTATTTCAAAACTTTTTCGGCATTAAATAACCCACTGAGGTTGATATGCCGTAAAACAAAACAAAACAAAACAAACCCTGAACATAAACTTTATGACTTATACTTTTCTCCCCAACCTGTTCACCATAGGTCGGATGTGACACAAGGTCGCAAGTATTGAGCATCCAGCAAGGATCGAACTCGATATTCATTTGTAATGGATATGCGACCAATTTTTCGTTTACAACAGATGTCACCAAACTACGGCCCACGGATCGGATCAGGCCCGCAGAAGCATTTTATCAGGCCCGCCGACGGCACTTGCATTTGTTATGTTTTTGATAATGTTTTGGAAATAAATATGTTGGTTAAATTTGTTTTTGTGCATCTTACGCCACTCATCCATGAATATAACATGAAAAGATAAATTTTGTTTTACATCTTTTTCTCAGAGCTTTCGTTCTGGCGAGCAAATATTGAACACAATAATAATGTGGCCCGTGCTCGTTATTTTCCCAGTTATCCGGCCCAAACATGAAAAAAGTTTGGTGATCCCTGATTTACAAGGACAGAATCATGTGCTGTCATAAGTTTAACGCAAAGCTCTTAGACTCACATTACATATAGGCGATTAAAAAAATGTTAACATTTTTTTATGGAACACCTTAATGTACAATTTCAAGCAACCTCCATCTGTTTATCATCCCAGTCAATACTTCTTTGAAATGTTACTCCAGGTGGTCTCCATAATATCAGTTCCGTATCACAAAATTACCCTCATTGAAGTGCTAGCGTTTGCTGAATCACCCGTGAAAGTTTCAAAGAATGTGTTGACAGTGATGATAAACAGGTTGGTTGGTTGGATTTTACGGCATCTCAATTCTTGGGTTATTTTATGCCGAAGACGTTTTTGTTTTATTTATTCTTGTTGGGTATTACTTTTTTTAACTTGTTTTTTTTTGGACCATACGACCTTTAGGCACCCCTTTTGCTTTGCTGATTCATAAGTACATTTTTTTCATTTACACCGTCAACATCCGGTTGTTTGTTAACAGACGATTTTTAGAGAGTTTTTAGAATTATAAAACTAAACCCTAACCCTAACCCTAACCCATAATCCTAACCCCTCTGTTTAAAAGGGAACATGCTGTCAACACACACACACACACATACACACACACACACACACACACACACACACACACACACATATATAATATATATATATATATATATATATATATATAAAGTAAAGAAATAACAAAAGACTTAGATATTTAGCATTATAGTCTATTTCAGGGAGCTTAGACAAATTGTCTAACTCTCCCGACTCATCAGATGTGAATATATATATATATATATATATATATATAATATATATAGAGAGAGAGAGAGAGAGATAGAGGGAGAGAGAGAGTGAGAGCAGTACAAATAGAAGTACGTGCTACCGGCAGTTTAACATGCAGTGCTCTTTGATTGGGTCTCTTTAGAACTCAGGAAATGCTTCTAGGCAGATTTTCTGAAAGTTTTAGCATCGCGTAAGAAAGGGGGGGGGCGATTACATTTCGACTCCTTTGCGGCAAAAAGATGACTCAGTCAGTCCGGCATTCACACACACAATAAAATAACCGAAAACGGATTACTCCCCAAGAATGGGTACGCGTACACACACACACACACACACACACACACACACAATTTACACAATTTACACAAAAGAATAAGGTGGGGGCGCTCACACGAACAAAGAGGTAAACCCGTTGGTTATGAATATGTAACAGATATTTGAATGTTAGTGATTGCCACATTATTAACTAGAAGCGACTACCCGGCGAAGCTTGGGTAGATGATAAAAAACATGGTTTAACAATCATTTGCAGATATTTTACTACTGAATAGCGAGTTCGATCCTCGCAGGATGACCCATAAAATCATCACGTAAAAAAGATCTTATTTTAATCCGGCCTGGTGGGAAGTTTGGGACTTTTTTTTGCTCAGAGTAGAGGAAATGACATCACATAATGATATAGTACGACATTTTAATTCAATGATTAACTATATTTAAAAAAAAAAAAAATGACGCCATTAAATTTCAATTTAATTTTTAGATGTATTCGAAAACATAAATCAAATCTTCATTATTTTTGCTCAAAAACCAAGCCCTGGTCATATTTAATGTGTATATATATTTACTTTGTGGTTAATTGTTTTATTTTCGAAATTTCCTCCGGACATACAAATATACACACAACTGCCCTTTATATATGCATAGATGGCCTTGTGTAAATCTAACCTTAGTTTGATAATACACGCTTATTGATTATCAGATGTATGCATTAGGAGTGATCGGTATATATATATATATATATATATATATATATATATATATATATATATATATATATATATGACCAATTTTTGAGCTTTTATTTTACCAAATACACACACACACACACATATATATATATGGTAAAATAAAAGCTTAAAAATTGGTCATTTTGCAGTTATAGATCTATTTCTATATATATATATATATTGTGATTGAGTGTGGCCACTTTTTGTGTTTTGCTTCAGCACCAGCCTGTGATTTGTGTATCTCAAAATGACACCATAACCCAGCGTGAGAGCAACAGCTCACTCCACCGACCGGACATTGCCGATCATTTTTCCGAATAAGGAGAGAGAGAGAGAGAGAGAGAGAGAGAGAGAGAGAGAGAGAGAGAGAGAGAGAGAGAGAGAGAGAGAGAGAGAGAGAGAGAGATACACATATATTTATATATATTTGCGAAAGTGAGCATATGCATGAGAATATATGTATCTGTCTTTATAAAATGTATGCAAACATTGATATCAGTCTATCGGTCCACCCAGCTATCAATATTTCTTTCTTTAATTTTTTCTCTTTTTGTCTATATCCTCTTCTCAATATGTTTCTGTCAATCTACCTATATCTATCTATCTATCTATCTATCTATCTATCTATCGATCTGTTTATCTTAGCTTGTCCAAAATCTATCCATCAATGTTTCAGTCTATCTAAGAATATTCATATCAGTCTATCTATCTATCTATCTATCTATCGATCTATCGATCTATCTGTCTTAGCTTGTCCAAAATCTATCTATCAATCTGTCAGTCCATCTAGCTAAGAATGTTCATATCTATCTATCGATCTATCTATCTTAGCTTGTCCAAAATCTATCTATCAATCTGCCAGTCCATCTATCTAAGAATGTTCATATCTATCTATCTATCTATCTATCAATCAATCTATCGATCTATCTTAGGTTGTCCTAAGCAGATTCGAACTATTTCCGCTCGTAACTTCTAGTGATAGATACTAAATATATTTATATACATATAGGGCCGGTTTAGCTCAGTCGGTAGAGTGTTCGGCTAGGAATCACAAGGTTCTTGGTTCGATACCGACCCTTGCCAACTCAGCGTATGTGTAGCACAGGTATCTGTGCGGTAAAGTGAGGAGCTGATGGTAGGTGTGGCACTCCACCTCAGATGCTGAAATAATATCCTTGGTCTAGCGCTAGTGGAAAAGGGGATATATCCCTCACTGTCTGGCTGATACCAACATTAGGCCGCCCCGACGACTTTACTTTACTTTATATATATATATATATATATATATATATATATATATATATATGTGTGTGTATATATATATATATATATATATATATATATGAAAAATGTACTCATACCTATAGGTATGAGTACATTTTTCATTTATCTATATATATGTACATAGATACTTTGCTAAGCTTACTCACACACTCACACACATATACGCATATATATAGGCATGTGTGTGTGTGTGTGTGTCTCTCTCTCTCTCTCTCTCTCTCTCTCTGTCTATGTGTCTGTGTGTGTCTATGTGTCTGTGTGTGTCTGTGTCTGTATGTCTATGTGTCTGTGTGTGTCTATGTGTCTGTGTGCGTCTGTGTGTGTCTCTGTGTGTGTGTCTATGTGTCTGTGTGTGTGTGTGTGTGTCTATGTGTCTGTGTGTGTCTGTGTGTGTGTGTATGTATGTGCCAGTATAAGAGTATATTCTTGTGTAAACAATCCAAATTGAGACCTCTTAAGTAGCATGCACGTTTTTGGTTAAGGAAGCTAACTTAGAGACCAAAAAGCTTAGAATGAACGTGAATGCCGTGTGTGTATGTAGGAGGGGGTGAGGGTTTCGTGGTATGTCTGTGCTGCTTTTGAGAACGGTACGCAGAGGGAAGGTATAAAGAAGGTGTAAGGACTTGCGCATTAAAAAAAAAAAATATATATATACGTACATATATATATATATATATATATATATAACGATAGAATCGTGTTTTTATTTGGCGCATTCCACAAGAAGTATGTTGCTGAGTGAGAATTTGTGCATCTTTTGAGGAAGCACAGTTCTTCATTTCCGTTGTTGTTGTTGTTGTGGTTGTTGTGATTGTTTTTATCGACGTCCGCTCATTAAACGTTGTTGCTTGAGGTTCAAACCTGAAATCTTCGAGTTTTTTTTTCATACCTTATTCTAGCGTTTCTCAACCGGTGGTCCCCGGAACCCCAAGGTTCCGCAAAAGCTATACAAGGGTTCAGCGAAAACAAATGACATAAGCTAATGTACTTTTTACTTTTTTATTTAATTACTCTCCAAATTACGCTGAAATCCAGTGCTACCCAGCAACTCCTGCGACACTACCGCTGCCAAACTGCATAGGCTTCTTACCTTTGCTTTGGATCACAGCGGCAGTGTGGAGAGGGGGGGGTTTGCTGTTTGGGCAACAGCTCATTCTCCATATGAACCCGCCAAGGCCATGTAGTTCTGAAAGAAAAGAAAGAAATTTGGACACTGTTCCATCGTCTCTAGTAAACGGAAGGATTCCATCCTACTCCAAAAACACCAACCACAATCGGATAAAGGTAGTGCCACCTTTATCTTCATGTTCTATAGTTTTTTTCAGTTCTCTAGCAAGGTCCAAGTATTTGTCTATATGTATCTCAAACTCACATAGAATTTTATGTCTTATTCTCTAGGACGGTTTCCGGTTTGCGTAGATAACATTTGGTAGCATGGTCAAAATACAGTTTCTTCTTCTTCTTCTTCTTCTTCTTCTTCTTCTTTTCTTCTTCTTCTTCTTCTTCTTCTTATTATTATTATTATTATTATTATTATTATTATTATTATTATTATTATTATTTTCACTCCTTTTGAGTTTTTCATATCAGCGTTAGCTGATGGTATTTCACTGGAGGCTGAGTAACAACAAGTCTCCTCGGGTCTCCAGTACTCTTCTGAGTATTCTAGCCGATTGCAACAGTGTAGTAGTCTGGATAGTTTCAATTCTTCCTCTGATTTCCAGATCCTCCAGTCTTTTTCCCAAGCTTTTTGGGACCGTTCCAAGTGCACCAACTACAATTAGAATCACTTTCACTTATATATATATATATATATATATATATATATATATATATATATGACTACTCTCGTTTACACTTTTTTACGTTCTGTTGTGCGTATTACCAAACTCTAATGGCCCTAAGGGGATTCTACTTAAATGTTGAGACATATAATTCACCGCCTTTTATTATTATTATTATTATTATTATTATTATTATTATTATTATTATTATTGTTGTTGTTGTTGTTGTTAGTTAATCAACCCTATTTTTCTGGATTCATATATTCCTATCTAACACTGATAATTTTCAAACTGTTCCATTTGATCCATAGAGGGTATCATAACAAGTTACTATCACTCCGTGGCAGAGTGGACCTGGGAGTAATGACAATAGATAGGTGACCCCAATTTCTCCAGTAGATGCAGTTTAGTGTCATACATAGAACACCTACTTTTTTGGGTGGGTGGGTCTAATTTCTCTGAACAGGACACAGTCAGCCTATTCAAAGGCCCCAGAACGTCATAGACGGTATCATAACAAGTTACTATCACTCCGGGTTAAAGTGGACCTGGGAGTAATAACAACAAATAGATGACCCCACACTTTCTAGTAGATGCATTTTAGTGTCATACATAGTGTTGGCGTTTTTTTCTTATAAGGCGTGTGTCAAATGCTCACTTCTACTTATAGACTCGCCGATAATCATGTGACCAACCTATTGGCCAACCACTGGCAGTACTCTGCTGCTGATATTGTATTTACATCAGCTGTTCTGATCTTAGCTACTTACACCTGCTTTGAACCTTCGTGGACGACGGAACATAGGATTATATCACTGGACCTTTTGACACTACGTAGGATTCCAAAATTCAGGACTTATTCACTTACCAAAGGATTCTATAGTTCAGGACTTACTTACTTTAAGTCCTTTTTAACTGGCCAAGGATGGTGGTCAGAAACTTAACAGGTTATGGGCCCAGCACGCTTCCACTACTTTTTTTTTGGGGGGGGGTCTAATTTCTCTGAACAGGATGCTGTCGGCCTATTCAAATATCCCCGAGCGACAGGGCGGGTATTTCTAAAGAGCAGTTGATGTAATTAAAGAACTTATCAAGTGAAACTCTGTGAAGTATTTCTGAGATAATCGTCCGAGAAACTTGCAAAATAACGCCTACTTGTTTATTCTGTGATTTTCCTTCCACCTTTTAAGACTCTCCGAAATTTTACGCATTCCAGCAATGGGCGATAATTGCCTTCCTCGCCGATTAGAAGCATTTTTATTGGTCTGAAATTCTTCAGAAGATTCAATTCGTCTATCCGGTTTTCAACTGCCTATATATCTTTCCCTTGTGTTGCATAGCGCCTTCTTCACTGGCACTAAATAATTATAATGTTGCATACCTCTTTCTTTAATTCTATTTCTTGGCCGTCTTTGGTATTCTGATCGTCTTTGGTATTTCTTCTATCATCTTGACTTGGTCTGGAATCTTCTAAGTTCTGGACTTTCTTCTAAGGCTTAACGTTTGGAGTTGACTTGGGGGATTTCAGGTCTGGTCTTCTATTGCTATGTTCTCGCTGGCTGGTCGTCCTGGATTCATTTTTTAGTCTTGTTACCAAGACATTCATCAACCACAAGAACATATTACTTATACAAACTTTTATTTCCTTAACTATACATTTCATGTAACTAAATATCTGACTAACATAGCGCGCGTGAATTCCAGTTTTAGGCAGGACCTAAAATGGCCGACTTCTCTGCCTGACGTCTAACTGCAAACTGGGGATACAAAAGGTCCCACCTGACTTCACATATTTGGCGGGCTTCTGTAATTGTCTATGGAAAGACCCGGCCATGATATGAAAAGGGTCATCCCCTCAGAATTACAGGGATTGACAATAATCTTATGCAACCGCATAGATTATGTAACACTTGGAGGCACGTAGTGTTATGGTTAACGTCGCTGGAAATGGACACGGAGAGACAAGTTCAAATCCTTGACGAGGTTGTTTGAATTTCACTTAACGGTAAGGGAAATGTATGAAGCCAACAATTCTCCTTCCAGATATAATTATCAAATCCTATTGCCCTTAGGCCAACCCCAAACCTTTTTATCATATATGTGCTAGATGGCGGTGACTGAGGGTCTTAGTGTCCTGGGCATGACGTTAAATTGTATCCAGTGGTGAAGTTCCAGTTCTGGAATTCTGGGGAATGTGGAGTACCCCTTTATCGTCATTACTCCAAGGTCCTCTATGGCTCGGAGTGGTAGTACCTTTTAGGGTCCCACCTATAGGTTAGATAAAAAAATGAGTTCTGAAAAAAAAAAACACCTGTAAATTGGTTACCAACGGTTATTGCCTTGCACTTTAACAATTTATTTAAAAACAATTTACCTATAAACTACTTCCTAACAAATTACCTATAAAAAATAAATGAATAAAATAAAAGATTTGGTATTAAATAACCCACAGGGTTGATATACCGTTAAAACTAAATCAGACGAAAACCACTGTAGCAATTGTCCGCCCCTGTTGGGTGGACATGGGACCAAAAGGATTATCTCCCCTTGCTGCCAGGTTTTCGCCCATAGGTGGCTGCTGTATTCAAGCAGTAGCCCGGGAAATCTCAGTCTCTTTCTCTCAGCCTGGCAATTACTATGCATAGCATAAACACGTGTTACTATATCCATTGATTGAGATTTTTGCCCCCCAACCAACTATCAGTAAGTGACATTCCTTCCGGGACTCTTAATCACTACTTTGGGTCTTAGTCCTACATCCTTTGTGTATCTTTTTATGTATCTATTTCTATATCTATACTGTAGCCTGTCATGTATGTATTTTCTCCACGTGCTCACAGAATAAAAGTCTATGATTGTTATTATATATAACTTCTTTGTCGGATTAATTCATGTACACATATACACCCACGTTGGAAGGTTACTTTGAGCCTTCTAACATATAAGAACATTCTCATCTTATACTATTTATAACAACCGGTCATTGTCTGTTATGGTAATTTACCACGGACGCATGAACTCTTCCAACTATAAATAGCAGCAGGTTCTGCACTTAAGCAAGAGTTGATATTTCATATCTTACTGTACTTTGTCATGAGTTATGTATACCTGTCATGTATGTATTTTCTCCACGTGCTCACAGAATAAAGTCTATGATTGTTATCATATATAACTTCTTTGTCGGAGTAATTCATGTACACATATGTACACACGTTGGAAGGTTACTTTTAGCCTTCTAACATATTGTAAGAACATTCTCATCTTATACCACCAAAGCCACCATCACCATCATTAAAATCATCATAATCTTCCCATTTCATACCATCATCATCAGAATTACTTTTTTTTATTTACTTTTTTGTTTTTGTTTTTTTGTTTCTTTCTCTGAAGTACTTTTATCGACTTTCCTTGTCACCTTTTCTGAATTTCATTCATCTTTTTTTTCTTTTTTTTTTTCTTTCCAGACCCCAAGTACAAGCCATCTTCGACAAATACCAAAAGAACTTGGTGCGTCGATTGTTAAAACAAGACGCCATTGATCTTTTTCTCACCGAGTTCGGACTCTCCAGCGAGCAGGCCGAGAGTATGTTCGACATGTTTGACAGAGACAAAAATGGCGAACTAAGCCTTTGGGAGTTCCACCAATTCTATACAATGATTGGCGACCAGTGAGTATCAACAATTCACTTTTATCCTCTTCACATATATCTCTTCATTCTTTTTTTTTTAGTCAATTTAACATGAAGACAAATTAAAACATTAATAGATAAATAAAAACAAAATAGATTTAATAGCTATTTACACACACACACACACACACACACACACACATATATATATATATATATATATATATATATATATATATATATGTGTGTGAAAATGGAAAAAGAAATTGAATCCGACAATATGAGGAAAAATGAGTAAAGAAAAGAAATGTAGATGGATAAAATGAATTTAATCGATATCACTTACACATGTGTTTCGGTCAGTTTATGTGTGTGAAAATATTTCGCACACATAGAAGAATCGACCTTCATCAGAGTGAACATTTATTTTGAATGAAAAAAATCGTTGGGAAAAAAACAACAGAGATTTTTGGAAATATTCGAAAATCGAATTTTTAAAAATTTGGAACGCTGAAATAGAATGTTGAAATAGATCGTTATGATTTGGATATTTGTTTTTCTAGTGGTTATATATATATATATATATATATATATATATATATATAATATATATATATATATATATATATAAAGGGTTTAAAATAAAATCCAAGATAAAAAAGGAAGCCAATATGTAAAATCAAAGTAATATTTTGCTAGTGTCTTCATTTTATCACACACACACACACACACACACACACACACACACACACACATATATATATATATATATATATATATATATATATATAATCAAATAATATATTATATTATGGATATTAATATCTCGTTACTATTAGTTTCATGCTTACTGCAATCGTCAGACAAGACTCTTAAAAGTTTTGAGTCTCGCCTTTTTTTTTAAATCTACGATCTTGTAAAAATTAGAACCTGATAAAAAGAGAGACGGTATATATATATATATATATATATATATATATATATATATATATATATATATATATATATATATATATATATACCAACCCTTCGCACGAGCAGGATGTGACACAAGGTCAATTTCTTAAGCGGAGTTCAACAGGTTTGAATTCAGAGTTTTCCTTCTCCTAGACCGGTTACCTAGCCAAGGTTAAAGAGCACAGTCTGCCCTAGTATTTATCCATAGCTGGAGGGAGAGTAAGATTCATACCTTTCCCAAGGGTATTAGCGCAAAGTGAAATGCAATTACCACATCCAGGATTTGAACTCGGGGCGACGAGTCCTTTTCCCATGACTTTAACCATTACACCACGCGCTTACATGCTTGGAGGTGTTCAGACATTTAGAGACAACGGCTATTTTTTTCTTCAGACAATGATTGGTAGTATTTTGAAAGAGATAAACAAATACAAAATAAACAAACGAAAGAATTTTCTTAGTTTCTGTTTGCGAAATATCTGTGAGGGTGTTGAGTAATGTCCCTGTGAAATGTTTTTCAGATATAGTTTTAGACGGGCGATAACAGAATACGCCTTTGTGTTACTTATACATCTTTTTGGTGGCACGATTTACGAAACTGATACATTCAAGTTCTCACAGAAATAATTTATCTATACATACATAAAGGGCAGTTTGTGTGTATGTATCTATGTCCATATGAAACTACGAAAATACAACAATTAACAACAAGTAGGTTATTTCCTATAACTCCAACATAAACAAAGGGGAACCACTCTTTACTGATAAATTATTTATTGATCTACTAGGAAAAAAGAAGACGGGGTTAGGGTTAGGATTTAGGGTTAGGGTTAGGGTTAGGGTTTAGGATTCGGTAGAGCGTTCGGCTAGAAACCACAAGGTTCCTAGTTCGATACCGGCCCTCGCCAACTCAGCGTATGAGTAGCACAGGGATCTGTGCGGTAAAGTGAAGAGCTGATGGTAGGTGTGGCGCTCCACCGCAGATGCTAAAAAAAACTCCTTGTCTAGTGCTATTGAAAAGGGGATAGACTCCCTCACTGACTGGCTGATACCGACTTTAGGCTGCCCCGTCGACTTTACTTACTTTTTTACTTAATGGGAAAATAAATATATAATTCATCAGTCAAGAGTGGTTCCCCTTTGTTTATGTTGGAGTTATAGGAAAAACCAGTAAGTATTTATATACATTAAATATCACTGGTTCTTGCTTTTTGAGCAAAAATTATGAAGATCTGATTTATATTCGAAGATATCTAAAAATTAAAGTATACATAGAAATAGCATTGAAATTCTACTAAAAAATGTCCAACAGATCAATACACCAGGGTTCCCCCTTCTACCCAGGCGATGCTGGGTAGTAGCTTCTAGTCATATATAAGTACAAAGAAGAGAATAGACTGTAATTGTAAAGCAGAGAAAGAACACATGCGCACATTCAAATAAACATGTATACAGTGATATTCTTGTATATTAAAAGCCAAAACACATATCTACTACATAAATGGCAATTTCTGTCTGTGTATAACTACTTTGTAATCTATACATATACAAAGGGCAGTGTGTGTATGTATGTGTGTATGTATGTATGCATGTATGTCCGCACGAAACTACGAAAATACAACAATTAACGACAAAGTCGATATAAAACAATAAACTCGTCGGGGTGGCCTAAAGTCGGTATCAGCCAGACAGTGAGGGAGAAAATTCGGCTGACTTCTGATTTAGGTCGGAAAATTAAAACGGAAAGTTTTTTGGTGGTCCCCAATGACAGTTTAACTACAGTCTATGAATTAACATTTTGCGAATTGGGTTACGGTTTTAGGGTATTAAGGTTGTTTTAAATTACGTATTGCTTAAAAAAATAAACAACAAAACCCCCAAATTACTATACATTTAATTAACCATTGAAATTAATTATTGAATCTATTATTGAGACAGTTGTTTGTGTTAGTATTGCAATGTATAATTTCAATTAAACTTAGTTTAAAAAATAATTTTTAAACATTAGATGTATAGTAATTTGGGTTAATTTGTTTTTTTTGTTTATTTTTTTAAAGCAATACGTAATTAAAAACAACCTTAATCCCCTAAAACCGTAACCCAATTCGCAAAATGTTAATTCATAGACTGTAGTTAGTCATTGAGGACCACCAAAAACCTTTCCGTTTTGATTTTTCCGACCTAAATCAGAAGTCAGCCGAAAATCACCTTATTTATTGAATGACTCTCGTTATGTAATTTAGTCAAACTGTTTCAAGCTATGGCACTGGAGGCAGAGGAATGGTTGGAAAAAATGTAAATAATTCTTTTAAAGATTTAAATAGCGATATATACGTACAAATACGTACATTTACCATTACGCGTTATCTATCTAGGATAAAGTGGGAGATGAGAAAAACAAAAATAATAATATTTAATAAACGTTATCATCTTCATGAAATTAGGGGGAGGGCTATTCAGATAGCAGCGTGGGCCGCAGTTTGCCCATGGCTGATCAAAAGACTTGCGGTCAAGTCAAGTTGAAAGCATCGGTTATCGCTTGATCAGTGAAGGCTGAGCCGTCGTGAAACGGTTCAGTACTTAAAGAACAGTAAATAAGCAGCCTGCTCGCCATGTCGGTGGAGCTGAAGAATACGGTGACTACGCCTCTGCAGAGAGGACAGACCCTTCCGTGGCCGTGGGTGACAACTCCTAATGCCTGAAGAGAGGATTGTAGTGGCTGAGCAGTCTGTAACTCGGGTATTAAGTGGTCCCGTGACATGCCCTTACTTAGGCCCTTACTTAGGCTAGACGGGCGGTCGGAGAGCCTCCCCACTCCGATCAATCGGCTTGTCACGTCAAGCTCAGGCACCTGTATGATTTTCCCGACCCTATTGTTCTCATGGCAAACGCCCATCTCCTTTTATCATATATATTCTAGAAGGCAGTGGCTGAGCGTCTTGGGTAAGACCTCACACACACACACATATATATATATATATATATATATATATATATATACAATCATCATCATCATCATCATGTCGCGCTGTCAGCGCGGATATCCATGACAATCTCTCTCCATCCTTCCCTATCGCTCATCATTCTCGGGAGGTCCTCTGTGCAGCATCCTGTATCCACACAGAGCTGATCAATGTACGTTTTTGCTGGTCGGCCCACACTGGCATGCCCATGTGTTGGCTTCCACAGGTGGACGTCGCTTATGAGTTCGTCCTTGCTTCTCCAACAGTGTCCCGCGTGTCTTGTCCGTCTTACTCGGATGGTTTGGGTGATATGTGGCAGGTTACCGTACAGCTGTTTTATCGTAGGGTGTTGTTTCCACGTCTTGTTCAGGATCACCCGCAGCATTCTTGTGCAGCTCCCATCTAGTTTATTCTCTAGTCTCTTAGGGTCCAGGTGGTGCAGCCATACAGCAGAACTGATACGATAACGACCTGGAAGAACTGTCTAGGGTTGGAATTAAATAGCCCTTGAGGGTTGATATGCCATCAAACCCAACAACCAAGCGGAGGGAACTCAGTAGAAGAATAACAAAACTCAGAATATATGTAACATGCATGTACCGGTCTTTCCCTTGGTTGGACCCATAACTTTTCAGCTGCTCTTCGTCAGCCGTAAATTCAACAATGACATCCCGTTGTCATCAAGTAACGACAGGAAAGCGTTAGTGTTTACCTTGCATATATCAGAAGATCGGCCAATTAATAAAACTGTCTGTCTGCCAAGGAAAATCTTACACCGCTTAAGTGAATGGCATTTGGCAGGAAAGCAACTGTGTCTATGAAAACAAAAAGCTCCATCAAGAATGTAATCGCTTCGGGATACGAAAACGCTTACGTGACTTTGTAAATGCTTTCTTTCTTTCTTTCTTTCTTTCTTTCTTTCTTTCTTTAATGTATATACCCATCTCTCTTATTTCTTTCTTTTATGCATACCTTTCTTTCTTTCTTTCTTTTTTTCCTTGTTTGATTCTTTTTTTAAATGTGCTTTTTGTCTTTCTTTCTTTCTTTCTTTCTTTCTTTCTTTCTTTGATTCTTTTTTAAATATCCGTTTTGTCTTTCTTTCTTTTTTAATGTACATACCCATCTCTCTTATTTCTTTCTTTTATGCATACCTCTCTTTCTTTCTTTCTTTCTTTCTTTCTTTCTTTCCTTGTTTGATTCTTTTTTTAAATATGCTTTTTGTCTTTCTTTCTTTCTTTCTTTCTTTCTTTCTTTTTTAAATATCCGTTTTGTCTTTCTTTCTTTCTTTCTTTCTTTCTTTCTTTCTTTAATGTACATACCTATCTCTCTTATTTCTTTCTTTTATGCATACCTTTCTTTCTTTCTTTCTTTTTTTCCTTGTTTGATTCTTTTTTAAATATGCTTTTTGTCTTTCTTTCTTTCTTTCTTTCTTCTTTCTTTCTTTCTTTCTTTCCTTGTTTGATTCTTTTTTAAATATCCGTTTTGTCTTTCTTTCTTTCTTTCTTTCTTTCTTTCTTTCTTTCTTTCTTTAATGTATATACTCATCTCTTTTATTTCTTTCTTTTATGTATACCTTTCTTTCTTTTTTCTTTTTCTTTCTTTCCTTTTCTTTCTTTCTTTCTTTATTTAATGTACATACTCGTTTCCATTTCTTTTACGTATACCAATCTTTCTTTCTTTCTTTCTTTCTTTTCTTTCTTTCTTTTTGTTTGTTTGTTTCTTTCTTAACGTACTTACTTATTTCCCTTTCTTTCTTTCTTTCTTTCTTTCTTTCTTTCTTTCTTTCTTTCTTTCTTTATTCATTTAATGTATACACTCATCTCTATTTCTTTTACGTGTACCGCTCCTTCTTTCTCTTCTTTCTATTCTCCACTGCCATTTATTGGTTTTCTCTCTTCCTGTTTTCTTTCTTTATTTCTTTCTTTTATTCTCATTCATTCATTCATTCTTTCTTTCTTTCTTTCTTTCTTCTATTTTCTTTCTTTCTTTCTTTCTTTTTTTCTTTCTTTCTTTCTTTCTTTCTTCTTTTATTCTCATTCTTTTTTTCTTTCTTCTTCTTTCTTTCTTTCTTTCTTTCTTTCTTTCTTTCTTCTATTCTCATTCTTTCTTTCTTTCTTTCTTTCTTTCTTTCTTTCTTTCTTTCTTTCTTCTATTCTCATTCATCCTTTCTTTTTTCTTTCTTTCTATATTACTGATAATCGGTCCGTCTTTCTCACTTTTTCACTCCCTTTCTCTTTCTTTTATTATTTTTCCACATTTTTTTATTCCTTTTTTCTTTCTCTCGCATTCTCTTCTTTCTTTCTTTCTTTCTTTCTTTCTTTCTTTCTTCTTTCTTTTCTTGTTTCCCTTCAGACATAAACAAATAACAATTTCATTTATGTTCTTCAAAGACCAAAACAAATCCCTCGACACTAATGAATTACATTCAAACAATTCCACGTTTCTGTCACTCAATTCTCGTTTCGTTGAAAATTTCCTTTCTTATTTTTGTCTTCCCTTAAAAATAAAAAAAGGAAAAGAGAATATCATCAAATCGGACAAAGATTTGCCAAGGTTCGTTTTATTAACTTGTTTACTTGGCCTTGGTTAGCATGGCTGGTTAATATAATGGCATACCAACCCCTATGGGTTATTTAATGCCAACTTACAAAAGTTATTGAAATCAAAACAGCAGAACAATTAGCTAGACCTCTTAAAATACTTGTAAAGTTTCATCATGATCAGATCACTGGTATAAGCGCCAACTGGTTATTCACAGACAGAAATTTTCCATTTATGTCGTATATAATATATATATATATATATATGAGTGTGTGTGTGTGTGTGTGTGTGTGTGTGTGTGTGTGTGTAAAAGGAATGATTTACCGGTGAAAATATTGGGTTGGTCTCAATATTTGGTTGGTACAAGTGTACTCGGATAAATCAGCGTTATAACAAATATAAAGTGCTCAATACGTAAGTAGAGCGGATTTATTATTATAGTGTGTACAAAAATAACCTATTCGAGTTTCACCATATGGATCTTCAGGGTTAAATCCACTTAATTAATCAAGATATAACTGCAGGAGTTGAAAAATGGAAGTGAATCCGGCAATATGTTGAAAAGATAAATAAATAAAGGAGAGAAAATGTTGAATGGATAAGATTAGTTTAATGAATTACCAACACGTATTTCGGCCTGCAGTTTGTTCATCTACACATTGTATTAAAATATCAAACATTTTACCCTGAAGAAGGCCTTTTTCTTTGTATACTTAAATATTTCATAATTTTCTATTATTATTATTATTATTATTATTATTATTATTATTATTATTATTATTATTATTATTATTATTATTATTTTATTTCATATTTTAAAATAATGATAAACAGAATACAATGTGTACATGAACAAACTCCCGGCCAAAACACGGGTGATAATTCATTAAACTAATTTTTATCCATTCGACATTTTCTCTCTTTATTTATTTATTTATCTTTTCACCGTCCCAATATATATATATATATATATATATATATATATATATATATATATATATATATATATAAGTAGTTAGGAACAAGCTGTATCCGATATAACATTTTTTTAATGAATAAAGTGCTGAAAATTTCATTAAAATTAAACAATTTCTTGATATTTGGTCATCGTTTTAGAATCTAAAATTTTGAATTTTGAACATACCTAAATAAGTCGTATTAAGAATGGTTATTTGTTTACGAATGATTTTCAGTAGTTCTTTGAAACTATATAAATATTTGAAAAAGAGAAAGACTGACATAGGTATTAAATAACTCATCTAGTGAAAGTGATACCAATCGTTGTTGGAGCACTTGGAACAGCCTCCCTTACTCTGGAAAAGGGAGTGCGGGAACTGGATATCTGTGAAAAAATCGTGACCATCCAGACCACAGCATGGTAAAATCAGCTAGAATACTTCAAAGAATCCTGGAGTCTATATGGTAAAACTGAGCACATTTATTTGGTTAAACTTGCAAATTTAAAATTAAAATTAAAATTAAAAATCAAACCATTAGTCTACAAGAGGAACTTCATAATGATAATAAATTGTTTTTTCACAACCATGATAATAAATTCATGATTCAAGGGAGATAACTTTTAATACAGCTTGTAGCAAAAATATTAGTTACGTCCCTTGATAAATCTTAATTCAAGAAAATGATTATGACTTTAAAACTATTTAAGATAACTAGATATTTGAAATGTGCTAACATTTTTAGGTGTATTGATATTTATTAAGTGTACTGACAACAAAACAACAACAACAACAAAAACAATACACATTATTATTATTATTATTATTATTATTATTATTATTATTTCTTGCAAGTTTGCTGGTGGTCTTTCACTGGAGGCTGAGTAACATTACTTCTCATCAGGTCTCCAGGACTCTCCTGAGTATTCTAGCAATCTTAATAATGCTGCAGTTTAGATGGTCTCCTCCTCTGATTTCCAATTCTTCTATTTATTTTTTCAAATCTTCAGTGACCGTTCCAAGGGTACAAACCTCAGTTGTATCAAATTCGACTGTTTTTATTCACTTCTCTGGCCATGTTCAATTTTTTATCTATCATTTCGTTTTCTTTCATTTTTCACTCTGTGGTCCGTCGGGACGGCAAGTTCCACTAGTTGACAAGTTATTTTCTTCTTGATACTTAGCACTAGGTCTGGTCTCCTAGCCGGGATTAGGTGATACGTTTGTATCTCAAAATGCTAGAGTATTTTATGCGTCTCATTCTCTAAGACAGATTCTGGTTTGTGTATATTATGGGAATAAGTCTTGCGCCAGTAATGATGGAGAGAGAAAAAAAAAAAAACAGCTACTTGGAAGTACAGAGAGAGACTTTATTAACAAACCGTTACTAAGGACGCCAGAGTCCAGAAGCCAAGAACTTATTTTTTTTCTGCGCATGCCCGGATGGTTCTTTATGTCTTAAGCCCTGTGGAGATTGTTATTTTTGTGTCTTATTATTTATTTATTTATTTGATTAATTTTGTTTTACTTTTGTTTTATTTATTTTTAGTTTTATTAATCCCCACATATACCATTTGGTAGCATGGTCCAAATTTTATTTCTTGCACAATTCCCAGTGGATCAACTCCCCGCCCAGTCACTTGAAGTTCCACTATATAGTTATTTTTCTTCCCATTTATGTATTCTAGTTTTATTGTTTTCTGTTTGTCCATATGTTGCAATAGCTGTTTCTGGTTGCTGCGTTAGTCTTTTTGCTTTTTGTTTGTTTGTTCGTCGAGTGCTTGTATTGTCGCATCTACACAATCTTCAATGTTGGCGAGACCTTTTCCTCCTTATTTTCGTGATACATATATTATAGCTGTGTCCTCTCTCGTTTGAAATGCCTTGTGCATTGTCATAAATTCCCTTGTCCGTTGGTCCATCCGTCGGAGTTCCTCTCTTGTCCACTTTAAGAATGGTCCAGAGTATCTTCTAATTTTCCATGGTTTTAGAGATGAATTTTATCACTTTGTCGCATATTTTGTACATCTTAAATCCTTCAATTATCATTACTAGTACAAAATGAAAAACACCCTCCGGACGATGTAAAAATAGATTTTTAAAACATATTGCTGAGGGGTGGGAGTAAAAAATTCAATGTCAGCGAGTTTGTACCCTAAGTAAGTAAAATCATCAAATTCATTAAAGGATTAAAAAAAAAACAATTGAAATGTAAACTTTAAATATATATTAAAATAAAACAAACTATATATAGATATATAATACCAGTCATGTATTTATTAAAACTTGTTTTAAAAACAATGAGGACTGGTCTAATGTTGCATGTTCAAATTTTGAGTGTATTTATTCTATGTTATGACGATTTTGGGTAATGTGACGTAAGCAGTGACGTAATTTTTGTTACAGACAAAAACCGGAAGCGAATCTCCATTATTAATAGAAGATATATATATATATTTACCAACCCCTCCGCACAAATAGGATGCGACACAGGGTCAATTTCTTAAGCGGATTTTAACAGCTTTGAATTCAGAGTTTTCCTTCTCCTAGACTGGTTACCTAGCCATGGTTAAAGAGCCCAGTCTGCCCTACTATTTACCCATAGCTGGATGGAAAGTAGTAGGGTATTAATGCAAACAACCTCTTCTAGGATTTGAACTCGGGTCGACGAATCCATTTCCCACGACTCTAACCATTACACCACACACCTCCATATATCTATACATATATTAAAGGGCAGTTGTGTCTATGTGTGTGTCCGAAGGAAACTTCGAAAATAAAACAATTAACGACAAAGTAAATATATATATATAATATATATTATATTATATATATATATATATATATATTAAATATCACCAGGGCTTGGTTTTTGAGCAAAATTAATAAAGATTTGATTATATTTGAAGATAATTAAAAAATAAAATTTAACTGATAACCGTATGGAATTTTTTTGTTGCGTTTAATATTTTAAATAGTAGATATTAACATTTTTTTTTTGCCGACCAACGTAAAGTCTTTTTTTATGTCGTGATTTTAATTGGGCATTCGACGAGGATCCAACTCACGATTCAGTAATAATGGATCTGCAGGACTAACTTAAAAAAATCCTCTTCTAGCAAGGCGACGCCGGTAGCCGCTTCTAATTATCCATATAGTTGTTTTTTTCGGTATTTTTCACCTTTAGTTGGCTAAATTCCTAGCATAAAATTGTGCGTGCGCATTATCTGAAATGAACTTAATTGTTATTAAGAACACATTTTATGATATTTTTGTGTTAAAGCATGCAGTTGTATTGTTTTCGAAAAGTGAAAGTCAGTTGGCTAAATTCCTAGCATAAAATTATCTGAAATGAACTTAATTGTTATTAAGAACACATTTTATAATATTTTTGTGTTAAAGCATGCAGTTGTATTGTTTTCGAAAAAGTTTCTAAGATTTGTTTTTTCGCACGGAGACTTTCAAAATAGCTACTGGCTTAGTGAAAAGTGAAAGTCAAGGGAGGTTACTCTAATTGCGTTATTTGTTAGGAATTTAGCCAACTAAAGGTGTAAATTACCTTCTTTTTTTTCTTCTTCCCATTTTTTGTTTTGTCGCATTTCTATTGGTCGATTTTGACACTGTTCTTTTTGTTTATTTCAGCGCATCGAGTATGCTGTCTCTCTTTGAAAAGTTGGAGAAGGATGAGAAAGGACACATTCAGATCGAGGCCGCTTGGGAGGCAATGAAAACGATGAACACGCCGTCGGGTCGTCCATTGAAAGACACAGAAATTGAAATGTTTCTAAAAGCGGCGGCCGGTGAGGAGAAATTCATTGATCTGCAGAAATTTGTCAGTTTACTTTGCGGTCTTAAAATCTACAAGGGTTGATCATTTCAAAAAAGCATCATGGACATTCCGTACAACAAAACTCTGACCTTTTGTTCGCTGGGGACAACACACACACACACACACACACACACACACACACACACACACACACACACGCACACACACACATATACATAAAGTGATGTAAACGTACACAAACAGATGTACACATATACACACTAACCCAGAACCGTAATAATAGACAAATCAGCACTAACGATGACATACATAAATACATACACACACACACAGAAACACACACACACACACACACACACACACACACACACACAGAGGCACGCACACACATATACATAAAGTGATGTAAACGTACACAAACAAATGTACACATATACACACTAACCCAGACCCGTAATAACAGACACATCAGCACTCACAATGACATACATAGATACATACATATAGACAGAAACACACACACACACCACACATACACACACACACACACACACACACACATACACACACACACAGATAAACCCAGGAACACACATACACACTTACATACAGACCCAATCACACGAACACACATATAAATATAGGCACACACACACATGAATCATGGGCATATGTGTTGGTATAAGATTGCCAAATACCGATTTTCTTTTTAAATTACTAAAAGAAATCAGTAATTGAATTTTTAAAAAGAAACTCGACAATGAGGACAACAGTCCGAAAAATCAAAAGAATACACATCAAGCCCCATCTAAAAAAAATTCATACAAAAAAAAAAAAAAAAAGCAACAACGAAATTAAAACAAAAGACAAAACAAGACAAAAAATAATTGATCTTTGGGTGGCACCAACGACCCTCTGAACAACAACAACAACAACAACAACAACAACAACAACAACAACAACAACAACAGGGTAAAAAAGAACAATTTCCTCGTAAATTCCTACCATAAAATAAACCGAACCCTCATTTTATGTCCAAGTTTGTGCAATAAATGTTTTATTTTTCTTGCACCCGTTATTTTACAATACTAAATATATTTTCTTTATTTGTTAAAGAATAAAGAACCAAGAAAATATATTTAATATTGTAAAATAACAGGTACAAGAAAAATAAAACATTTATTGCAAAAACTCAGACATAAAACGAGGGTTCAGTTTATTTTATGGTAGGAATTTACGAGGAAATTGTCCTTTTTTACCCAATAATAATAATAAACAAACCCATAAGAACCTTTTTTATACAAACGTCCTCATCCTCAATGTAAACCATATTATATCATTTTTTTGTATGAAAAATTAACGAAAACTAACATTAACAAATAATCTTTTTTGAAAAAAAAAAAAAAAAAAAGAAAAAGAAAAAGAAAAAAGAAAAGAGAAAAAAATAATAATAATAAAAAAATTGACGGATGAAAGATACCAGTAAATTGACAAATCCAAATACTCGAGACAATTTTATGTACAAAATACCCAAAGGTTTTGTTTCCGCTCGTTTTTATTTTCTCTTCTCCCGCGCCAGTACCCAACTGGCTGAGGGGGAAATTCTGAATGTTTGCCAGTCGCAACGGATTTTATAAGCATGTGAATGTAACAGTGGAATTGACCGTGGTCGGGAGGTGATTGTTAAAATTGTTATTGAATTTGAATGCTAATAAATCAAGTTCCAATCCCATATAAATACAGTTCGTGTTTTATTTATTTTGTCACAATATTATCTATCGTCGTCTCTTCATCTATCTATCTATCTATCTATCGATCGATCTATCTCAGTCTGTTCCCATCTATCTATCTATCTATCTATCTATCTATCTATCTCAGTCTGTTCCTATCTATCTATCTATCTATCTATCTATGTTTACATCTCTCTCTCTCTCTCTCTCTCTCTCTCTCTCTCTCTCTATATATATATATATATATATATATGTGTGTGTGTGTGTGTGTGTGTGTGTGTGTGTGTGTTGTGTTAAGAGTAAGGAAAATGAATCCGACTGTAATACGTATAAGATCAAATGAAAAACATGTTGTTAAAATGAATTTGTAAAAAAGTTGTAAAAATAAATTTAACAACATCTGTGTTTTTTATACCATCATATATATATATATATATATATATATATATGAGTAAGAAAAGGTGGAATGAAAACATCACACAATGCTGTTAAAGAAGAAAACAATTTATAATATAATCATAGCTGATATTGATCAATATTCGATTTTACAAAAATCATCATCAGAGCTCATTCACTCCCGTAGTTGTTTGGGTCGGAGAGGAAAGTCAAAATGAGTTTACAAAACAAAAAACCTTAATACTGCAAAAAAAAAAAAACAAAAAAAAAAACGAAAGACGTTACAATATTCACCAACGTGGGCATTTCGCGCCATATATATGTCGGTCATGATCCATGTATATCTTTTGACAACAAATGTAGCGAATTTTTTGAGATGTTGGCAACAAGGCGAAAACAATTTAAACGGAAGGGATGGGTGTTAAGAATGTGACGGTTGGAATTCAAAAGACTTTTAGTAAAGGAATTTTTTACGATTAAATGTTTTTTATTATTTAAATTTTTATTTTAAGTTCTGTAATTCATAATGATTAGATATTTACTGTAATTAGTTTTTATATATAAAGTGAAAAAGTTATGAGCGGAATATGTTAATATTTTAGAAAAGGAGTTTTTATATATTTATTTTACGATTAATTATTTTTAAATTTCTAATTATTATTATTATTAAGTTCTGTATTTAATAAATGATTAAATATTTATTGTGTTTTTTTTTTATATATAAAGTAAAAAGGTTATGGGCGGAATTGGTTATTATTTTAGATAATGTTAAGCGATTTGGATCTAATGTAAGGTATTATTTTAAACCGAAAACAAAAACAAAAATAAACGGAAAAGATCTTATTCATAAAACAAAACAATAAACCAAAATTTAATTAAATGGGACGTAAATAACGGAAAAAGTTATGTGAAGGGGATTTTATGGTTTCTGATAATAAGAGTCGCTAGATAAGGGGATATATTAAAGAAACCTTGTCTTTGGGGTATGGTTTTATGGGTAAGAATAACACAAGATTCCATAATTCTACGCAGTGTTTTTATCATGTATGTGGGTTAATATTTTAGCACCCTTGAAATCAAAGGTATGATTGAGATCAAAGATGTGTTTAGCTAATGCATTGTTTTGGAAACCACGTTTAATGTGATATTTGTGTTCCGATAGACGTTTAGTTAAGGATCGGGAAGTCTCCCCTACATATTTCTTTTACATTTTAAGCAGTCAATAGTGTAGACCCCAGCTTCAGAATGTGTGTGTCTGGGGTTATTTTTATTTTGAAGAATGTTCTTCACACTGTCTTCGTGGGGTGAGCGACAGTTTTTATACCAATCTTACTTAAGTTTCTATTTATTTTATCAGTAATAGGATTATTTGGAAGTATGATGTATCTATCAGAGACGTTATTACTATTATGTTGTGTGTCATTGTTTGGAGATGTGATATTATTATTCTTGTTTTCATTATGTATTTTAAATGCCTTTTTTCTGGCACGGTGTACGAAATTTAAGGGGTATTGTAATTTGAGGAAAGACCTCAATAAAATTGAATTCTTCATCTAAATGTTGCTTGTTACATATCCTAAGAGCTCTTAGAAAGAAACCAATTATGATACCACTTTTTATCTTAGTGTTATGGTTGGAATAAAAATGGATGTAGTCATTTTTGTTAGTATTTTTGTGATAAACTTTGAATTCTAAACTGTTGTTATTATTTATGATAAGTGTGTCTAAAAATGGTAGGGAGTGGTTATGTTCCAGTTCATGAGTAAATTGGATGGAGGGTTCAACATCATTTAATTTTTTTTTTTTGCAGTATTAAGGTTTTTTGTTTTGTAAACTCATTTTGACTTTCCTCTCCGACCCAAACAACTACGGGAGTGAATGAGCTCTGATGATGATTTTTGTAAAATCGAAATATTGATCAATATCAGCTATGATTATATTATAAATTGTTTTCTTCTTTAACAGCATTGTGTGATGTTTTCATTCCACCTTTTCTTACTCATATTGTCGGATTCATTTCCTTTCTTTTAACATATATATATATATATATATAAAAGAAGGTCCGCAAAAAGATTAGGTTTAAAAAAATCATTATCTTCTTTTTTTATAAAATATTTAATTTTCTCCCGTTGGACTCATAACAACTCTCTCTCTCTCTCTCTCTCTCTCTCTCTCTCTCTCTCTCTCTCTATCTATCTATCTATCTATCTATCTATTTACCTATCTATCCTATCTATCTATCTATTGAGAAGAAAAAAAACCTATGACATCGACTCTACAAATCTTTCAAAGTTTTCTCTCTACTACCAGAATGGTAACACCAATTTCTATACGTTTTACGGCTGAACTTGCACAAAGGTGTCAAAATTAGGGTGACCCAGAAAAAAACAGAACCCAAATTATTTATTCATTTTCCCATTAAACTAACCCTAAACCCCAACCCTAACCCTAACCCTAACCCTAAACCCTAACCCTAGACCCCCATAGTTAAAATTAACAGTTTTATTACAAAATTTGTGGGTTCTGTTTTTTCTGGGTCACGCTAATTTTGACACCTTCGTGCAAGTTCAGCCCATTTTACACTTCTTTTCCATAAACCTGGTATTGAAATTATTAATTTTCAAACACGCGTTTTTTTTATATCTTATTTTTGTGGTTCTTTATTACACTAGTAATGTTAAAGTGGTTGCGGTTGTTTGGATTTTATGGCGTGTAAACCCTTTTGGCTTATTTTATGCCAACAACAACAATCATTACAATTATCTGCGTTATTCGGACTGTACGATATGCCCTCCGGCCTTCTTCAGGTATTTTTTCAGAAAAATAGTGCAGATAACAATAAAGATGAGGACAATAGTCCGATAATCCAAATAATATTAATTATCAAGCCTCATCTCAAACATTCAGAGAAATAGTGCAGATAACAATAAAGATGAGGACAATAGTCCGAATAATCCAAATAATATTAATTATCAAGCCTCATCTCAAACATTCAGAGAAATAGTGCAGATAACAATAAAGATGAGGACAATAGTCCGAATAATCCAAATAATATCAATTATCAAGCCTCATCTCAAACATTCAGAGAAATAGTGGAGATAACAATGAAGATGAGGACAATAGTCCGAATAATCCAAATAATATCAATTATCAAGCCTTATCTCAAACATTCTGAGAAATAGTGCAGATAACAATGAAGATGAGGAAATAGTCGAATAATCCAAATAATATTAATTATCAAGCTTCATCTCAAACATTCAGAGAAATAGTGCAGATAACAATAAAGATGAGGACAATAGTCCAAATAATCCAAATAATATTAATTATCAAGCTTCATCTCAAACATTCAGAGAAATAGTGCAGATAACAATAAAGATGAGGACAATAGTCCGAATAATCCAAATAATATTAATTATCAAGCTTCATCTCAAACATTCAGAGAAATAGTGCAGATAACAATGAAGATGAGGACAATAGTCCGAATAATACAAATAATACTTATTATCAAGCCACATCTCAAACATTCAGAGAAATAGTGTAGATAACAATAAAGAATAGGACAATACTCTGAATAATCCAAATAATACTAAACATCAAGCCTCATCTCAAACATTCAGAGAAATAGTGCAGATAACAATAAAGATGAGGACAATAGTCCGAATAATCCAAATAATATTAATTATCAAGCCTCATCTCAAACATTCAGAGAAATAGTGCAGATAACAATGAAGATGAGGACATTAGTCCGAATAATACAAATAATACTAAACATCAAGCCTCATCTCAAACATTCAGAGAAATAGTGCAGATAACAATAAAGATGAGGACAATAGTCCGAATAATCCAAATAATATTAATTATCAAGCCTTATCTCAAACATTCAGAGAAATAGTGCAGATAACAATGAAGGTGAGGACAATAGTCCGAATAATCCAAATAATACTAATCATCCTCATCTCAAAAATTCAGAGAAATAGTGCAGATAACAATAAAGATGAGGACAATACTCTGAATAATCCAAATAATACTAATCATCAAGCCTCATCTCAAACATTCAGAGAAATAGTGGAGATAACAATGAAGTGAGGACAATAGTCCGAATAATCCAAATAATACTAATTATCAAGCCTCATCTCAATCATTCAGAGAAATAGTGCAGATAACAATAAAGATGAGGACAATAGTCCGAATAATCCAAATAATATTAATTATCAAGCCTCATCTCAAAAATTCAGAGAAATAACAACAATCGTTCTTGTTGAGTATTATTTTTTTATTTAACCCATAGATGAAACCCTGACAAGTACTACCTCTCCAGGTCAGGGTGGACCTGGGAGTAATGCCGATAAAGGGGTATACCACAAGAGCTCAAGAATTGTATCTTCACCACCAGATGTAATTTAACGTCATACCCAGGATGGTTATTTCCTACAACTCCAACCTAAAAAAAGCGGAACCACTCTGATTGACTGATAAATCATTTATTTATTTATTGATCTACTAGGAAAAAAGAAGACGGGGTTAGGGTTAGGGTTTAGGGTTAGTTTAATGGGAAAATAATGGGTAGATTAATTAACAGATAAAATTCATTCAGAGTGGTTCCCTTTTGTTAGGTTGGAAATAACCCCCAGGATATTAAGACCCACAACCAGCGCTTTCTAGCACATATGGGATAAAAAGAGTTGGATATTTGCCATAAGGGCAATAGGGTTAGGATAATTATATAGGTGCTAGGGCTTGCTGTGACCAGCCGATTGATCGGAGCGGGCCTCTTCGACCAACATCTAGCCTAAAAACCAAAGTGGAGTGTTGCATGTCATGGACAAGGATTCCGTTCTAAAGCATCACGGGTCGCCATCCACATCCAGATCCTTTCACACTAACTCTAATCTCTCTCTTTATTCACGCAGAGAAACTAACTAATCAAGATATACATAGAGAGGAGGAAAGTGACAGGCAAAAATGTGTGTAAGAGACGCGTCAGTTTTTGACTTAATTGCAAATTACGACTAATTAGAACCAATTAAAATGGATTTTTTTCAAACATAACTCAATCCTAAAACCAAGGAATATTTTAGTCTACATTTTGTGTCATTAAACTAAACAGGAAAATACTTTAGCAAACTATCATTAATTCACCCAGCTTTAGTCCATCTGTATAATAATAGATATATAGAATTTGGTAGGCAAAGGTAGCGTGATCATGTAATCAACGGCGCCTGGTTACTGACAGTTTCTCGCCCTGCGATCTATAAGTTGGTGGAGTGGTCTATTGTAGCTAACAGTCAGGCAGCAAGGGAGTCTATCCTCTTTTCACTAGCGCTAGACCAGTCTGATTGTTTGTGCGTCTGCGGTGGATCGTCACACCTACAGCACAGATCCAAGCTGTGTTATTTATTCGCCGTGTGAAGGTGTGTGGTCTAATGGTTAGAGTAGTAGGAAATGGACTCGTCGACCCGAGTTCACTTAGCACTAATACCCTTGGGAAAGGTATGAATACAGTTCTCCCTCCAGCTATAGGCAAATAGCAGGGAAGACTGGGCTCTTTAATCATGGCTAGGTAACCAGGCTAGGAGAAGGGAAACTCATTAAAACCTGTCAAACTCTGCTTAAGAAATTGACCTTGTGTCGCATCCTGCTCGTGTGGAGGGGTTGGTAAATATATATATATATACGCCGAGTTGGTAATCATCATCATCAGCAGCAGCCGCATCATCATCATCATCATCATGTCGCGCCATGACAATCTCTCGCCAACCTTCCCTATCATTCATTGTCTCTGCGAGTTCTTCTGCCCAGCAGCCAGCATTCTCACATAGTTGGTCAATGTAGGTCCTTGCTAGGCGGCCCACATTAGCATGCCCATGTGTTGGCTTCCACAGGAGAACGTCGCTTATGAGCTCGTCCTTGCTTCTCCGTATTTAACCCGGATATTTGTAGTTCCTAGGCGGTGGCTCTACCAACTGAGCTAAACCGGACCTTATGTTTGCACAGGAAGGTTACCGGGTGCATTTGATTCTCCGTCAACTTGAAAAAAGTCTGTTATATGTATATCTGACTGCAATCTCGTTCTCGGGAAGCAGGTGGGTGATTTTTTTTGTTCTTCTACTTCCATTTTTACTCCCAGAAGATAAGAACAAGCGACATTATCGGCCCAATTTGTTTGTGTAGAGCCGAACGAGACTTCCGAAAAAGTAAAAGAATTACTTATATTTGCCGCCGTGTTGTTAATATACAAAGAGTTAACCAAGACTTCGGTTCATTAATTGTATATTGTTTATCTAAAAAGAGTTTCCGTAGTTTAGTATAAGTCTATCTTAAGTAGATCACACTATTAGGCAAAAAAGATAGCACACTTACATATACTAGTAAAGGAAGCGCGTGGTGTAATGGTTAGAGTCGTAGGAAATAAACTCGTCGACACGAGTTCAAATCCTGGACGCGGCTGTTTCAAATAACCCCTTAGTGTAAGAATCTATATTTTAAGTAGATCACACTATTAGGCAAAAAAGCAGATAACACACTTATATATACCAGTAAAAATAAAACACCCTCCAGGTGGTGTAAAGCTTATTTGCCACGCTCTTTCGTAAAAGAATGTAAACAGATAAAAATTCAAATAATCCCGTTGTTAGTGTAAGAATCTATATATCTTAAGTAGAACACACTATTAGGTAACATTTTATACATTGACCAACTCTGCAAGGATGCTGGTTGCTGCACAGAAGACCTCCCAGAGGCGATGAATGATAAGAAAGGTTGGCGAGAGATTGTCATGGATATCCGTGCTGCATGCGCGACATGATGATGATGATGATGATGATGATATACCTTCAAGTGACTACTGCTATTTAATAAAAATCATTTGTTTGCACACAGTTACATCATTTCATGTAACCAAATTATTATTATTTTTAGTAAATAATTATACGAGGGTGTGTCAAAAAGTAATGCCATTTTGTTTAGGACAGGTATAATTACCAACACAGGAACATGTATCATACATCAAAATGAAGCTGGTCCTCTGTGGATCACATCCTTACTTCTCCACATAGGTGAGTCAAAAAGTAATGCCATTTTGTTTAGGACAGGTATAATTACCAACACAGGAACATGTATCATACATCAAAATGAAGCTGGTCCTCTGTGGATCATATCCCTACTTCTCCACATAGGTGAGTCAAAAAGTAATGCCATTTTGTTTAGGACAGGTATAATTACCAACACAAGGAACATGTATCATACATCAAAATGAAGCTGGTCCTCTGTGGATCACATCCCTACTTCTCCACACAATCAACGTTTCTCTCAATAGCAATGTTTCACATTCGAATGAGAGCATGTATCCCTGCCTCGTAAAATTCTGTTGACTGTTCTTTGATCCACTTCTTCACTACAGATTTCACTTCTTCGTCACTGGAATAATGTCTGGCTCTCCAACCCTCTTTTATGGGCCGACGAGATAATAGTCTGAAGGCGCTAAATCTGGTGAGACGAGGAAGTGAAATCTGTTGTGAAAAAGTGGCATAAAAAATGAATGCCATTTTGTTTAGGACAGGTATAATTACCAGCATAGGAACCTGTATCATAAATGAAGCTGGTCCTCTGTATATCACATCCATATAGTCACCGATTCGCCCAATAACAATATTCCACCTTCGAAGGAGAGCATATATCCCTACGCCGTAAAATTCTGTCTACTGTTCTTTGAGCCACTTCTTCACTACAGATTTCACTTCCTCGTCACTGGAATCATGTCTGCCTCTCAAATCCTCTTTCAGGGGATCGAGAGATGATCGTCTGGGGCAAACATTATTCTAGTGACTAGAAAATGAAATCTGTAGTGAAAAGTGGCTCAAAGTACAGTCAACAGAATTTTACGGGGAAGGGATACATGCTCTGATTCGAAGGTGGAACATTGCTATTGAGAGAAACGGTCGCTGTGGAGAAGTAGGGATGTGATCCAATGAGGACCAGCTTCATTTTGATATATGATACATGTTCCTGTGTTGGTAATTATACCTGTCCTAAACAAAATGACATTACTTTTTGACACACCTATGTAGAGAAGTAAGGATGTGATCCACAGAGTACCAACTTCATTTTGATGTATGATACATGTTCCTATGTTGGTAATTATACCTGTGCTAAAAAATTAAAATAAGAGGGTGAATAAAAACGTAATGCCATTTTGTTTTGAGTTTGAATTCTGTTGACTGTTCTTTGAACCACTTCTTCACTACAGATTTCACTTACTCGTTATTGGAAAAATATTTGTCTATCAAATCTTCTTTCGCGGAGCTGAGGAAGTGAAATCTGTTGTGAAGAATGAGGAAGTGAAATCAGTTGGCGGTGCATATAAATTGACTTTGTCTTTTTCACAACAAAATATTCAGTGTTAGGTTATTTTGATAGCCTAATGCATTATATATATTTACCAACCCTTCATACAATACTCCACTTTGGTCCTTTCTTGGGCTAGACGGGCAGTCAGAGAGGCCCCCTCCGATCAATCGGCTGGTCACGTCAAGTACTAGTACCTATATGATTGCCCCAATCCTATTGCCCTTATGGCAACCCAGCCCTTTTTATCATATGGGTGCTATGAGCCAGAGCTACAAACTGAGAACCTTTTGGTTCATAGGTGGCTTTAATATCTTTTGTAAATTGACTTTGTCTTTTACACAAAATATATTCAGTGTTAGGTTATTTTGATAGCCTAATACATTATATATATTTACCAACCCTTTCCACGAGCAGGATGTGATACAAGGTCAATTTCTTATGTGCAGTTTAACAGGTTTTAATTCAGTTTTTCTTCGCCTAAACTGGTTACCTAGCCAAAGTTAAAAAGCCCAGTCTGCCCTACTATTTACCTATAGCTGGATACATGTTCTCATTCGAAGGTTGAACATTTCTATTGATGTTCCTGTGTTAGTAATTACACCTGTCCTAAATAAAATGGCATTACTTGAAGCTTGAAGTGCATTAAATAACCCGAAAAGGGTTGATATGTCATAATTCAAACGAACCAACCAGCCAACCAACCATGAGGGTAACACCCCTATAAAATGGTTGGGACTAAACTTGCAAATCGGTTGGAAAACTAGGGTGACCCAGAAAAAACAGAACCCACACATTTTGTAATAAAACTGTTAATTTTAACTAGGGGGGTTAGGGTTAGGGTTTAGGGTTAGGGTTGGGGTTTTGGGTTAGGGTTGGGGTTTAGGGTTAGTTTAATGGGGAAAGCAATAAATAATTTGGGTTCTGTTTTTTCTGTGTCACCCTGTAATAAGTTTTAATTTTCCGACCGATTTGCAAGTTTTGCCTCAACCATTTTATAGGGGTGTTACCCTTATGTCTAAGATATAATCTAGCCGGCAGTACAAAGCTCAATATTCGTGTGATTTTCTTCATGTTTGTTATGATAAGGTAAGTGTGTAGATGGTGTCCAAACTTCACAGACCTCCCGCTAGGGGGCGTTCTTAGTGAACCCGACCTAACATAGCTTCCAGTGTTTGTCTGAATGAACTGGTTTCACTTCATAGGTATGGTGTTCCTGCGGTAATATAAGCCGGTAACACCTAACACGTGTCAACAGCGAAACAATTACACTAAACGGTTTGTGTGTATGTGTGTGTATGGGGTGGATGGGTAGATATCCAAAGGTGGGTGATTGTGTGTCGGGGGTGGGGGTTGGGGCTGCAAAGTCACGTGCGGGCCACAAAGGCCAGTGGGTGGTCGAAAGTTTTGGTTAGAAAATCGTGATCAAGATGTAAGATTAAGAAAAACGAATTGATTTCTAAGTTCACTGCCTTCAGAATTCTTGACAAACGATTCAGAAGATGCGGAAAAAACCCCCAAAAAAACCAAACGTTTTTTTAAAATCTTTTTGGTAATATTTTTTCTCAAAATGTTGTTAATATTTTCTTTTGTTTTTTTCTCTATCTTTCAAGCACACTTCTTTCTTTCTTTCTATTTTTAATTATGTTTTAAAAGTACATTTTCTTTCTTTCTTTCTCTTTCTTTCTTTCTTTTCTTTCTTTGTTTCTTTCTTTGTTTCTATTTTAATTATCTTTTTAAAAGCACATTTCTTCTTTCTTTCTTTCTTTCTTTCTTCTTTCTTTCTTTTCTTTCTTTTCTTCTTTCTTTCTTTCTTTTATTTCTTTCTTTCTTTCTTTCTTTCTTTCTTTCTCTTTTCTTTCTTTCTTTCTTTTCTTTCTTTTTCTTTCTTTCTATCTTTTCTTTTCTTTCTCTTTCTTCTTTCTTTTCTTTCTTCTTTTCTTTCTTTCTTTCTTTCTTTAAGTCTGTCTATCTGTCTGTCTGTATGTATGTAAAGATAAGCTAATCTTTTTTCTTTCTTTTAAGCACATTTCCTTCTTTCTTTCTTTCGTTTTCTTCCTTTCTGTCTGTCTGTCTGTCTGTATGTATGTATGTATGTATGTAAAAAATAAGCTAATCTTTATTTTCTTTTATGCACATTTCTTCTTTCTTTCTTTCTATTTTTAATTATCTTTTAAAAGCACATTTCTTTCTTTCTTTCTTTCTTTCTTTCTTTCTGTATGTATGTATGTATGTATGTATGTATGTAAAGATAAGCTAATTTTTTTTTTTTTTTCTTTAAAGCACATTTCTTTCTTTCTTTCTTTCTTTCTTTCTTTCTTTCTTCTTTCTCTATTTTAATTATCTTCTAAAAGCACATTCCCTTCTTTCTTTCTTTCATTTTCTTCCTTCTGTCTGTCTGTCTGTATGTATGTATATATGTATGTAAAGATAAGCTAATCTATTTTTTATTTCTTTTAAGCACGTTTCTTTCTTTCTTTCTTTCTTTCTTTCTTTCTTTCTTTTTTCTTTCTTTCTTTCTTTCTGTTAGTATCTATATTTTAAGCACATTGCTTTCTTTTCTTTCTTTCTTTCTTTCTTTCTTCTTTTCTTTCTTTCTTTATATTTTTATTCATTTTTTAAAAGCACATTTCTTTCTATCTTTCTTTTCTTTCTTTTTTCTTTCTCTCTTTCTTTTTTCTCTCTTTTTCTGTGTATTTACTTTTTAAGTATATTGCTTTTTTCTCTCTCTTTCTTTCTTTATATGTATAATGGTAGGTATGTGCGTCAGAATGTATATGTTTAGGTGTGTATATATGTACATATTTGTGTGTAAGTATGTAATATTTGTATATATATGTGTATGTACATATATATATATATGGATGTGTGTATCTATGCACACACACACACACACACACACACACACACACACACACACACACACACACACACGTATGAGCCGGATGCGATACAAGGTCAATATCTTAAACAGAGTTTATTTAGAATTTTCCTTCTCCTAGACGGGTTGCCTTATCAAGGTTAAAGTGCCCAGTCTGCCGAACTATGTTGCACATATCTGGAGAGAGAATAGTCATCGTATTAGCGCTATGTGAAATGCAGCCAGCCTCATCCAGGATTTGAACTCGGATCGTCGTCTTCATTTCCTATGACGATAGATCATTACACACCAGCTTCTCCATAAAACAGTACACGTATGTATATATGTATGTATCCGTGTATTTATGTGTGTATGCGTGTATAGATGTTTGTATGTACGTATATGTATCATTATTTATACTTAGTATATATTATATATATTATAT
>CM042162.1:28236361-28241361 GCA_023376005.1 Doryteuthis pealeii | reverse complement strand
TAGCTCTGGGGGTTGGCATTTTCCCCGCGGCGGAATCAACATGGGCTGTGCTGGAAATAAATCTTTATCAAAGGAAACAACCAAGTCTTGTTAATTGATTATTAAAAATAAGAAATGACCAGCCCAACACGAAGAAGAATCAAGAACTAAAACCGACCCCTAAGAAAGAAGTCCACTAGATCGACTGAAGAACATGGCGGCCGACTTAGCAGAAACCAGTAAGCAGGATTTATTTGGTTTGGTTTGTTTTGTTTTACGGCATATCAACCTCAGTGGGTCATTTGATGCTGACAAAGTTTTGAAATAAATTAATTCTTAATGGATACTCAATTTTTATAAAAACATGTTTTTCTATTTAACCCATAGATGGGACTCTAACAGGTACTACCACCCTGGGTCAGAGTGGACCAGGGATCAATGGTGATGAAGGGGTGCTCCACATTTCCAAACCTCCAATATATATATAATATATATATATATATATATATATATATATATATTATACCATTTATGAGTTGGTATGTCGTTAAAAAATGGTGCTCAGCAAGCAGCAACACTCCATGATCTCACCCTCTTTATCCAAAAATGTATTTTCCTGGAACTCCCAGATACTACAATACTACATCAAACTCATCTCCTGTCCCCAAAATCCTCGTTTATGACTGCACCACCAAAACAAAATACAAAGACTTGTACCAAAATAACTAAAAAAAAAAAATCAGACCCTTTAACTTAAGAATAAGTGATCTCCTCAATGAAAATCAAAATCAACACCAATTATGTACACCATTACCATACTCTCCAACACGGCACCATGGACCATAAAGCAACCAACTATAAACTTAGAACTGACTAAATTACCTAAAACTAAACACACCCTATCACTTACCAAGAGAAATCATTTAAAATACAAAATAAGTACCCAGATCATTACACATCTATACAGATGGATCCAAATAAGGAAAAAAAGTTGGTTGTGCCGCTATTTCTCAAAAACAAGAATCCTTAAAACGCCTACCAAATGAAGCCTCAATCTACAGTGCAGAAACCACTGCCATTGATCTAGCTATGAATATCATAGCAAATCACAAATCTTCCAAAATTATTATATGCATGGACTCTAAATCAGTTCTATTAGCACTACATAACAAAAACACATCATCTCCTCTGATCACGAAGCTCCTAAGCAAACTAAACACCCTCTCTGAAAATAATAACATTATATTCTTCTGATACCAAGTCACATTGGTATCCAAGGAAATGAAAAAGACAGACAAAGCCGCAAGAAAGGCACTTCAGACAACATATGAGCAAAATCTAAATCCCATATACAGATCTGAAACCAACCATAAACAAATATATTAGACAAATGGCAGAAATCATGGGACAATCTGACTCAAAACAAGCTCCATGAAATACAAGAAGTTATTGGAGATGGCCGACGGCCACAGAAGTATTAGAAGAGAAGAAGTAATACTCGCCAGATTGCGTATTGGCCACACCACATTACCCATTCGTACCTGTTAAAAGGGGAGGGTGCCCAGTGTGCCCCAACATGCAAAGTACAACTTACAACCAGCATATCCTTCTAAATTGTAACAGACTTATATATCGCCAAATTACTATCAAGCTAGCAACCTGAAAGACATCTTCAAGAATACAAACCCTGAAAACATTTTAAATTTTATTAAAAAAGCAACCTTTTCAACAAAATATATACAGAACATAACCAATTATCTCCATAGAACCACTACTTTAAAGTCTGAAATCCAAAATAACCTTTTTGGCATTATAATGACCACAGAGTTGATATGCCGTTTAAACAAAACTCAAACTCAAACAACTCCCGATGTTCTTCGTGTTCCGTTTTTAGAAAACTGATGTCTACCAGTTCGCGTCAGTGCCCTGCAGAGTAAACGAACTGTAAACATTGGCAATTCTAAGGCCTACCAGCCCCACCTTAAGAATAGCCTTAGGAAGTTTGTGAGGCTAGAGACCAACTTTAAGGATGTCTAGAAAAGAAACAAGTCATTGTGTCCCGATACGCATTGGTCATACAAGACTAACGCATTCCTATATACTCAAACAAGAACAACAACCACAATGTGGAACATGTCAAACACCTTTGACAGTTAAACATTTATTCATGGAATGCAGGTTTTTTGTTCACATCAGAAACCGTTATTTTAAAGCAAACAATATAAAAGATCTGTTGAAAATGTCAACATGGAGGATATTCTCCCCTTTTTGAGAAATAAAATATACCATAGAATATAAGACATGAAACTAATCAATACCATACAACATGATCCCTAATAATGCTAACACATTGTTAAAACCAATTACTAAAAAGTATAAATATAAATACACGAATGTAAACTTTCTAACCGTTAGGTATGACATAACCCAGACGGTTTATATGCCGTTAAGATCAGTAAACAAACAAAAAAACTCACCTTAAAATATTGTATTAGTATGTATAGACCATTAATTCTGGTGATTGTATGATCTGTGAGTGTGACCAGACCCTATTGTCTAAGGCAGGCTTTGCCAATCACATGCAATTACCCGATCGCAATTGTGTGTCTCCCATACCACACTGATTCCCAGCATGGCCCTCAACTTTATGCTCCTGTTGCACACAAGTGTGCCGAACATTGGTGGTCTCAAGCTTCACATGAAAGTTCACAGTGATGCATATAAATCACCTATCGACTCAGTCAACACCGATCGTTATGTGCCAGATATGTTCTAAGTTATGCAGGACTTTGGCAGATTGAAAAGTCATGAACCAGCTCACAAACGTTGCGATCAATAATAGACAATTAATCGAAAGATTAGTTAGTAACTGATCGTCATTGAACCCGATTGACATGCTATCAGTCGGATAAGAAGCAGAAGATTATATCGATTAATTGCAGACAAGCCTTAACTTTCATTAGTCTTGTCAAAAAACAAAACAAAAAAAAAACAAAAGAAAAATATTTAATGACGTTCTATATATATATTTATATATATATATATATATATATATAATATATATATATTATATATACAAGTTTTGTTGAACTGTACAGACAATTCATGTCGGACAAGTTTTTTCGTTGATCCTTACAAATTTTCGTGCCATCTTTCTGGTGTCGGGGTTAACTGGTAAAACAGACCACCAAAGGTTTCAAAACGAGCGCTTTCGGCAATACAATTTGCCATCCTCAGGTAGGAAACGATGGTATGTTTCGTGTCTCGTTTTTAACAAGAACGAGTTGTAGCAAGAAATTAAAGGGAGTAATAACTATATGGTATTGGATTGTAGGAAAGGTAGTGGTTCGAGCGAGCGTCTGCAGTAGTGATTTTTTGTGGGAGGGGGCACAAGTTGTGAGAAGGGGAGGGGTATAGTGGAAGGAGGATAGGCAGGACATTATAAGCATTTTAGAATATGTTGACTTATTTCAAAGTTTATTTGTTTAAGGTAGTTTTTTGTTGATAAAGCTTATATATATAATATATATAATATAATATATATATATATTTATATATATATTTATAATGGTATTACCACGAACGCATGAACCGTTCCAACTATAAATAGTCAGCAGGTTCTGCACTTTAGCAAGAGTTAATGTTTCAGCGGGTAGCGATAAGACAGCTTCGCGTGTGACCGTATCATTGATTATATTTTTACTACTGTTCTTGTTAATATATTTTTAACTCATTTCCACTCTTGTGTCTTAATGTCTGACCCCTAACCCGGCCACAACACACACACACACACACACCACACCAACCACACACACACACACATACATTATATATATAGCTTGACATGAAAAATTCAGTCCGGGTTTTCGGCTCACTGGCAACAGTAGCTGTTAAAATCGAGCCACACTGTGAGACAAAACGTCGAACACTTGTCTGTGATGACTAATATATTGCTCCGAATACCCTTGTTAGGCACTTCTAGAAGAGACATTAATTGAACTATTCACCGTTTAGGCGTAAGCATTTACTTGTCTGTTGTTTTCTGACTGATGATTCTCTGGTGATTGTAAAATAACAATCCACCTAAGTATGTATCAATCAATTGTCCGCTTCCTGGACATTTTACTAGAAGTATCTGTTTAACAGTCAACCGCACTGATGAGGACTAAACGTCGAAAGACTGTCTGTGATGACCTTAAAAATAAGTGAGTGCTTAGGTCTAATTTCTGCACAAGGTAGGACAAAAAAAAAAATTAGACCAAAGCACTCACTTATTTTATAGGTGAGCGGCTGGTCTGGTGCGACTTGAATGGGGTTTCTTAATTTGTTTTCCGCCCCCCCTCTTGTCAAACCTATTCCTTAGTCTTTAGTCTTCATTCCCATATCCATTCACATCGTAATTAATTTACAACTTTTAATCGATTCCGGGTGTAAAAACTTGAAAGCACCGGACGATAGGGCCCTTTTTATCAAGAAACAATTTTTCTCCTCTTATTCTTTCATTCTTCCTTAGTCTTCCAGCCATATATCGTTGATCACTATGATAACCTCAATATATTATATAAATTGCCTAAAAAATGTATAATATATATTATATATAATATATATATATATATAATAATATACATTATATATAGATATATATAATTATATATATAGTGTGAATGGTCATTGTTTCAGCTTTTTACTGGAAGCGGTGTACCAAAGCAGTATTATTGGTAGATTGCTCAATATTAAATAGAGCTGTTATAATACAATATATAAAATATATAAAGGTTTTACATATTATTATTAGGTGACATGTTCCTTTGTCACCTAAATGTGTGTGTGTGAAGAAAAATGGAAGTGAATCCGACAAGCAATCCGAAGATATTATGACAAATTGAAAAAAACAAATTCATAAAACGAGTGTTATGTTCATTATGCCTACGCTGCATTGTTTGAGCTGTTTCAATAGACCAATCCAGGCCTTTCGTTAGTTTGAGAAAACGCTATCATTTATTTTTCTTCAAATTAACGAA
>CM042162.1:28198861-28233861 GCA_023376005.1 Doryteuthis pealeii | reverse complement strand
ACTGTTGACCATATCTACGTACTATAACATGCAATTGTATTTATATATACAACAAAATAGCGGTTTACAGTTTGAACGAGAAGGCTAATTTGCATATTGATATTTAAAATTTTATTTTAATAAATATGTGCTTGGTATTATTGATTTCTAATTGTTTGGTTTTATCTTAAGAAATATAAACAAAAATCTCGTGGATAAATCTTAAAAGAAATTTATTTACAAGAAGAAATAACTGTAATATTATCCTTTACTTCCTATTTTAACTGAATAGTTAAATTAGGAAAATTTACCAATGAAAAAGGAGAGTAATGGAAAATGATGGAATAGTTAGTTTCAAAGTTGTTCTATTTTTCGATTATACCCCCTCTGTTGCAGATCTTTTCATCTGCATTCTTAATCAGTTTCATTAGCCTTTCTAATTTAATATGATATTTTATTATATCAAAACTTAAATACTTGCACCCGGAGGGTGCATAGATTTGCTAGTATATATAATAAAAAGAATCCGGAGAAGAAATCTGCATAGGAGTTTTTTTTAAAACGTGTCGCAGTTTGCAGAGCTCAATGTGTGCTCTTATTGTTTAAGTCATAGAGAAAATTTATAAGAAAAAATATAACAAAAGATTCAGATTTTTTGCATTATAGCCTATTTCCTGAAATAGACTATATATATTTACCAACCCCTCCGTACGAGCAGGATGCGACACAAGCTCACTTTCTTAAGCGGAGTTCAACAGGTTTTAATTCAGAGTTTTCCTTGCCTAACCAAGGTTAAAGAGCTCAGTCTACCCTACTATTTATCCATAGCTGGAGGGAGAGTAGGATTCATACCTTTCCCAAGGGTATTAGCGCTAAGTGAAATGCAATTACCACGTCCTGGACTTGAACACGGGGCGACGAGTCCATTTCCCATGACTTTAACCATTACACCACGCACTTCCTATATGAAAATATTACTGAAATAGACTATATTGCAAAAAATCTGACTCTTTTGTTATATATATATATATATATATATATAATATATATATATATATATATAGTTGAGATGTCGCTTTTGTTTTTAAAAGACATGAACTCAGTTTTATCAGAATTTACGTATAGGCCGACATTTCGTGCTGCCTTTTTTAAGACGAACTCATAAGCAACGTCCTTCTGTGGAAGCTAGCACATGGGCACGCCAGTGTGGGCCGACCAGCAAAGACGTACATTGACAAGCTCTGTGCGGATACAGGATGCTGCATAGAGGACCTCCCGAGAATGATGAGCGATAGGGACGGGTGGAGAGAGATTGTCATGGATATTCGTGCTAACAGCGCGACATGATGATGATGATGATATATATATATATATATATATATATATATATATATATATATTATATATACCATTGATGAGTTGGTATGTCGTTAAAAAATTGGTGCTCAGCAAGCAGCAACACTCCATGATCTCACCCTCTTTATCCAAAAATGTATTTTTCCTGGAACTCCCAGATACTACAATACTACATCAAACTCATCTCCTGTCCCCAAAATCCTGTTTATGACTGCACCACCAAAACAAAATACAAAGACTTGTACCAAAATAACTAAAAAAAAAAATCAGACCCTTTAACTTAAGAATAAGTGATCTCCTCAATGAAATCAAAATCAACACCAATATAGTACACCATACCATACTCTCCAACACGGCACCATGGACCATAAAGCAACCAACTATAAACTTAGAACTGACTAAATTACCTAAAACTAAAACACACCCTATCACTTACCAAGAGAAATTCATTAAAATACAAAATAAGTACCCAGATCATTATCACATCTATACAGATGGATCCAAATAAGGAAAAAAAGTTGGTTGTGCCGCTATTTCTCAAAAACAAGAATCCTTAAAACGCCTACCAAATGAAGCCTCAATCTACAGTGCAGAAACCACTGCCATTGATCTAGCTATGAATATCATAGCAAATCACAAATCTTCCAAATTTATTATATGCATGGACTCTAAATCAGTTCTATTAGCACTACATAACAAAAACACATCATCTCCTCTGATCACGAAGCTCCTAAGCAAACTAAACACCCTCTCTGAAAATAATAACATTATATTCTTCTGGATACCAAGTCACATTGGTATCCAAGGAAATGAAAAGACAGACAAAGCCGCAAGAAAGGCACTTCAGACACATATGAGCAAATCTAAAATCCCATATACAGATCTGAAACCAACCATAAACAAATTTATATTAGACAAATGGCAGAAATCATGGGACAATCTGACTCAAAACAAGCTCCATGAAATACAAGAAGTTATTGGAGAGTGGCCGACGGGCCACAGAAGTATTAGAAGAGAAGAAGTAATACTCGCCAGATTGCGTATTGGGCACACCCACATTACCCATTCGTACCTGTTAAAAGGGGAGGGTGCCCCAGTGTGCCCAACATGCAAAGTACAACTTACAACCAAGCATATCCTTCTAAATTGTAACAGACTTATATATCCGCGCAAATTACTATCAAGCTAGCAACCTGAAAGACATCTTCAAGAATACAAACCCTGAAAACATTTTAAATTTTATTAAAAAAAGCAACCTTTTCAACAAAATATAACAGAACATAACCAATTATCTCCATAGAACCACTACTTTAAAGTCTGAAATCCAAAATAACCTTTTTGGCATTAAATGACCCACAGAGGTTGATATGCCGTTAAACAAAACTCAAACTCAAACAAACTCCCAGATGTTTCTTCGTGTTCCGTTTTTAGAAACTGATGTTCTACCAGTTCGCGTCAGTGCCCTGCAGAGTAAACGAACTGTAAACATTGGCAATTCTAAGGCCTACCAGCCCCACCTTAAGAATAGCTTAGGAAGTTTGTGAGGCTAGAGACCAACTTTAAGGATGTCTAGAAAGAAACAAGTCATTGTGTCCCGATTACGCATTGGTCATACAAGACTAACGCATTCCTATATACTCAAACAAGAACAACAACCACAATGTGGAACATGTCAAACACCTTTGACAGTTAAACATTTATTCATGGAATGCAGGTTTTTTGTTCACATCAGAAACCGTTATTTTAAAGCAAACAATATAAAAGATCTGTTTGAAAATGTCAACATGGAGGATATTCTCCCCTTTTTGAGGGAAATAAAATTATACCATAGAATATAGACATGAAACTAATCAATACCATACAACATGATCCCTAATAATGCTAACACATTGTTAAAACCAATTACTAAAAAGTATAAATATAAATACACGATATGTATAACTTTCTAACCGTTAGGTATGACATAACCCCAGACGGGTTGATATGCCGTTAAGATCAGTAAACAAACAAACAAACTCACCTTAAATATTGTATTAGTATGTATAGACCATTAATTCTGGTGATGTGATGATCTGTGAGGAGTGTGACCAGACCCTATTGTCTAAGGCAGGCTTTGCCAATCACATGCAATTACCCGATCGCAATTGTTGTGTCTCCCATACCACACTGATTCCCAGCATGGCCCTCAACATTTTATGCTCCTGTTGCACACAAGTGTGCCGAACAGTTGGTGGTCTCAAGCTTCACATGAAAGTTCACAGTGATGCATATAAATCACCTATCGACTCAGTCAACACCGATCGTTATGTGCCAGATATGTTCTAAGTTATGCAGGACTTTGGCAGGATTGAAAAGTCATGAACCAGCTCACAAACGTTGCGATCAATAATAGACAATTAATCGAAAGATTAGTTAGTAACTGATCGTCATTGAACCCGATTGACATGCTGATCAGTCGAATAAGAAGCAGAAGATTATATCGATTAATTGCAGACAAGCCTTAACTTTCATTAGTCTTGTCAAAAAAAAACAAAAAAAAACAAAAGAAAATATTTAGATGACGTTTCATATATATATATATATATATATATATATATATATATATATATATATATATATACAAGTTTTGTTGAACTGTACAGACAATTCATGTCGGACAAGTTTTTCGTTGATCCGTTACAATTTTCGTGCCATCTTTCTGGTGTCGGGGTGTAACTGGTAAAACAGACCACCAAAGGTTTCAAAACGAGCGCTTTCGGCAATACAATTTGCCATCCTCAGGTAGGAAACGATGGTATGGTTTCGTGTCTCGTTTTTAACAAGAACGAGTTGTAGCAAGAAATTAGAAAGGGGAGGTAATAACTATTGGTAGTGGGAGGTTGTAGGAAAGGTAGTGGTTCGAGCGAGCGTTGCAGTAGTGATTTTTTGTGGGAGGGGGGCACAAGTTGTGAGAAGGGGAGGGGTATAGTGGAAGGAGGATAGGCAGGACATTATAAGCATTTTAGAATATGTTGACTTATTTCAAAGTTTATTTTGTTTAAGGTAGTTTTTTTTTGTTTGATATATAAAGCTTATATATATATATATATATATATATATATATATATATATATATATATATATAATGGTATTTTACCACGAACGCATGAACCGTTCCAACTATAAATAGTAGCAGGTTCTGCACTTTAGCAAGAGTTAATGTTTCAGCGGGTAGCCGATAAGACAGCTTCGCGTGTGACCGTATCATTTGTATATATTTTTACTACTGTTCTTTGTTAATATATTTGTTTAACTCATTTCCACTCTTGTGTCTTAATTCTGACCCCTAACCCGGCCACAACACACACACACACACACACACACACACACACACACACACATACATATATATATATAGCTTGACATGAAAATTCAGTCGGGTTTCGCTCACGGCTAAAAGTAGCTGTTAAAATCGAGCCACACTGGTGAGACATAAACGTCGAAACACTTTGTCTGTGGATGACTAATATATGCTCCGAGATACCCTGTAGAGCACTCTAGAAGAGACATTAATTGAACATTCACCGTTTAGCGTAAGGCATTTACTTGTCTGTTGTTTTCTGACATGAGTTCTCTGGTGATTGTAAAAATATACATCCACCTAAGTATGTATCAATCAATTGTCCGCTTCCTGACATTTACTAGAAGTAGCTGTTAAAGTCGAACCGCACTGATGAGACGTAAACGTCGAAATACTGTGTCTGTGGATGACCATTAAAATAAGTGAGTGCTTAGGTCTAATTTGTCTGCACAAGGTAGGACAAAAAAAAAATTAGACCTAAGCACTCACTTATTTTATAGGGTGAGCGGCTTGGGTCTGGTGCGACTTGATGGGGGTTTTCTTAATTTTGTTTTCGCCCCCCCCCCTCTTGTCAAACCTATTCCTTAGTCTTTAGTCTTCATTCCATATCCATTCACGTCGTAATTAATTTACAACTTTTAATCGATTCCGGGTGTAAAACTTGAAAAGCACCGGACGATAGGGCCCTTGTTTTATCAATAAACAATTTTTTCCTCTATTTCTTTCATTCCTCCTTAGTCTTCCAGCCATTGATATCGTGGTGATCACTATGATAACCCTCAATATATTATATAAATTTGCCTGTAACTATATATATATATATATATATATATATATATATATATATATATATATATATATAGTGTGAGATGGTCATTGTTTCAGCTTTTACTGGAATGGTGTACCAAAGGCAGTATTATTGGTAGATTGCTCAATATAAATAGAGCTGTTATATAATATAATAAGATAAATATATAAAGGTTTTACATATCTATTTATTAGGTGACATGTTCCTTTGTCACCTAATGTGTGTGTGTGAAGAAAAATTGGAAGTGAATCCGACAAGAATCCGGAAGATATTATGACAAATTGAAAAAACACAAAGTTCATAAAACGAGTGATGTTTATTTTGCCTACGCTGCAGTGTTTTGATCTGTTTCAATAGACCATCTGCAGGCCTTTCGTTAGTTTGAGGAAAACTGTGATACATTTATTTTTCTTCAAATTAACGAAAGCTCTGAAGATGATCTATTGAAACAGATTGAAACACTGCAGCGTAGGCGAAATAAACATTACTCGTTTATGAACTTTGTGTTTTTTCAGTTTTTCATAATATCACACACACACACACACACACACACACACACACACATATATATATATATATATATATATATATATCATCATCATCACTGCTCTATTTAAGATATTGAGAACTTTTGGATTATTTACTGATGCCACTGCGACGGAAAAGTTAAAGCGAAAATTGAATGCTATATATATATATATATATATATATATATATATATATATATATATATATAAGTAAGAAAGAAAGCGAAAGGTGAAAGACAGTGTGTAGAGAGAGAGAGAAGAGAGAGAGAGAGAGAGAGAGAGAGAGAGAGAGAGAGAGAGAGAGAGAGAGAGAGAGTAGAGCAAATTTTTAATTTCATTCTGAAAACTCCTTTGAACACGATATTATCTGTCCTTTGCAAGTACGCGGCCTTTTTTCTTCCTTTTTTATCCAATGACATCAACCATCTATAACGAACCATGTGAAAATGTAAAACGATTTACGAGGTCAAAAAACAGATTTATACACACACACACACACACATATATATACATATATATATATATATTTATTCCGACCAAAACTATATATCCCTTTATTTTTGGCCAGAAACGGCATATTTGCCATCTGATAAGCTGGGTTGACCTTAAATGCACCTTAGAGATCAACAGAGCTTCTTCAAACCGGACATCATGTCAATATATATGTAAAAAAAAATCCATTCCCTGGACTCACAATTTAGCCGCGATTCTCAGACAACCGCACGCACGAAAAGCACCGAAAAAAATGCACAAACTTTGGCTGAGTAAGATTAATCGATCTAGTAGAGGGAAAAAGCCTACATGAAAAATTCAATTGAGTGTTTTGTAGCTGAAAACTTTCTCTATGGCTTTCAACAAAAATACTTTAAACAAAAATACTGTAAGATAAATGTACGTATCTACCCAAACTCTCCACACCCTATCGTCTGGGGCTGTATTTCAGCAGAGGGGTAGGATCCCCTAATGGGGTCAACTATTTGTTTAGTTTAGTTTAGTTTAGTTTGTTTTGTTTTACGGCATATCAACCTCAGTGGGTCATTTAATGGCGATAAACTTTTGAAATAAATCAATTCTTAATGGATAATACAATTTTTTATAAATACATTTTTCTATTTAACCCATAGATGGGACCCTAACAGGTACTACCACTCCAGGTCAGAGTGGACCAGGGAGCAGTGGTGATGAAGGGGTGCTCCACATTCCCCAAACCTCCAAAACTGGAACCTCACCATCAGATAGAGTTTAACGTCATTCCAGGACATGTCCCGCAGCCACCGCCTTCTAGCACCCATATGATAAAAAGGGGTTGGGGCTTGCCATGAGGGCAATAGGGTTGGGAAAATCATATAGGTGCTAGGGCTTGACGTGACCAGCCGATTGATCGGAGGGGGCCTCTCCGACCGCCCGTCTAGCCCAAGATAAGGCCAAAGTGGAGTATTGCATGTCAACTATTTGTGTATAAGACTCTATTTTTTTCATATTTGCGTATAAGACGCTCTATTTTTTTCATATTTTTCACATTTGTGTATAAGACACTATTTGTGTATAAGATGCTATATATTTTTTATATTTTTCATATTTGTGTATAAGACGCTATCTGTGTATAAGACGCTTTATATTTTTCATATTTGTGTATAAGACGCTATCTGTGTATAAGACGCTTTATATTTTTCATATTTATGCATAAGACGCTATCTGTGTATAAGACGCTTTATATTTTTCATATTTGTGTATAAGACGGTATCTGTGTATAAGACGCTTAATATTTTTCATATTTGTGTATAAGACGCTACTGTGTAAAAGACGCTTTATATTTTTCATATTTGTGTATAAGATGCTATCTGTGTATAAGACGCATTATATTTTTCATATTTGTGTATAAGACGCTATTTGTGTATATGACTCTCTATTTTTAGCGTCTTATACACAAATAATTACGGAAAGCGCGTGGTGTAATGGTTAAAATCATGGGAAATGGACTCGTCATCCCGAGTTCAAATCCTGGATGTGGTAATTGCATTTCACTTTGCGCTAATACTCTTGGGAAAGGTATGAATTCTACTCTCCCTCCAGCTAAGGGTAAATAGTAGGGCAGACTGGGCTCTTTATCCATGGTTAGTCAACCGGTCTAGGAGAAGGAAAACTCTGAATTCAAACCTGATAAACTCCGCTTAAGAATTTGACCTTGTGTCGCATCCTGCTCGTGCGGAGGGGTTGGTAAATATATATACACAAATAATTACGGCACACAAGAATATTTTCCAGATTCTGGTATGATTCTTTTGAATGTACAGAATGGTTTACAAGTATTGAAGTATGTTCTAGTGTTGTACGCTGTTCGCGTTTCATTTCGGGCTAATACTCTTGGAAAAAGCATGAATCCATCTATTCTATTGCTAACTTGGACAGACTGGATTCATTAGCCTTGGCAAAGCAACCAGTCTAGGAGAAGAAAAACTCTGAATTCAAACAAGCTTTTTCTCCGATTTGAATGTACAGAATAGGTAATAAGTATTGAAGCATATTCTGATATGCGCATCGTCGTTAGCAAGCTTGTCTTGCAGATTCATTACTACTGAAAAGCGAGTTCGATACTTGTGACCTACCTGTGGTGAACGGGTTGGGTTCCGGTTTAGCTCAGTCAGTATAGTGTTCAGCTAGGAATCACAAATTTCCTGGTTCGATACCGGCCCTCGCCAACTCAGCGTATGAGTAGCACAGGGATATGTGCGGTAAAGTAAGGAGATGATGGTGGGTGTGGGGCTCCGCCTCAGAAGGTAAAATAATCTCCTTGGTCTAGCGCTATTGAAAAGGGGATAGACTCCCTCGGTGTCTGGCTGATACCGACATTAGGCCGCCGCGACGACTTTACTTTTTTACTTATATATATATATATATATATATATATATATATATGATATAAAATATTTTCATTTTAATAGCATTGTGTGTTTTCATATAATTTTATCTATCTATCTATCTATCTATCTATATAGCTATGTGATTGAAATTTGTCGGATTTATCCAATCAGTTACTCCACATATATAGCTATGTATATTCTTATTTCTGTTCCAAAATATGAATAGTCGAATTTCATGTTAGTTTGCTTGTACGTATTTACTACCCTCTGAGCAATTGTTATTTGACACCAAGTCCGACTGATTTTTCCATATTTTTCATTCGGATTGGTTGCCATGGTAACACTTGTCCTCATCCCGATTCATAACATTTACATTAATTATTGTAACATTTCGACATAACGATTTTGATGGAAAATGCTGCACCAGGGGTGTGGGGTGTGTATGTGTGTGTGTGGGGGGGGAGTGTGTTACCGAAAATCGAGAAATGCATTAGCAAAAGGGTTAAATGTAATATTGTTTTTGTTTGTTTCTTTGATTGTGTGTGTGCACGCGTGTACGTGTGTGTGTGTGTGTGTGTGTGTGTGTGTGTGTGTGTGTGTAAGATTGAAATCTGCTAAAAGAAGCAACTAGTGTCCAATGGCCAGGGACAAGGCGAGGATGGGGGTTGGTTAAAATTCCAATGAAAATTTGGCGCGAGAACAAAAAAAAAAAAAAGAAAAAAAAAGCGCGCCAACTGTCAATGCATGTAAAAACGACACACGATATGGAATTAGGGAACATTTTATTTTGATAGATTAGAGATCAGATCGTACAGAAATCGATTTTATGCAAAGGTCGACCACTCATGATTTATGATCACGAAATCATTCATTCATGGAATTCATTTTTAAAGTCAATAATTGTTCTTAATACGTTCCATTATGTTCAAATTTCAAATTTATCATGAATGCAAAATTATTACTCTTGCATAGGCCCAGCTTATCGGCATTGCAGTCTCGGAAGACTATATAATTCTTATTCTTTATGGAGGCGTGTGGGCTAATGCTTCGTGTCGTTGGAAATGGATTCGTCGACCCGAGTTCAATTCCTCGACGAAGCTGTTTGCATTTAACATGGCGCTAATACCATTGGGATAGGTATGAATCCAAATTTCCCTCCAGCTATGGGTAAATAGCAGGGCAGACTGGGATCTTTAACCATGGCCAGGTAACCAGTCTAGGGAAGGAAAACTCTGAATTCAAACCTGTTAGACTCCGCTTAAGAAATTGACCTTGTGCCGCATCCTGCTCGTGTGGAGGGGTTGGTAAATATATATATAATTCTTATACTCCTGAACTTACAGCGCCTTCTGTGACTGTGAAACCCAATGTTCGAAAAATAGCCTCGACCACAGACGTCGCATATGAAGGCTGTCCCTGCAGATGTTGATGTGCCAGTGCTTTGTTGTCGTCGCTTTCTTCTGGACTTCTTGACCTCATGGTGTTGCGCAGGGTGACTTCAGTCATAAACAGTCCGCTAAGGAGCGCCGGTCGCCAACGAGGGCGGTCCCGAGCCAATTTTTTCTGCTGGAAGGGATAATGCCAAAGCACCTGAGATCATTCTTACAAATTTATCATGAATACAAAATTATTACTCATGCACAGGCCCAGCTACAGGTTGAATAGTACCACTACTGATCTCGTACAAGGATGCCTTTGACGTTAAATAACCCACGAAGGTTGATGTGCCATTAGACAGAGAAACCAAACCAACCATATATAGTGGGGTAGGTCGATTTTTTACTTTTTGAAAATATCAAATTGTCCATTCTATGCGAAAATTGTGTGTTAGTATACTGAATACTCATACAAAAAAAATAGAGTTTTTACTTGTACCGTTGTTTGAGGAAATAGCATCAAAGATCGTCTGTTACAGCTTGATTAAAGAAGTAAAAAGCAGTCGTCGGTGTTGATGGGGTGGGCACATTTTCACTTTGAATTCTATTTATAATATTAATTCGTTTCATTTAAATAAAATAAAATAACATTTCTGATTTAAATATTGAAAATGTAAATAAAGAGTTAATTTATGGAATTCATTTTTAAATCTGTTTGCTCTTAGTCATAATGTTTTAATTTCAACCTTGAAACTGTATTATCGATCCTTGATTTATTGTCACGAAATCTTTGATTAATGGAATTAATTTCTTTTTAAGTTAAAATCTTTTCATTATTGAATTTCAACCTTGCAAAACTATACTCGTGTATAGGTCGTAAATTTCAACCTTGCAAAATTATTACTCGTGTATAGGTCGACCCTTGATTTATTGTCACGAATGTTTTAATTTATCGAGTTCATTTTTGAAGCACAGGGTTTGCTCTTAGTGTTTTCCAATATATTCAAATTTCAACCTTGCAAAATTATTACTCGTGTATAGGTCGACCCTTGATTTATTGTCACGAATGTTTTAATTTATCGAGTTCATTTTGAAGCACAGGGTTTGCTCTTAGTGTTTTCCAATATATTCAAATTTCAACCTTGCAAAATTATTACTCGTGTATAGGTCGACCCTTGATTTATTGTCACGAATGTTTTAATTTATCGAGTTCATTTTTGAAGCACAGGGTTTGCTCTTAGTGTTTTCCAATATATTCAAATTTCAACCTTGCAAAATTATTACTCGTGTATAGGTCGACCCTTGATTTATTGTCACGAATGTTTTAATTTATCGAGTTCATTTTTGAAGCACAGGGTTTGCTCTTAGTGTTTTCCAATATGTTCAAATTTCAACCTTGCAAAATTATTACTCGTGTATAGGTCGACGAATGAGTTCATAAAATCAGTGATTTATGGAAATCGTTTTTTAAGGCTGCAGTTTGCTCACAGTCTTTTTGTTGGGGGGGGGGTGAAATGGCTAGCATCGTAGAAATGGACTCGTCGACTCGAGTTCAAATCCTGGACGAAGCTACCGTTCACATAGTGCTAATACCCTTAGGAAAGGTATGAATCCAACTATTCTCCCTCCAGCTATGGGTAAATAGCAGGGCAGACTGGGCTCTTTAACCCAGGTTAAGCAACCAGTCTAAGAGAAGGAAAACAAATTCAAACCCGTTAAATCCGCTTGAGGTGGTCACGACTAGAATAGGCTCAGTCCTAATTAGTGATCTATTTTACTAATAATATTTTCCAGTATGTTTGAATTTCAAATTTATTATGAATTACAAAATAATAACTGGTGTATAGGTCGACAGTCAGCAAATAGCTCTAATACCCTTGGGAAAGGTATGAATCCAATTCTCCCCACCCAGCTATGGCTAAATAGTAAAGCAGACTTGGCCCTTTAACCATGGCTGGGTAACCAGTCTAGGAGAAAGAAAACTCTGAATTCAAACCTGTTAAACTCTGCTTAAGAAATTGACCTTGTGTCGCATCCTCCACATGTGGAGGGATTGGTTTGGTTTGGTTTGGTTTACGGCATATCAATCCTCAGTGGGTCATTTAATGCCGAAAGCTTTGAAATAAATTCATTCTTAATGGATACTCATTTGTTTTGTAAATACATTTTTCTATTTAACCCATAGATGAGACCCTAACATGTATTTCTGGTCTCTGAATTCAAAACTGTTAAATCCGCTTGGAGTGGTCACTACTAGAATAGGCTTAGTCCTAATTAATGATATATTTCATTAATAATCTTTTCCAATATGTTTGAATTTCAAATTTATCATGAATTACAAAATTATTACTCGTATATAAGTCGATAGTTGACTTATCATTACAAAATCTTTAATTCATTTTTAAATCCAACAACTTGTTCCAAGTTCCATTATATCCAAATTTCAACAGTATTACTCATGTATAAGTCGACCCTTGATTTATTTATTTATTAATTCATGGAATTGATTTAAAAAAAATTAAATCTTTCCTCGCAGCCCTTTTTATTATATCCAAATTTTAACAATATTAGTCTGATTTCTTGATATTTCTTCCTTACATTTTTTTTTATTTAGAGTTAACACAGACTTGCGGTATCGTAGTAAGCGAGTTCAACCACAAGGAATCCGCCCTTAAGCATCACGGGTCACCACCTATCGCTAACAGGTGGCACCATAGAGGGTTTTTTACTCCTCTGTAGAGGTGCAGTCGGTGTATTCTACTGCACCAGCCAACAATTTACGGAATTGAGCGAAGTACATGGTTACTGGTTTATAGAACAACTGGTTAAATCGAACTTAACGGACCTAAATTCCACCATCGTATGTCACCCCACCGAAAGAAAAAATACTAAAACTCAAGGAATTAACCGAATTTAATGAAATTTTCAGGGTTGATATATTAATGAATAAAAGATATAATGTACTAATTATTTTACTTAAACATTTTACATTTCTTCAGGTCAGTTAACTTTGAACCACGTATGTTTGAGGCATAACACATATTCACAAACATACGTGGTTCAAATTGGAAGGATTTTACTCCACTGCAGAGGTGCAGCCGACAATTTACGGAATTGAGCGAAGTGTATGGTTATTGGCTTACAAAATCACTCGTCATTGAATTTTCTTTGTCAGTTAATTTTTTTTTATCCCGTCTAAGTTTCTAGGATTTATTCAAATGAAACAAAGTTATTTATAAAAAAAATATTCCAAATGTTTTCTTTCATATCAAAATGGCTTCACATGTTCTTGAATCAATACATTTTTCGACTTCTTTACGCGTTGCTAGCTTTTCTTTTTTCTTTTCGTTTTTTCTTTCTTCTTTCTTTTTTTTTCTTTTTTTGGTCGTCTGTTTTCTTGAAATGTTTTCCTTAAATTTTTTCTCTCATCAACTGTCACTTAAGAACTAATGAGAAGTGTAATTTGATTTTCAACTAAAGTTTCTTAATTTTTTCCCGTTATTTTCTATTTGATAATTGTAGACTAATTTTTTTATTTTTAAAATTCATTTTTTTTTCTTTCTATTTGGAAATTTTTAGTTGTTACTGTTATTTTGGGCTTCGTGACGCAAAGTCTCGCGAAAAATGAGATTTGTTTACATACGAGATGACATTGCAAATTGAATCTTTCAGTTTTACTGACAATAATGGGCGGTCAATTGTATCCGGCTGCCAAGTCGTCTGACACAATGGGTCGACTGCCCCCGGGTGTGACTCTGTGTGGATGCCCGGGGGGTTGCGGTGCTTATAAAGTCGACTTCTTTCTAATTATACACATTGTTTAATTTGGCACAACACTAAACATTCTGTGTTTTAGTACGTGTTTTACGTTGAGTACACACAGACAGCAAAGCGCTCAAATGGCTCGGTGTTTCTGTTCGTCGAAACTCATGATAAGTGTGTACGTGTTAGTACATGTGAAAACTTTAGACGTTTCCGATTTCTTGCGAGAATTAACGGACGGATCAGAGAGAAGAGCGGCTTGAAAATGGATTGGTTAAAATCCAGCTTGCTTTCGAACCTAAAAGATCGGAAGACAGTCGGCGGTCATATACATTAATTACGGATGGCTCTAAGGACAATGACAAAACAGCATGTGCAGCTATTTTAAATAAAAAAAATTTAAGAAAAGTTCTCACAAATGAAAGTTCCATTTTTTTCAGCTGAAACCCGTGCAATAGATCTAGCACTTGACATCATCTCTGAAAATAACCACAAAAAATATATCATCTCAGATTCGTTCTCTGTCCTACTATCATCAAGAAATAAAACCTCGAAGACCCTCTCATCATTAAGCTCCTGAATAGATTAGACTCGATTTCTATCTCTAAGGAGATTATGATATGCTAGATCCCAAGCCACATAGAATGAGGGAAATGAAAGAGCTGACTCTGCAGCTAAATCGGCTCTAGATTTGATCCCCGCAAGTTCAAGATACCATATACTGACTTGAAACCTAAAATTAATAGATTCCTTCATACAAAATGGCAACAACACTGGAATGACAACATCCACAATGAAATCTTCCTAATCAAACCCACTTTGGGAGGCTGGAGATCAACTTTAATGAAGTCTAGAAAGGAACAAGTCATTGTGTCTCGATTACACATTGGTCATACAAGACTAACACACCCCTATATACTCAAACAAGAACAACCACAATGTGGAACATGTCAAACACCTTTGACAGTTAAACACTTATTCATGGAATGCAGGTTTTTGCTCACATCAGAAACCGTTATTTTAAAGCAAACAATATGAAAGATCTATTTGAAAATGTCAACATGGAGGATATTCTCTCTTTTTTGAGGGAAATAAAATTATACCATAGAATATAGACATGAAACTAATCAATACCATACAACATAATCCCCATTAATGCTAACACATTGTTAAAACCAATTACTAAAAAATATAAATATAAATACACGCTATATATTACTTCCTAACCGTTAGGCATGACATAACCCCAGACGGGTTGATATGCCGTTAAAATCAATAAACAAACAAACATATATTAATTGAGAGAAAGAAGACAACCAAAAATGGCCCACAATTTTATTTTGTTATATATTTTCAGTTCCTTGGGTTTTTTGTTTAATTTCTCCCCTACCCCTTCATCTCCAAAACTAAATTCGAAGCATGTGTTACATAATTGTTACTACCCTAACACTTATTTACAGTAGTGTAGATACCAAAATGGCTGTTATAATTTGCAGCCGGCGGCCTTGAAGGATTGAGTGATTCGGCTTGACCTCAGTCTGATCCCCCTTCTGGGGGATACCGTGAGAATCGGTGGAGAATACCCTCTTCGGTTTAGATTAAAAGAAAGTTTAGTTCAGTATCGACCAAACCACGAAGGTGGTAAGTCGTTAAGCGCACTGCCGACTCAATCTGCGCAAGTAGTCAGGTGGGGATTTCGGAATAAAATATGATCTAAAGCAAATCGAAGTCTTGGGTTATTATCTAAAAACTACCAATGACACAGGGCTTCAGATAAAGAGAAATCCCCAATGGAAGACCAGGCACGAATTCCCCAAGACGAAGTCCAGACGCTAGAAGAAGAACGTAAGATACCAAAGATGAGCAGAAGAATAATAGAAGTAAAGAGAGTATACAAAACATTTTATACGTGCAAATCAAATCATGAAATCATTCAAAATTGGGATATTTCAAGTAGGTTAAAGCCATAGAGAGAACAAGGTATTTTGGTGGAAGTAGGCTTCGTAAGAAAAGAATGCAAGTGTTTATTTTTTAATGGATCTGTCAGCGAATGAACCTAGCTTGGTCAGAACGATGTATATCGTATGGGCCAAAGTTGTAGTAGTAGTCGTCGTTAGTAGAGAAACAATACACACATGTTGTATAGTCACAAAAGGCATTGTATTTATTTCCAGGCTCGTGGGATCTTCCTCGGAGAGAAGGAAAGACAGGGAGAAAGAGAGGGAATATCGTCAAATTATTATATCCCCCAACATAGTATCATGTTGTGTACCGCTGTCCCACACCCACACGAGGGACCAGGAGCACGTCTGACTCCTACTATGGCCGAAAGGAAAAGAGGACGATTTTCTTCTTCTTCCGTTACTCGCCCCGGCGTCACATCCGGTTCCAGTCAACACCCGGAACTTCCGTTTTTATTTCTAAATCTATTTCCGGTGTCATTCTTCGGTCAAGTTACTGGCACCCCGCTGTGTGTTCACTCCTCAAATTTTTACCTTTGTTTGTTCTTATTTCGTGTTCCTCTCTTTCTCTAGAAATCCGAAGACAGTTTTATTTTTTATCCCAAATTCCGGTAGACCCTAAGAATTACGCTACACCACACACAAGCATTAGGACAAGGAAGAAAATTGCCTCATTCGGGTGGACAACCTTACCGCTTCCTCCATACTCACCAGATTTAGCGATTTTAGACTATCATCTCTTCGGCCCCCTGAAAGAGGGTTTGAGAGGCAAAAATTATTCCAGTGACAAGGAAGTGAAATATATAGTGAAGAAGTGGCTTAGTCAACAGAATTTTACGGGGCAGGGATACATGTTCCCATTCGAAGGTGAAACATTGCTATTGAGAGAAATAGTGGCTATGTGGAGAAGTAGGGATGTGATCCACAGAGGACCAGCTTCATTTTGATGTATGATACATGTTCCTGTTGGTAATTATACCTGTCCTAAACAAAATGAATTACTTTTTGTGTGATCCACAGAGGACCAGCTTCATTTTGATGTATGATACATGTTCCTGTGTTGGTAATTATACCTGTCCTAAACAAAATGGCATTACTTTTTTACTCACCTATGTGGAGAAGTAGGGATATGATCCACAGAGGACCATCTTTATTTTTATGTATGATACATATTCCTGTGTTGGTAATTATACCAGTCCTAAACAAAATGGCATTACATTTTGACACACCTATGTGGAGAAGTAAGAAAACAAACACAGGATGTCATGAACGATGGAAACTGTTTATGTCGATACTTAAGTATTTCGTTTTTTTAAATCAAAACCTTCTTCAGGAAATTGAATATTTGTATGAGTAAAAGATGAAAGAAGTTCAGTTTGGTAACCAGTCTAGGAGAAGGAAAACTCTGAATTCAAACCTATTAAACTCCGCTAAAGAAATTGACCTTGTATCGCATCCTACTCGTGTGAAAGGGTTGGTTTGGTTTATTTGTTCTATGGCATATCAACCCTCAGTGGGTCATTTAATGTCGAAAGTTTTGAAATAAATTTATTAATGGATACTCATTTTTTTTTATAAATACATTTTTCTGTTTAACCCGTAGATGAGACACTAAGAGTATTACCACTCCGGGTCAGATTGAACCAGGGAGCAATGGTGATGAAGGGTGCTGCAGAGGGGCTGGGAAATATATAAAACGGTAGGTAATATAGTGAAAAATTTGGAAAAAAAACAGGTTCATAAAATGAGTGATGCTTATTCAGCCAACGCTGCAGTGTTTCAATCTGTTTAGTAGATCTTCTTCAGGGCTTTTGTTAATTTAAGGAAAAATAAAATTTTGAAACACTGCAGCGTTGGCTCAATAAACACCACTCATTTTATTTGAACCTGCGTTTTTTTCAAATTTTTCACTATATTACACACCGTCGGATTCACCTCCATTTTTCTCTTCACATAAAACGGTAGTTATACCGGCGTCTGCATAAATGTTGAAGTTGCCTGACAATTCCATAGATCATTTCACTGGTCAGAGCAATGAAAAGTTCTTAAGTTTATAAACCTGTTATTTTCGGTATGAATTATTGAGAGAGAGAGAGAGAGAGAGAGAGAGAGAGAGAGAGAGAGAGAGAGAGAGAAAAAAAAGTACTCTTAATTTTGTCGTTTATCATTCAAAGAAACTATTCGTTCTCAACAGACTTTTTTTTCTAAATACTTTACGTGATTCAGGCCAGGTCCTGACGTGACCTGTCAATCACTTTTAATGGCACATAAGCCCCTCCCATATTTGATTATAACTCACCATATATATGTATATTTGTGTGTATGTGTGTGTGTGTGTGTGTGTGTGTATGAACAGGTTTTGAATAAATCGTATTAAAAATAATAGACGAACGCATGTGCAGACAAACTTCTATTTTTGAACAATAGCCTTTATTTAACCCATCTAGACAATTGAGAAGTATTTCATTGTGCAAATTGAAATTTTATCGGGGTGATCGTTGATTTTATGGATAAAAAAATCTATATACCATATAACACATCACTCAATAAGTCCCGGGCCTAACTAATAAAACAATAACTTTTATACAAAATTCGACTTTAATCATCAGCATAGTTCTCCTTCTAGGGTGATACACTGAATCCAAGGCTTCTCTAACAATTCAGCCCGTTTTTGTAGAACGATTGGACCATATAACTTTTAAGCACCCCATCTGCGATCTCGATTCATAAGGACATGTTTTTCATTTACACCGTCAAAATTCGGTGGTTTAATAGACGATTTAGGGGTTAGGGTTAGGGTTAGGGTTAGGCATTAGGGTTAGGGGTTAGTTTTATAATTAAAAAAAAACACCCTAAAATCGTCTGTTAAACAACCGGATTTTGACGGTGTAAATGAAAAACATGTTCTTATAAATCGAGACCGCTGATGGGGTGCATAAAGGTTATATGGTCTGAACGATTTGTCTTTGGTCTCAAAATATGCCTCAGTTTCCGATATCACTTCTTCATTGGAGACAAATCTCTTTCCCTTGAGCAATCTTTTGAGGTCTTCAAACAGCCAGTAGTCGCTGGGGGCCAGATCTGGAGAATAGGGTGAGTGCGGAAGCAATTCGATGTACAATTCATGTAGTTTTGTCATTGTTGCGATCGACTTGTGACACGATGTATTATCTTGGGGAAAGAGCACTTTTTTCTTCTTCATTTGTGGCCGTTTTTTTTGGCGATTTCTTCCTTCAAACGCACCAATAATTCTACCAAGTACACCGAATTACTAGGATAGGACACATGGTCAACGGGGGTTTTAATTCAGTTTTCCTTTTCCTAGACTGGTTGCCTAACAATGGTTAGATATCCCAGTCTGTTCAATATATTTCAGTATGTATTTACCAACCCCTCCACACGAGCAGGATGTGACACAAGGCCAGTTTTTAAGTGAAGTTTGACATGATTAATTTCAGAGTTTTCCTTCTCCTAGACTGGTTAAAGAGCTCAGTTTACCTTACTATTTAGCCATACTTAGAGAGAAGATAGTTTGACGCATACCTTTCCCAAGGGTATTAGCACTATGGGGAATGCAAACAGCCTCGTTCAGGATTTGAACTCGTCTCACTATGTCCATTTCCTACGATGATAACCATTACGCTACGCGCCTCCAAATATAGAAAATGCGCGGATAAAATATTTCGAAGAGAGTAAAAAATAAATATTTACTCAAAAATTAACGCTAAAATATTGTAAAATGATAAATGTACTCGTGGTGTAATGTTTACCGTCGCAAGAAGTGGACACAGCAATCCGAGTTCAAATCCGAAACGAGACTGTTTACATTTCCCGTTGCGCTAACTACCCAACCGCCCTCCACCATGAGATGTGACACAGAGTCAGTTTTTGGTTATTTCCTATAAGTCTAACATGATCAAAGGGGAACCACTCTGTACTGATGAACTATTTATTTATTTTCCAATTAAACTAACCCTAAACCCTAACTCTAACCCTAACCCTACACCCTAACTCTAACCCTAAACCCTAATCCTAACCCTAACCCCGTCTTTTTTTCCTAGTAGATCAATAAATAAATAAATAATTTATCAGTCAAGAGTGGTTCCCCTTTGATCATGTTAGACTTATAGGAAATAACCCAGTTTTTTTAAGTAGTGGGAATTCAGTTTTCATTCACCTCGACCGACTGCTTTACAAAAGCTAAAGAACCAATTCCATCCAATTTTTTTACGCGGGGTGGAGATGTCCCCGTGGTGTAGTATTTCTCTCTCTCTCTCTCCCTCTCTCTCTCTATATATATAATATACATTGAAATATATATATATATATATATATTATATATATATAAAGAGGGGAAATAAGGGAAAATAGAGAGAGAGAGAGAGAGAGAGAGAGAGAGAGAGAGAGAGAGAGAGAGAGAGAGAGAGAGACAGATAGACAGACAGACAGACGAGTGAAAGTGGGAAAAAGAAGGAAAATAAGAGAGAGAGAGGGGAGTAGAGGAGAGAAATGATATCAGATAAAAGGAGAAAAGGGTAATATGTGGGTAATGTATATACATACACACACCACACACACACACACACACACACACATATATATATATATATATATATTTGTGTGTGTGTGTGTGTGTGTGTGTGTGTAGACGACAAAGTAGGCGCGTATGGTGCTGATAAAGTATCGAATGATGTTTGACACCATAGAGCAGGAAAATTTAAAAGCGAATCTCCGGGAAAAAAAGAAAAGAAAAGAAAAGAAACAAAAAAAAAAAGAAAAACAAACAAATATAAACGACAAAAGAAAGAAACAGCGATGATGACACACACACACCACACACACACACACACACACACACACACACACACACACAAGTGTGTCAAAAAAGTATTGAGATTTTTTGTACTTTTTGACACACCTTGTATTCTGAAAAAAAAAACTCAAAAAACGTTCCATTCATTCTTTGTTTCTATTTTGGTAAATACAACTTTAAACTTGGTATGTTTTTGACACACCTTGTATTCTGATAAAAAATAATGAATGGAGTGTCATTTTTTTCAAATACAAGGTGTGCCAAAGAGTACAAAAAATCTCGATACTTTTTTGACACATCTTATATATATATATGTGTGTGTTTTGTTAAATTCAACGGACAATTCTTGTCGGACGAGTTTTTGTCCGACCCTTTCTAACTGTCTGGCCATATTTTTAATACCCGGGTGGAATTGGTGTATGAATCCACAAAACATATATATATATATATATATATATATATATATATGATTGATCAAAGCCTGAAGAAGATATCAGAAGATCTGAAACACGTGCCGCAAATGTAAGATAAAAATAATTAACATTTTTCTAAAAACATAATCCATTTTGCGGACCTTCTTTTTTATAAAATACTTAATTTTCTCCCATTGGAACCAGAACAACACTTTATATATATATATATATATATATATATATATATATATATATATATAAATAAGTCATCCACAGACACGTGTTTCGCATATCATGCCTCTTCAGTGTGGCAGACACAACTATCCTTGGGTATATATGTGTGTGTGTGTGTGTGTGTGTGGCTGTGTGTGTGTGTGTGTGTGTGTGTGTGTGTTGTGTTATTCAAATGTTTACTGGAGTATATATCTATCTAGTTATCTATCTTTCTATCAATGTATCCCGCTGTCTGAGTATGCATCGCTGTGTGTATAAGCTTATGAAAATATAGAAACATGTGAAATCGCAATTTTGTATACTCATAAAATATTACACGCAAAAGATTTACAAACATTAGATCTCTGCTTTATTGAAAAGAAAGACGAGCACATCCTTGCTCTGAGCTCCGTAAAGAAACAAAATAAAAATAAAAAAAAACAAAAAACAAAAAAAAACTGCACAACACACATACAAACATATAGCAACTAACAGCTCAATATCTTCTGATTGCTGGAAGTGCTACGCGAGAAAACGTGAATCTCGTTCACACCTTCCGTTATTTCGGCTCTTCCAGACGCCATCTTTTTTTTTTACAGAATTTTTTTATACAGTTCTTTTTTTTTTTTGTTCTTTTTTTGTTTGGTAGTTTTACTGCTTGACTGATGTTGTTGCTATTGTGATCGACATTTTTAGTTTTAATTTATGGAAACTATGTATTTGTAGACTAATTAGCCCCAGGGTTGAGTGTGCTCTCTGAATAAGGAAACAGTGGGGGAAGGGGGAAAACAGGAAATGGTGGGGTGTGTGCAAGAGATGGGGATGGGAGGGTGTGAGATAATGAGAGAAGGAGACAGAAAAGAGGAAGAACGAAAGAAGAAAGAGGAAAGATGGATAGAAGAGTTACAGAATTTGAAGGGATATCAGGAGAATGAGAGAGAGAGAGAGAGAGAGAGAGAGAGAGAGAGAGAGAGAGAGAGAGAGAGAGAGAGAGAGAGAGAGAGAGAAAATAGGGGTAAGTAGAGAGAGACTGGAAAAAAAGGGGAAATAAGGGAAAATAAGAAGAGAGAGAGAGAGAGAGAGAGATGAGAGAGGAGAGAGAGAGAGAGAGGAGAAAGAGAAAAAAATATATATAGAGAGTGTGTATGATGTGTGAAGAGAGAGAGTGTGAGAGATAGTGTGTGTGTGTGAAAGAAAGAGAGAGAGAGAAGAGAGAGAGTGTGTGTATGTATGTGTGTGAGAGAGAGTGTGTGAGAGATAGTGTGGTATGTGAGAAGAGAGAGAGAGAGAGAGAGAGAGAGAGAGAGAGAGAGAAAGAAAGAGAAAAATATATAGAGAGAGTGTGTATGTATGTGTATGAAGAGAGGTGTGAGAGATAGTGTGTGTGAGTGTGTGTGTGTATGTGTGTGTGTGTGTGAGAGAGAGAGAGAGAGAGAGAGAGAGAGAGAGAGAGAGAGGAGAGAAAAAAAGAGAATAGGTTAGTAGAGAGTGAGACTGGGAAAAAAGAACAGAAATAAGGGAAATGATATATATATATATATATATATATAGAGAGAGAGAGAGAGAGAGAGGGAGAAAAGAGTGAGAGAGAGAGAGGAGAAAGAGAAAGAGAGAAAAGAGACAAAGAAAGGGAGAGAGAGAAAGACAGACAGAAGTGTGAGAGCGGGAGAATGAAGAAAAATGAGGGAGAGTAAGAGGGAGTGGAGGGAGAGAAATGATAACAGATAAAAGGAGAAAAAGGGTAATATGTGGGTAATGTATATATATATATAATATATATATATATATATATATATATATATACATTATCCTTATATATATATATATATATATATATATATATATATATATATATATATACCCACATATTACCTTTTTTCCTTTTCATACACACACACACACACACACACACACACACATATATATATATATACATATATATATATATATAATATATATATATATATGCGCGTAGACAACAAAGTAGGCGAGTATGATGCTGATAAAGTATCAAATGATGTTTGACACCATAGAGCAGAAAATTTAAAATCGAATCTCCGGGAAAAAAATAAGAAACAAAACAAATATAAACAACAAAAGAAAGAAACAGCGATTATGATCCCCCCTCCAAAAACCCCCACACACATATGCCCCACCCCCTATGTGCATATAAGGAAATAAAACATAGACACGAAAAGATATTAGTGGATGAGATGAATAGATAAGTATATAATATACTAGACCCTCCCCCTTCTTTAATTCACACACACACACCACACAACATACACCACACACACACACAACACATATATAATATATAATATAATTATGGTGAAGTAAAAGGAAGAATGAACAAAAATGATGACTCAAACAAGTCCAAGTAGGATTTCGCCCTTCTGACGCGAAGAACTTCCTCAGTCATTTTTGTTCACTTATCCTTTTACCTCACCTCATTACTGTCGGATTTTACTCTAACCCTCCTATCTTCATATATATATATATATATATAATATATATATAATATATTATATAATTTTAAAAATTCAAATTTAAAAGGTAACAGAAAGGAAGTCATTTGCATGTTATTTTGTCATCTTTTTTTTTATATGTTTTTTTTTTCGCTTTGAAATAATATTGATAGATTGAATAAATTGCATCATTTATATCTTATTTTTTTTTAAATTGTAAATCATTGAATGGAAATTCTTACTATATTGTTATATATTTCCGTGGGGATTTATATGGAGTAAACAGCTAGGATATCACTCGCAATAAGTAATAATGGATCTGCGAGACTAACTTTTTAAAAATCCCCACTCTATCAAATGGCCTGGGTTATAGCCTTAAATAGTCTACGGTTAAGGACTTCAACAGTTGATTAATAAGCTGATTAATATTCGGACTGATCTAACTTCGTTTGGCTCTACCGCATTTGACCCTCCTCTATTTCTTGTAAGTTGTCTTGTTAATTGTTTTGTAACTAATTGTTCTGTGTTTTTTGTATGTATCCGTTAGCGCCGGATACTGGTGCTGAATAAATATATTCAACATTCAATTTCCTCTGTGTATCATTTCGACAGATTGGCGACAAGGATTCGAGAAATCGCAATTAAAACAACTGAGTTTTTTGTATGTATCCGTTAGCACCGGATACTGGTGCTGAATAAATATATTCAACATTCAATTTCTTCTGTGTATCATTTCGACAGATTGGCGACAAGGATTCGAGAAATCGCAATTGAAACAACTGAATTTTTTGTATGTATCCGTTAGCACCGGATACTGGTGCTGAATAAATATATTCAACATTCAATTTCCTCTATGTATCATTTCGACAGATTGGCGAAAAGGATTCGAGAAATCGCAATTAAAACAACTGAGTTTTTTGTATGTATCCGTTAGCACCGGATACTGGTGCTGAATAAATATATTCAACATTCAATTTCCTCTATGTATCATTTCGACAGATTGGCGAAAAGGATTCGAGAAATCGCAATTAAAACAACTGAGTTTTTTGTATGTATCCGTTAGCGCCGGATACTGGTGCTGAATAAATATATTCAACATTCAATTTCCTCTATGTATCATTTCGACAGATTGGCGAAAAGGATTCGAGAAATCGCAATTAAAACAACTGAGTTTTTGTATGTATCCGTTAGCGCCGGATACTGGTGCTGAATAAATATATTCAACATTCAATTTCCTCTATGTATCATTTCGACAGATTGGCGAAAAGGATTCGAGAAATCGCAATTGAAACAACTGAATTTTTTGTATGTATCCGTTAGCACCGGATACTGGTGCTGAATAAATATATTCAACACTCAATTTCCTCTGTGTGTCATTTTGGCAGATTGGCGACAAGGATTCGAGAAATCGCAATTGAAACAACTGAGTTTCGACAAAGTGAGACCTACAGAAAAGAAAATGGATGAAAGAAAAAAGTACCAATAGTAAATACTATAATCCCGACGAAAAAATATATTTAAAGAATTATAAGTTTGGAAAAGCAACGTGGGAAGAAGGAATAGATAGAATGAGAGAAAAAGAAGAAAGAAAATATAGAAGAAGAAACCAAGGAAAGAAAGAAAGAAAGGAAGAAAGAATAAGGGGATAAAGGAAGATACGTGGAAACGAGGAAGTAAAAGTAAGAAAGAGAGAAAGAAAAATACAAGACAGGAACAAGAGAAATAAAAAAAATTAAATTATGAAAAAAGAATGAAAGAAAAAGAATTAGCTAAATGTTGAACTCATTCTATTTCAACTCCCAACCTGATTTTATAAGCCAATCCAGGCAATTAATCACCGTTGTAACTAACATATACCCTATCCCTCTCCCAGTCCCCATCGCCTCATTCAAATTTCCTAGCCCCACCTCTCCTACCCTCTTAAATAAAAATAAAAAAATTGAAAAATTTAAACCACTGTTTTTGGGGATTTTTTTCTAGTAATATCCATGACTTTTCTCATACCTGAAGATGCCGCAGTAATGCAGTTGAAATAAATTATTGCAATGAAGCAAATTTAAAGGTTTTTCCTCCATTTATATGTAAAGAACAATGAAAGCTACGAATCAGTAATATTAAACCCCTCCGGGTTAGCTCAGTCGGTAGAGCGTTCGGCTAGAAACCACAAGGTTCCTAGTTCGATTCCGGTCCTCGCCAACTCAGCGTTATGAGCAGCACAGGGATCTATCTGTGCGGTAAAGTAAGGAGCTGATGGTAGGTGTGGCACTCCACCTCAGATGCAAAAAAACAATCTCCTTGGTCTAGCGCTAGTGAAAAGAGGATATACTCCCTCGCTGATTGGCTGATACCGACATTAGGCCGCCCCGACGAATTTACCTTTACCTTTATTTATAATTATAATTAAATTGATAACTCATGATCTTATTCTTATTTAAAACTCAATTATAAATAAAATTGTTTTACATTATCAAATTTATTGGCCTTATCTACTTACTAGGTATTTACCACGTAACCCACGTGTACAGGTTAGGCACAAGGCCCTATTAATGTGGGACCACCCACAAGCAGTGACTCATTGGTGGTGGGTGCAAAAATGCGTTGATCACATCCGCATTCCCCCTCAAGGGGGCGCCTCATGCACTGGGCAATAAACCCAGCCCCGTCCTTTAAATCAAGTTAGCAGGTGATGCCTGGGGAGACCCCTGGGATCAACGATGTTAGCTTATACGGTCCAGGGCCGAAGCCACTGGGTAGGATCTACATACTAATAACATGCAATTGTATTTATATATATATACAACAAAATAGCGGTTTACAGTGAGTACGAGAAGGCTAATTTGCATATTGATCTGAAAAGAATGATTTTAATAAATATTTGCATGGTATTATTGATTTCTAATTGTTTGGTTTTATCTTAATGAATATGAGCAAAAATCTCGGCGATAAATCTAAAAAGAAATCCATTAACAAGAAGAAATAACTGTAATTTTATTCTTTACTTCCAATTTTAACAAAATAGTTAAATTAGGAAAATTTAGCAATGAAAGAATTGATTGAAGGAAGAATTAGTTGTTAAATTTTTCGATTTTACCCACCTCTGTTTCAAATCTTTTTATTTGCATTCTTATTTAGTTTCATTAGCCTTTCTAATTTAATATGATATTTTATTACATTAAAACTTAAATAAATGCCCCCTGAGGGTGCATTTTTTTTGCTGGTAAAAGTAATGATATGAAGTGAGTAAATCAAAGAAAAACGATTTTTGCGATACAAATTATTTATTTCGCGACCCACAGTTTGGGAACTGAAGTTTTAAAATCCCTGGTCTTGAGCAATGGTTCTCAAACTTTTTTTTTTTTTTTTACCTATTGATTACTATTTCACTTTGGTGGACCCACTCCATAGCCACTCGATGTTTAAAAAGTCCTATTGTATTTTTATAATTAGATATTTTTATTTGCTTGGATCCAAAAATAGTACTGGTGAGCCATATAACCCCAGGTTGAGAACCACTGGTCTAGATTTGGGCACCATGACAGACACGCGATTTAGTTAGTTAAGCAGATTTGACCCAGTTTTGAAGGAGAGTAGACGTATTATCGGCTCTCTCTCTCTCTCTCTCCGAGTCGAGTCTCATCCCCGCGACGGAACCAATATGGACTAATAGAACTTGATCAAGAACAAACAAGGTCTTGTTGTGTTTGTTAAATAATTAAGACAATGATCAGCCCAGCAGAGAATTAGCAAGGAAGAAAATCAATACCCAGCAGAAGCCCCTAGATAGAAGTCAGACTAAAGAAAATGGCGACCGAAGTATTAACAGTTAGCAGTAACAAGTCAACGCCAAGTGTAGCATAACGAGCCCGAACGATATATGTATAAGAACAATATGTGTAGCATAGGCCAACTGAAGTTGTAGTAGTAGTCGTCGTTATTAGTAGCCGTTAGGCTAGAAACAACATACACGCAAGTTGTATAGTCCCCAGGGGCTGTGTATTTATTTCTAGGCTCGTTGGTTCTTTTTTCAGAGAGAAGGAAAGACAGAGAGAAAGAGAGGGAGTATCGCCAAATTATTCTAAGTTCATAGTATCATGTTGTGTACTGCTCTCCCATATCCATACGAGGGACCGACCGACACGTCTGCTCTTACCAGAGCCCGGCCGAAAAAGAGGCAGATTCCAGTCAAAGCCCGGAACTTCCGTTTTTCTTTTTAAGTCTATTTCCGGGGTCATTCGTTGGCCACATTACTGGCACCCCGCTTAGTGTTTACTCTTCCAAATTTTAACCTTTGTTTGTTCGTATTTCGTCTTTCTCTTTTTCCCTGTCAATACCCAAAATTCTCCGTAGACTATGATAATTACGCTACACAAGCAGAGAACCAACAAGCGAAGTTATAAAGTAAGATCTCCTATCTCTAATCTCTCTCTCACTCTCTCTCTCTCTCTCTCTCTCTCTGTGTCTCTGTGTCTCTCTCTCTATTATATACGCGAGTATGTCAGTAGGGTATGTACGGCTATACAACAGTATATTACTGATGTACGTAGTGATACGTATATGTACATTTGCAAGTATTTCACTCCCTTTTCGCAAAACTATTTAGAATATGCGCTTTCATAATAACATAGCATAGATGTCCGGGTTATTTCCTATAACTCCAACCTAAAAAAAGGGGGAACCACTCTGATTGACTGATAAATTATTTATTTATTTATTGATCTACTAGGAAAAGAAGACGGGGTTAGGGTTAGGGTTTAGGGTCAGGGTTAGGGTTAGGTTTAGGTTTAGGGTTAGTTTGGACCATATGACCTTTAGGCACCCCTTTTGCGATCTCGTTTCATAAGGATATTTTTTCATTTACACCGCCAAAATCCGGTTGTTTGTTAGGGATTAAGGTTAAGGGTTAGGGTTAGGGGTTAGTTTTATAATTAAAAAAATCTCTAAAATCATCAGTTAACAAACAAGCGGATTTTGACGGTGTAAATGAAAAAAATGTCCTTATGAAACGAGATCGCAAAAGGGGTGCCTAAAGGTCATATGGTCCGTTAGTTTAATGGGAAAATAATGGGTAGATTAATTAACAGATAAAATTCATTCAGAGTGGTTCCTCTTTTTTTAGGTTGGAAATAACCAATAGGGACAGATCGTGTGTGTGTGTGTGGGTGTGTGTGTGAGAGAGAGAGAGAGAGAGAGAGAGAGAGAGAGAGAGAGAGAGAGAGAGAGAGAGAGAGGTGAATAGCAAACGATTTTTGACTATAAAAGAAATCGGTCTCATTACTTTTTAGACTTCGGAAATGTCAAGGAAGGTTTGACATATATATCTCTGTTCAGTATTGATACTATTCAGTTAGAAAAAAAAACAAACAAAAAACAACAAAAAAACAACAACAAAAAACAACAAAAAACTAAAAAAAAAAAAACACAAGGAATGTAAAATATCGCTTATAAATTTCGTTGAAAGCTTATGACTCGTTCTTCAATTTTTTTCTCTGCATCCGCTCTTGTGTGGAGGCGGGGCAAACAATCTTCCCAAGAGGCGGTCAATCACGATGTCAGTCAACTCTTCAGTCCGTCTGTCAATCATCTACCGCCTCGGTTTTCAACCAATCACATTCACTCATTCCTGTTTTGTGATGTGACGTCACTTTAAGAGGTCGGCACTTTACGAAATACGAACGGTGAAGTTCGCTTAAAAAAAAAAATATTTGTATTTTTTGTTGTTCAAGAAATATTATTCTTTTCATTTTTGTCTTTTGTCTTTGTTTTTTTTTTGTATTTTTTTGTCGGCGTCGTTTGTCAACTGGGGTGCAGGAAATCAAAGCTAGCGATGTGTGAGTCATTCAAGGTGTCGATACCTTCCACGAACCATTGTCTCAGATAATTGGATTACAAAAGAAGGCAATAGAAAATTTCTCTCGGAATCGTGAAACATTTAGTCACAGACTTTTGCGTGTATTCTAATTTGAGTCAGATATTTGGGCTGTTGTTGCTTTCGACGCTCGATAGAATAGCGATTCGTTTTGAAATTCCATATAATTTCCATTCTACGAACCATTGTCTCTAATAATTGGATTACAAAAGAAGGCAATAGAAAATCTCTCTTGGAGACGTGAAACATTTAGTTATAGACTTTTGCGTATATTCTAATTTAAGTCAGATATTTGGACTGTTTTTGCTTTCGACGCTCGATAGAATAGCGATTCGTTTTGAAATTCCATATAATTTACATAGTCTGCCACACGGCCAAGTTCCCGAATGGTCACTCATTTAAATACCAAATAGATGCATTGCTGCTTAACTCCGATGCTATAGGCTCGACTTGATAGTAAGTCTTTATTTAAAAAACAAAACAAAAAACCTTTGCGACCAAAGAATTTATTTTATTAATTTTTGCCAATATATTGTTTCATTTCATCCATCTTCGATATATATATATAGTGGCCTAAAATCGGTATCAGCCAGACAGCGAGGGAGTCTATCCCCTTTTCACTAGCGCTAGACCAAAGAGTTTGCTTTTTTTGCGTATGAGGTGAAGTGCCACACCTACCACTTTATCGCTCGCATCCCTGTGCTACTCATACGCTGAGTTGGCGAAGGACGGTATCGAACTCGGAACATTGTGGGTTCCTAGTCGAACGCCCTACCGACTTTTTGGAATTGAATTCTTCTCGTCTAGTTAAAAAAAAGGCACTATAAACAACAACAACAACAACGACAATAATAATAATAATAATAATAATAATAATAATAATAATAATAATAATAATAAACGGTCCTCAAGAGCTTGGAAGAAACACTAGAGGAATTGGAGATCAAAAGAGGAATCGAGATCTTTTAGACCACAGCACTGTGGAAATCAACCAGAATACTCAGAAGAATCCAGGAGGCCGGCGGTAACTTGCTGTCACCCAGTCTTCTGTGAAACACCACCAGTTAAAAGAGGTGTGAAAAACTTACAAGGAGTAAAACAATAATCGTAAAGTATAATTGCGACTGAGTAGTGATTCTCACAAGGTACTCCATATTTGTTGCCTTGTGCCAAGCATAAGATACGCTTCGTTTCAATAGCGATTGTAAGGTCTGTGTACAAGGCTTAGGAAATTAGAAGAAGAAGAAGAAGAAGAAGAAGAAGAAAGAAGAAGAAAGAAAGAGAGGGGAAAGTGTCGTCCTATTGTGAACGGTCTACGGATTGTACATGACAAATGTAACTTTTCGTAAAACTTAACGAATATAACAAGAGCATTTATGAAGAAAACTACTGACTGCACTTAAAAAAAAGGAAAGGAAGAAAAAGATCGAGCGTGTCCGAGGAAAAGAAGATACAGGGCCTTGTCATTTTGTTTAATGGATAATCGAATAACCATCCCGAAAATGGGGCCTTCTAAATAACTTGGCCGTTTAGCAATTAGTTCGGTCAGGCAACGACAAAAGGTGAATTGACATCTGCTTGACAAAAAAAACCCTAAAAAAAAACAAAAAAAAAAAAAACAAACAACAATCAAAAAACACTAATCACCAAAAACAAGTCCCCTAAAAAATCCTCCCAAACCCCACATCCTCAAAAACAGCGAAGAAAAAAAAAAAAAAAAAAAAAAAAAAAAAGGACAAAATCACAAAAAAAAAAAAAAAAAATTAAAAAAAAAAAAAAATCCCTCCCAAAAAGAAAAAAAAAAACTAAAAAATTCCCGAATACAAAAAAAAAAAATAAATAAATAACAAAAAACAATAAAAAAAATCCCCCAAAACAAATAAACACCTACCCCCCCAAAAAAAAAATCCCTAAAAAAACAAATTAAAAAAAAAAAAAAAACAAATAACACCCAAACAAATTTGAAGTTATCGTTTGTAAAAACGACAAGTCGTCATCCTCGACGGACGGAAAGAGAGAGAGAGAGAGAGAGAGAGAGAGAGAGAGAGAGAGAGAGAGAGAGAGAGAAGAGAGAGAGAGAGATTTGAATTGGAAATATTTCAATAACTATTGTTGAACAACAGCGACAATCGTAAAAGTGAAAAGTGAGAAATTTGACGCGGCAACAAGACTACATTAAAAGAAGGATGCTTGTTCTTGGATAGGCATTTGAACGTACCACTTCGCAACTAACGCAGCTTTTAAAAAAAGAAAGAAAGAAAGAAAAGAAAGAAAGAAAGAAAGAAGAAAAAACAACACCATAAAACACACACAACAAACGTCCCATTCTTGGCTTAAAATCCCGCCAACATGTCCATATCTTCAAAAATTCGATACCATCTGAAAATTCACAATCAACTTATCCGGGAAATGTTGGCTGAGTTCCTGGGAACTTTCGTCCTCGGAGTAAGTAATTTACTTCTTATGTTGTTATCAATATATTTTCGTTGCATAGAAATCATTTTTCCGTGTCTCTTATCTGCTCGTATTGAATGTTTTAATAACGCTGGAAGAACATCAAAGATTTTATCGCTTTCTCTTTTCTAGCCCCGTCCCCCTCTTTCCGTAAAACAGATTTCGCAATTCCTTATCGGTAATTTACGTTGGGCAATAGCCTTTTTTTCAATGCAAGTGTCATTGGGGAACGAGAAAATAAAAATTTAACTTAAAGAAAATAGAATTTTAGTTTAGTCAAACTATTCTGGTTGTTTTGTTGGATTTTACGAAAAAGATTTGAAATTTATCTATTTTTTCAAAGTGAGTGTCATTGGGGAACCTTAACCTTAAAATTGAACTTTTTTCAATGCAAGTATCATTGGGGAACGAGAAAATAGAAATTTAACTTAAAGAAAATAGAATTTTAGTTTACTCAAACTATTCTGGTTGTTTTGTTGATTTTACGAAAAGATTTAAAATGTATCTATTTTTTCAAAGTGAGTGTCATTGGGGAACGAGAAAATAGAAATAAAAAAAAGAAAAATAATATCAGTTTACTAAAGACCTTTCTGGTTGGATGGTTGGATTTTACGAAAAGATGTAAAATTGAACTTTTTCAAAGCGAGTATCATTGGGGAACGAGAAAATAGAAATTTAATTAAAAAAATTAGAATTTAATTTACTCAAACTTTTCTGGTTGGTTAGTTAGATTTTACGAAAAGACTTTAAATCGAATTATTTTTTTCAAAGCGAGTATCATTGGGGAACGAGAAAATAAAAATATAATTAAAAAAAAATCAAATTTTAATTTTTACTGAAACTATTGTAGTTGGTTGGTTGGAATTTTAGGAAAAAACTTAGAATTGAACTTTTTTCAAAGCGAGTATCATTGGGGAACGAGAAAATAGAAATTTAATTTTAAAAAATAAAAAATTTAATTTACAACAACTTTTCTGGTTGGTTGGTTGTATTTTACGGTATTTCAAACCTTAACCTTAAAATTAAACTTTTTTTCAATGCAATTGTCATTGGGGAACGAAAAAAAAAAAGAAATTCAATTGAAAAAATAAAATTTTAATTTACTAAAACTTTTCTCGTTGTTTGGTTAGATTTTACGAAAAGACTTAAAATTGAATTTTTTCAATGCAAGTATCATCAGGGAAAGAGAAAATAGAAATTCAATTCAAAAGATCAAGTTTTAGTTCACTAAAACTTTTCTGGTTGGTTGGTTTGATTTTACGGCATGTCAAAACTTGGGTTATTTAATGCCCAAGATGGTTTTGTTCTATTCATTCTTGTTGAGCATTTAATTTTTTTCAAAATAAAATTTTTGAACACATCCTTTCAAAACTAATTTTTTAATCTATTTATCCTATAGGTAGGACCCTAACAAGTACTACCGCTCCGGGTCAGAATGGAGCTAGGATTAATGACATTGAAGAGGTACTCCAGAATTGGAACCTCACCACTAGATAAAGTTTGGCGTCATGCCCAGGACCCTCAGCCACGGCCTTCTAGAAGGGACCGTATATCCTAAGAGTTAAAGTGGAGTGTTGTATGTCATGGACTGCTCAGCCTCAAGGATTCGTCCTTAAGCATCACGGGTCACTACTCTCTGCCAACAGGTGGCTCAATTGTGACGAGAGGGTTTTATCTATATGCAGATGCAGTCGGCGTATTCTACAGCCTCGATTGACTTACAGATGTATTTTGCAATAAGATGTAGGTAATTATTTTTGCTTGGTTTTATAAACTGGTAGAAAAAAAACTGGTAGAAAAAAAACCCAAGGATTCCAAAAGATAGACGTTTTTGGAGATGGTGAAGCCAATGTTAAAACGGTTCCTATGTAAGAAAAAAACCTTCACCAGGACATTAGGCAGTGTATGGTGTAGGCAAATATTCTTTCGAATAACAATCAGGTCACATTTAAAAAAAGAACCGTGCCAACGACCAAAAAAAAAAAAAAAAAAAACCTCTCTAATACATTCTCATCTTTCGCTTTCATTTTAAAATAATTTTTACTCAGTTTATACAAAATCATACCACCCTGTCGGCTGTGGCGTTAGAATGCATCGATTGCACCTCTGCACAAGGGTAAGACTCCCCCGATTGGGCCACTTGTTGGCCGTGGGTGGCGACCCGTAATGCTTAAGGATATAACCCAGGTGATTGAGCAGTTCATGACTTGCAATACTCCACTTTGGTCCTTACTTAGGCTAGACGGGCGGTCGGAGAGGCCGCTTCCGATCAATCGGCTGGTCATGTCAACCCCTAGCACCTATCTGATGGTGAGGTTCCAGTTTTGGAGTCTTGGGGAATGTAGAGCACCCGTCATCACCGTTGCTCCCTGGTCCACTCTGACCCGGAATGGTAGTACATGTTAGGGTTCCATTTATAGGTTAAAAAGAAAAACATGAGTTTATAGACAAAATTTGATTATCCATTAAGAATGAATTTATTTCAAAACTTTGTCGGCATTAAATGACCCCCCGAGGTTGATATGCCATAAAACCAACCAAACCAAGTCATCCTAATGCTCTGACCTTCTTATATGTATTTCTACATACGTCGGATTTACTTCCCTACTTTATATATATATATATATATATATATAATATATATATATATATAATAAAAATAATAAATTCGAAGGCAATACAATGCGTAAAAAATAAAGACAAAAAGATGTTTATATGTCTAATCGATTTCAAGCGAAGCTTTATCGTCAGAGACGGATTTCAGAAATGACGTGCTTATTTTGTTTTTTTTTTTATTATTTTT
>CM042162.1:28178861-28196361 GCA_023376005.1 Doryteuthis pealeii | reverse complement strand
AGGTGACGCCGGGTAGCCACTGCTAGTCTATAATAGATGGTGGAAAGCCTTATTTGTTATATTAGAATCATGGAAAAATCTCTATTTTCTTTGTTTTTTTTTATATTCTTTTAAACCTCATGTTTAATAAAGTATGATATTGTTGAAGTTTTCGTATAAAATTAGTTGTAGCGAAAATTTATATATATATAGTCATCCACAGACACCTGTTTCGACTTATCAAGTCTCTTCAGTGTGGCTAGACATTCTGTGAGCTACCTAAATTTGGAATAGAACTCCGATCGATTCAGCATCAGTCGGATAGCTTAACCGCTCGGCTATCATTACCCACAGGAATGTGGAGGGAAATTTAACTGTTTTAATACACACATTTCTATGTATATAAAGACCACCATAGAGTACTCCATCCCTTTTTTTATAGGAGTGCGTTGTGTTTATATATATATATATATATATATATATATATATATATATATATATAATCCAAAAGTCCAGAGAAGAAATCTTCCTTATGACACAAGCGTTTTATTTAAAACACCTGTCGCAGTTTGAGAGCTCAATGTGTGCTCTTAATGTTAGAGTCACAGAGCAAATATTATATAAGTAAAGAAATAACAAAAGACTTAGAGATTTAGCTTTATAGTCTATTTCATTTATTTTTTAAGCTCCCTGAAATTGACTATAATGCTAAATCTCTAAGTCTTTTGTTATTTCTTTACTTATATATATATATATATATATATATATATATATATATATATATATATAATGTTGATTTATCTCCTTGATAATAAATTCGATGCCATTGTAAATACTTGGGGGCCTTGATTTCTCAAGCATATGTCTGGGAAGCTCCCAATATAAAAATTAAATAGATTCTTAATGTTTTGTGGGGGAAAAAAATAGGATTTTTTTCATCTCATTTTTACCGATATCCTTTAATATCGTTTTAAATAATTTTTTTCCGCACATCTTACGCAATAATTTTTTAAAGCTTACAATTTTTTTACAACTACGTGTTATATACCCTACCTATGAATATTAATTGTTATGTCCCAATCCTCATAAATACGGGAATATTATGCTGACTGAGTAGTCTTATGCCATTAACAGTGATTTACCTTCTGCATACCGCTGGTAAGTATTGTATTTTGTTAATGTTATAAAAATTCCATCTATTTCCAACCTCCGTTTGGTTATTTCTCATTTAGTAACCTTCGTTATATACCTTACCTATGACATTAATGGGTATGGTGGACTGAGTAGTCTTCTGCCATTAGCAGTGGTTTACCTTTTGCACACCGCTGGCGCGTATCGTATTTTTAATTATAAATTCCATTATCTTTCCATTCTCTGTTTGGTTATTTTTCATTTAGTAAACTTTATTAGGTTTAAACACTATGAGGTGCGTGGTGGTGTAATGATTAGAGTCGTAGGAAATGAACCTGATGAGACGAGTTCAAATCCGGGACGTGGTTGTTTGCATTTCACATAGCGGAAATGTATGGATCCAACTATACTCTCTCAATCTAAGGTGAAATAGTAGTGCAGACTGAACTCTTTAACCTTGGATAGGTAACCAGTCTAGGAGATAGAAAACTCTGAATTCAAACCTGTTAAACTCGGCTTTAAAAAATTCGACCTTGTGTCACATCCTGCTCATGCGGAGGAGTTTGGTAAATATATACAACACTACGTGGAAGTGCATGGTGTAATAGTTAAAGTCATGGGAAATGGACTCGTCATCCCGTGTTCAAATCCTGGAAGTGGTAATTGCATTTCACTTAGTGCTAATACCCTTGGGAAAGGTATGAATCCTACTCTCCCTCCAGCTATAGATAAATAACAGGGCAGACTGCTCTTTAACCTTGGTTAGGCAGCCGGTCTAGAAGGAAATCTGAATTCAAACCTGTTGAACTCCGCTTAAGAAATCGACCTTAAGTCACATCCTGCTCGTGTGGAGGGGTTTGGTAGATATATACAACACTGCAAAATGACAATTCGGCTATAAATGACCCAACAGATGTTGATATGCTGTAAAACAAATTAACCAAAAGCTCCTATTGTTGGAATGAATATTGTAGTATAACGGTTGACCATTTTATTTTGATTTTGTCGGATTTCTTTTTACTAGTAAATAAAATTCAATCATCCCCCTCCCTCACAATATGTAAATATGGGATAAGTTTAGACCTTCATTGGGAAACTGATATGTTTTGGTGACTATAGTGCGTACATTTTTCAGAATAAAAGTGATATTGTGATGAAAGAATTATTATTGTGTGTTTCGGGTCTAAATGAATCTAGTTAAGTTAAAGATAGGATTTTGATGACCAAATTTCCCCGCCACTTTTACGGACTTGTGTCAAATTTATATATTTTTGTCAATGAATATTTTGGTGTAATGGTAAGCATGCGAGTCTCCCAAAACTGATGATAGTTAGTTCGATCCTCGCTAGATGCACCATTCTTATTATTTTGAAAATTTTGATTATTAAAAAAATAATTGCAAAATGCAGACCCCCACCAAAATCTTAAATTGCAAATTGAACTGAAAATAGCTTTATTCTTTGATTTTTTTGAAGAATTGTAAGTGTATTGCTCTGATTAAAAAAAAACTTACTATGCATTTTTACTGGGTGGCAGTTATGTACATACAAACACAATGAGAATTAAAAAATAAAATTCTTCCGAATAGAACTAAGTTTCTTAAAATAAAATTAGGATTAATTCAAAAGTTGTCTTCAACGCATGCGCTAAAATGCGTGAGATTTATCCGAAGATAATGGTTTCTGGATGGCACAAAACCTTAAATTTTAGGCCACTCGCCAGTCGGTGGATGCCATTGTATGACCTATAACCTATGAGGGACCAAAAGAGGCCATATGCCAAGTTTTAATTCTCAAGGAGTCTATAAAATATAACTATACAAGCACAAGTACGGAAATCAACGCTCTCCTATAAAAAGGGATGGAGCACTCTATGGCGACCTTTACATACAAAGCGGTGTGTGTATTAAAACAGTTAAAATCCCTTTCGCATTCTGTGGGTGATGATAGCCTGATGGTTAAGGTGACGAACTGACACTGACCCGATCGGATTTCAATCCAGGCTGTAGGTAGCTTACAAATGTCTAGCCACACTGAAGAGACTTGATAAGTCGAAACACGTGTCTGTGGATGACTATATATAATATATATATATATATATTATATATATTAGGACATTAGGAAAATTCCCACTGAAAACACCAAAATCATCAATAAAAATAACAATAAGAAACGCCTACAAATTCTTGAAGCAATATACATAAAAACTAAAAAAAACTAACATTAATAAAATAGCATTCAACGTCGGTCATAACATATTAGCTATCTTTAATAACTATTGCACTAAACACACAACCCTCTAAAAATAATGGACTCTTCTAATTTAAAAACAAAATAGATAAAAGAACTAAAAAAACGAACTAACACCAAATCATATACCCCTTGATGACGACTGAAGAAGCAGTCGAAAGCGCTCGGGCAGATAGTATGGGAAGAATCCTATTCCAACTGGATCCTAACATTAGAAAGATCGCCAGAAGACTGGAAAAGATACAAATTCAAATAATGAAGAAGAAATGTTCCGTGTTGTTTAATAACACCTGCTTAATATATATATATATAATATATATATATATATATATGTATGTATGTATGTATGTATACAATTATGATTAAAATTAAACACTAAAAGCATTTTAAATCTGTTGAATACTGTGCCATATGCACAAAATGCAGAGGAATATGAAAATATCTTCAACTATAAAATAGAATAAAAACGGGTTAAAAACCCAAAACTATAAGTTTCACGTTGCTATCCTTTATTCTAGTTTATAGTTGAATATACAAAAACTAAAAAATAACATTTTTATGTTATAAAAATAATCACACTGATAGAGTACTCTTATCTCTGGTAACACACACTTAAAACTACTGTCATACTATGATGTTCAAACACACAAACACGTGGGAGGTAGATGAAAAAAATAGAGCAGTCTGGCGCCTTAACGTTAAGCAAGGCACGGAGAGGAGTGAGACGGAGAGGAGAGAAGCCTCGACAGCAAAGAAAGCCAGAAAGAGGGAGAAAAGCTAGCGGCCCCAGAAAGCATCACAATTTGTTTGCATTCAGTGCAACAAAGACTGTAACTCAAGAATTGGCCTGCAGTGTCACTTGCGCAGATGCAGATAAAAATCTTTGGTTATCCCCTATAAGTCATAAACAAAGGGGAACCACTCTTGACTGATAAATTATTTATTTATTTATTGATCTACTAGGAAAAAAGAAAACGGGGTTAGGGTTAGGGTTTAGGGTTAGGGCTAGTAAATAACCAACTATATTTTTGGACACTACGCCATCGTCTTTAGCGGACGGAAATGTGCCAACAACTATGATATTAATATAATTAAAAGTTGTTCAGGCAGCTACACTACACTTATATATGTCACATAAAGACTCATAAATTATCTGTTTACCATTTTCAATAAAGTCAGCGGTCTGATGAAACTCATAGGTATACACAGATGTCTGTGGGCAGAAATAGATCTATAACCGGAAAATGACCGATTTTAAAGCCGATTTAAAAATTTACCAATTGTTTACAGACTTGAGTTCTCTGGTGATTGTAAAAAACATACACCCTGTAAGTTTGTATCAATTAATTGTTCGCCCTGACTGACGGTCCCCGGGGGCCGTGAGGGTAAGGAGTTTGAAACGAAATACGAAAATTCTGTCGGGTTTCGCTCCCGGCCAGAGGTGTGTCAAAAAGTATCGAGTTTGAAGCTGTATTTACCAAGATAGAAATGAAGAATGAATGGAACGTTATTTTTTTTTCAGAATACAAAGTGTGTCAAAAAGTACAATATATCTCAATACTTTTTTGACACACACACACACACACACACACACACACACACACACACACACACATCTCTCTCTATATATGTATATTTGTGCGTGTGTACGTGTGTCTGTGTCAGTGTTTATATATATGTGTGTGTGGACGTATATATATATATATATATATATATATATATATATGTGTGTGTGTGTGTGTATATATGTGTGCGTGCGTCTATATGTGTATATATACGTGCGTGCGCGTATATATATATATATATATATATATATATATATATATATATAAATGCTGCTAATAACAAGAAATAAAATGTTTAAAAAAAAACACCAACCTATCCGTGGAAATTGATTCGCGAAATTTCTACTTTACTATTCATTCAATATGCAATTGTTTCTTCTGGGATTTTGTCTATTTAAAACGTGCCGATATGGATGAAAAAAAATAAAATAAAAATAACTAAAATCAACCACAAAATTAAAACATGCTAAAATCAACTAACCTATCAGAAAGCACGTCATTCAGGGAATTAAAATAAAAGATAAAAAGATAAAAATAGATTTGAAAAAAAAAAAAAAAAAAAGACAAAATCAAACACACACACTATGCGCATGCGTAAAGAGCAGACTTTTGTGAAAAGACGTAACTTTTCCTCGTGATTTGAAGCGGAAAATTTTCGTTTTATAAGAAAAAGTTAAAAAAAAAATATTCCCATACAATTTTTCATAAATCATTGCCTATCATTTTCTTCCATTCCAAATTATTTACTTTACTTTTTACTTATCGATCTACATCAGTTCTACATCTCTATCTACTCCCTATCTCACTATTTCATATATATATACATACATATATTATATATATATATATATATATATATATATATATATATATATATGTGTGTGTGTGTGTGTGTGTGTATGTATAATATATGTATATATATGTATGTATATATATGTATATATATATGTATGTATATATATATGTATACATATATATTTGTATATATATATATATATATGCATATATATGTATATATATATGTATATATATATGTATATATAATAATATAATAATAATAATAATAATAATAATAATAATAAAGAACTGTAAAGCCTGGTACAAACCCTGGTACAAACCATAAGAATATACAGTGAGGATATAGGAATGGAATTCGGCATCGAATGACAATGACTACTAAAATTGACAGACACCATGAAACAAACAGAGACGCAAGACATAGTTAAAAAAGAATACTTTAGAATGTTGAGATTTTTTGTGTATATAAGGTGTGTGCTAGACGCCCACTCTTAATTATAGACTGGTCGATAGTCATGTGTCTATATTCTTGGCCAATCACTGGCAGTACTCTGCTGCTGATATTGTTATTTATACCGGCTGTTCTGGTCATACCTACTCATAATTACTTGAACCTTCGTGGACGACGGAACATAGGATTATATCACTTGACCTTTTGACACTACGTAGGATTCCAAAACTCAGGACTTATTCACTTACCAAAGGATTCCATAGCTCAGGACTTACTTACTTTAAGTCCTTTTCAACTGGCCAAGGATGGCGGTCAGAAACTTAACACAGAAAAACAAGAAGACTTCCACAAACCAAGCCGAAATGTCATCAAGGGAATAACTACCTGGGCCGTTTCCATTATAAGATAGCCTTGATCATTCTTAAAATTGACAAGAAAGGAACTCCGACAGATAGACCAAAAGACGAGAAAATTAATGACGATGCAAAAGGGATTACTCCCAAGAGATGATAGACAGACTATATGTATGAAGATATGAAAATACAAGAAATCTTGCCAACACGGAGGACAGTGTAGATGCTACAATCCAGGAACATAAAGAATATACAAAAAGAGCGAGGAAAGATTAATTACGGGAACCAATGACAGAAATTGCAATTACAAATTGGAGAGATTGCACATAAAAAGACCTCACGGGAGAAACTGGTTCGTTCGTACTTGCCACAGAAATCAATGCCACAAGAACAAATTATATCAAAGCAAAACAGCAAATGTATGTGTGGAGATGAGACGATAAACTATGTAATAAGCGAATGTAGCAAACAACGAGAATATAACGCTAGGTGTTGAATTATTTCTGTATATAAGGTATGCGGAAGATTGCAGCTTGTACTAATAAACTGTTCCAAAACAGCGTTGTCTGGATGGGCCGATTAAAGCGCCCCAAAAATGTATTATTTATAATCTACTATTTAAAGGCGTTGATAAATTGTCGTTCGATTGCTTGCCAGATGAACAGATGAACTAACAAGAGTTATACAACTCTCTAAGCAATTCAACACCAAACCGCCCTGTCGGCTGGTATGTTAGAATGCACCGACTGCACCTCTGCATTCTAACCCCAAATGGAGCCACTTGGTGGATGAGCAGTCCATGACCTGCAAACATTCCACTTAGATCCTTACTTAGGCTAGACAGGCGGTCGGAGAGGCCCCCTCTGATCAATCGGCTGGTCATGTCAAGTCGTAGCACCTATATTGCCCCAACCCTATTGCCCTCATGACAAGCCCCAACCCCGTTTTATCAAATGGGTGCTAGAAGGCGGTGGATGAGGGTCTACATGTCCTGGGAATGACGTTAAACTCTATCTGATGGTGAGGTTCCAGTTTTGTAGGTTTGGGGAATGTGGAGCACCCCTTCATCACCATTGCCCCCTGGTCCACTCTGACCCGGAGTGGTAGTAGCTGTTAGAGTCCCATCTATGGGTTAAATAGAAAAAATATGTTCATAAAAAAAATTGTGCATCCATTAAGAATTAATTTATTTCAAAACTTTATCGGCATTAAATGATCCACTGAGGTTGATATGCCGTAAAACAAAACAAACAAATTACACCAAAGCATTGTTGTATAATAGTTAGCAAACTAGTCTCGCAAATCCTGAGATGATATCTATTTTCGCTGGATGCCCCATACTTGCGACTTCTTGATACACCATACCCGTGGAAAATGGTTTGGGTATATACCTACTTTTTAAGGGCGTAGTGTCTCCTATTGTTGTGTAATGACTTGCAAGGTTGTCTCGCAGATCCAATACTAGTGAATAGTGAGATCGATCCTCGCTGGATGTACCATACTTGCGACTTCGGGCCACACCCTACCCGTGGCGAACGAGTAAGATAATTACCTACCTTTTAAAGGCGTGAGGCACCTCATCGTGGTGTAATGGTTAGCATTGTGTCACATCCTACCCGTGGCGAACGAGTAAGATAATTACCTACCTTTTAAGGGTGTGAGGCACCTCATCGTGGTGTAATGGTTAGCAAGCTTGTCTCGCAGATCCAATACTAGTGAATAATGAGATCGATCCTCGTTGGATGTCCCATACTTGCAACTGCGTGTCACATCCTATCCGTGGTGAACGAGTAAGATAATTACCTACCTTTTAAGGGTGTGAGGCACCTCATCGTGGTGTAATAGTTAACAAGTTAGTCTCGCAGATCCATTACTACTGAATAGTTAGTTCGATCCTCGCTGGATGTACCATACTTGCGACTTCGGGCCACACCCTTCCCGTGGTGAACGAGTAAGATAATTACCTACCTTTTAAGTACGTGAAGCACCTCATCGTGGTGTAATGGTTAGTAAGCTTGTCTCGCAGATCCAATACTACTTAATAGTGAGATCGATCCTCGCTGGATGTACCATACTTGCGACTTCGGGCCACACCCTACCCGTGGCGAACGAGTAAGATAATTACCTACCTTTTAAGGGCGTGAGGCACCTCATCGTGGTGTATGGTTAGCAAGCTTGTCTCGCAGATCCAATACTAGTTAATAGTGAGATCGATCATCGCTGGATGTCCCATACTTGCGACTTCGTGTCACACCTTACCCGTGGCGAACGAGTAAGATAATTACCTACTTTTAAGGGCGCAGTCTTACATGGTTGTTTTTAAATTGAGCAAGTAAGATCTAAATTGAACGTAATGCTACTACAATTAAATAAATTACATTATTTATTTCTGTCTGTTTATTCATTTATTTATTCATTCATGTGGCTTGTGTGACAGGTGGAAGCAGGAACAGAAATTTATCTTTCGTAGTTTTCGCCTAATGTTGCTTAATAACTATTAAAGAAAAAAGAATCCGCCCCTTCCCAAGTCCCAGCAGCAGCAACAACAACAACAACAAGAGCCATTCTTGACTAACCTCTGCGTCCTTTCTTAGCATGTCTCTTGAACTGATTAATATACCCAGTGGCTATGGACTGATTTGCTGCCTTTGTAAAGCGGCAAAGGCACTTTCCTAAATTGCCGAAAAGAAGTTGAACCGACGTACTGCTTTGTTTTCTCTTCTCTTAAACCACCACCACAACCCTCCTGCAAAAAAAGGAAAAGGAAAGGAAAGAAGAGGGAAGAAAAGAAAAGAAAGGGAAAGAAGGAGGAGGAGAAGAAGAAGAAGGGTAGGGTGAAAGAATAATAGTAATAATAAGAAGGGCAAGTTGAAAGAAGAAGAAGAAAAAGAACAACAACAACAACAAGGGCAAGTTGAAAGAAAAAGAAGTAAGGAAGAAGAAGAAGGGCAAGTGAAAGAAGTGGAAGAAGAGGAAGAAGAAGAAGGACAAGTTGAAAGAAGAAGAATAAGAACAACACAACAACAAGAGCAAGTTGAAAAAGAAGAAAAGAAGAAGAAGTAGAGGAAGAGGAAGAAGAAGAAGAAGAAAGAAGAAGGACAAGTTGAAAGAAGAAGAAGAAGAACAACAACAACAACAACAACAAGGGCAAGTTGAAGAAGAAGAAGAAGAAGAAGAAGAAGAAGAGGAAGAAGAAGAAGAGGAGGAAGAAGAAGAAGGACAAGTTGAAAGAAGAAGAAGAAGAAGAAGAAAAAGAAGAAGAAGAAGAAGAAAAGAAGAAGAAGAAGTGAGAAGAACAAGTTGAAAGAAGAAGAAGAAAAAATGAAGAAGACAAGTTGAAGAAGAAGAAGAAGAAGAAGAAGAAGAAGAAGAAGAAGAATAACAACAAGGGCAAGTTAAAAGAAGAAGAAGAGGAAGAAGAACAAGTTGAAGAAGAAGAAGAAGAAAAAGAAAGAAGAAGAGAAGAAGAAAAGAAGAAGAAGAAGAAGAAGAAGAAGAAGAAGAAGAAGAAGAAGAAGAAGAAATTCTTGAAAGATTGATTAATGTACTAAATCTGTTCAAACAAGTCTGAGTTGTTGTTTTTGACTTTCCTGACGCCGCCCCAGTCTCGACTGTTAGATTTGAAAAACACACACACACACACAAAAACAAAACAAACAAAAACAAAATACAAAACACAAAACAAACAAAACACAGAACAAAAGAAAAACAAACAAACAAATTAACAAACAAACAGACAGACAAAAGAATCCTGTTGTTTTAAAATCAACCCCCAAACAAGAAAGAAAGTCTTAAAAGTCGACCTTTTCTAAACTACCACAAGAAACACAGACTACAAACTGCATTCAACCACCTGCATAAATCTATTAACAATTGCTTTGTTAATGGCGTATCAACATTCGTAGGTTATTCGCCGCCAGGGCATTGTTGAGTAATAGTTAGCAAGCTAGTCTCGTAAATCCGTTTCAACTGAAAGACGAGATCGATCCTTGTTGGAAGCCCCATACTTACGACCTTGTGTCAAATTCTACGGGTAGAGATAAAAAAAGAATTTTGTATACTAAAGCATTTTTAAGTGTCCACAAATGATTCAATGCATTATAACTAAAGTTTTTTTTTAATAGTATGAATCTCTAATATCTTATTATAATGGAGAGTGTGTGTTTTTCTGTCTGTAACCGAAACTATATCACTTCTCAAGTCACGATTCCCTTAGTTATTTACGTCACATTCTCCACGCATTCTATTTTTATCTAAACCTCAATTATTAATAAAATTGTTTTACATCATTAATACTGTTGACCATATCTACATGATATTTTCCACGTACCCCACTTGTACGGGTCAGGCACAAAGGCCCTATTTATGTGGGACCACCCACAAGCCGAGACTCATGGGGTGGCAGGTGAAAAATTGCGTCGATCCCGTCGGCATTCCCCCTCAAGGGGGGTGCCTCAGGCACTGGGCAATAAACCCAGCCCTGCCCCTTTAAATCAAGGGGGCAGGTGTTGCCTGGGGGGATGGCCCCTGGGATCGACGCTGTTAATTATATCAATGGTCCAGAGGCCGAAGCCACTGTTGACCATATCTACATACTATTAACATGCAAATGTATTTATGTATAAAACAAAATAGAGATTTACAGTGTGAACGGGAAGGCTAATTTGCATATTAATATTAAAAATTTGATTTTAATAAATATGTGCTTAGTATTATTTATTTCTAATTGTTTGGTTTTATCTTAATGAATATGAGCAAAAATCTCGGGGAAAAATCTTAAAAGAAATCCATTATCAAAAAGAAATAACTGTCATTTTATTCTTTACTTCCTATTTTAACAAAATAGTTAAATTAGGAAAATTTACCAATGAAAGACGGGAGTAAGAGAAAATGATGGAAGAGTTAGTTTCAAAGTTGTTCTATTTTTCAATCATACCCCCTCTGTTCCAAATCTTTTTTTCTGCATTCTTATTCAGTTTCATTTGCCTTTCTAATTTAATATGATATTTTATTATGTTAAAACTTAAATACTTGCACCCGGAGGGTGCATATATTTGCTAGTTCTATTAATGTACACCATTTGATAAGTTTGCAATGGTACTTCAGAACACCCGAAATAAACGAACACACACACACACACACACACACACACATATATATATATATATATATATATATGTATATATATATATGCACACACACACACGTTAATACCCTTCGGAAAGTTATGAATCCTACTCTCCCTCTAGCTATGGATAAATAGTAGGGCAGACTGGGCTCTTTATCCTGCTCGTACGCAGGGGTTGTAAATATATATATGTGCTAATGTATAAAACATGTCACAATATCATGCGTTGCTTAAAACTCTCCACCCAGCTATGGATAAATAGTAGGGCAGACTGGACTCGTTAACCTTGGTTAGGCAACCGGTCTAGGAGAAGGAAAACTCTGAATTCAAACCTGTTGAACTCCGCTTAAGAAATTGACCTTGCATCACATCCTGCTCATGCGGAGGGGTTGGTAAATATATACACACACACACACACACACATATATATATATATATACACACATGTATATACACACACACACACACACACACATATATATATATATATATATATATATATATATACGAGGGTGAGTCAAAAAGTAATGCCATTTTGTTTAGGACAGGTATAATCCCTAACACAGAAACATATACATTAAAACTGGATCACATCCATAACCATTGCTCCTTAGTCCCCTCTGAACGGGAGTGGTCGTATTTGTTAGGGTCCCATCTATGGATTAAATAGAAAAATGTTTTCATAAAAAAAAATGAGTATCCATTAAGAATTTATTTCAAAACTTTGTCGGCATTAAATGACCCACTGTTACGGCATATCAACCTTAGTGGGTCATTTAATACCGATAAAGTTTTGAAATAAATTAATTCTTAATGGATGCACACTTTTTTATAAATACGTTTTTCTATTTAACCCATAGACAGAACCCTAACAGGTACTACTACTCCGGGGTAGAGTGGACCAAGAGCAATGGTGATGAAGGGGTGCTCCACATTCCCCAAACCTCCAAAACTGCAACCTCGCCATCAGATAGAGTTTAACGTCATTCCCAGGACATGTAGACCCTCATCCATCGCCTTCTAGCATCCATATGATAAAAAGGGTTTTGGCTTACCATAAAGGCAATAGGGTTGGGGCAATCATATAGGTGCTAGGGCTTGACGTGACCAGCCGATTGATCGGGGGGGAGCCTAAGTAAGGGTCTAAGTGGAGTGTTGCAGCTTATGGACTGCTCATCCACCAAGACTCCGTCCTTAAGCATGACGGGTCGCCACCCACGGCCAACAGGTGGCCCCATTGGGGGAGTCTTACACCTCTGCAAAGGTGTAGTCGATGGATTCTAGCACCCCACCGACAGGGTGGTCTGAAAGTTGGCACACTTTCCAATCCATTTGCTCATGAAGACATGAAGATCCTCAACCACCGGTTTCTAGCACCCATATTGGGGGCTTGCCATAAAAGCAATAGGGTTGCGACAATCCTATTGCTGTTCAGGCTTGACGCAACCTGGCGGGTAATGGCAGTGAATGGGTACTCCACACTCCCCAGAGCTCCAGAATTGGAACCTCACCATCAGCAACCAACCAACTATCAATGTTCTGAACGATAGTACACTTTCCAATCTATTTGCTCATAAGAGAAACTAATTGAATAATAAACCAATCCAAGGTTTAAAAATATTCAAATTTATTCGCCTTTTGATCTGCAAGGACATATAGCATTTGAATTTCGAGGCTATTAACTCAAAAGGTGCTAGGGCTTGACATGACCAGCCGATTGATCGGAGGCGGCCTCTTCGACCGCTCGTCTAGCCTAAGTAAGGGTCTAAATTAATGGTTCTCGTTTTGTTTTGTTATGTTTTACGGCATATCAACCTCAGTGGGTCATTTAATGCCGACACAGTTTTGAAATAAATTCATCCTTAATAGATACTCATTTTTTTATAAACTCATGTTTTTTCCATTGAAACCATAGATATGACCTTAACGGGTACTACCACTCTGGGTTAGAGTGAACCTGGGAGCAATGGTGATGAAAAGGCGCCCCGCATTCAACAAACCTCCTCAACTGGAATCTCACCATCAGATAGAGTTTAACGTCATTTCCAGGACATGAAGACCCTCAAACACCGGTTTCTAGTACCCATATTGGGGGCTTGTCATAAAAGCAATAGGGTTGCGACAATCATATTGATGTTCAGGCTTGACGCAACCTGACGGGTAATGGCAGTGAATAGGGTACTCCACACTCCCCAGAGCTCCAGAATTGGAACCTCACCATCAGCAACCAACCAACTATCAATGTTCTGAACGATGGTACACTTTCCAGTCCATTTACTCTTAAGAGAACCTAATTAATAATAAACCAATCCAAGGTTTAAAAATATATATTATTCAAATTTATTCGCCTTTTGATCTGCAAGGACATATAGCATTTGAATTTCGAGGCTATTAACTCAAAAGTTGTGTCTCGTGGATCCAATATCCCGATGATATTTTTGCGCTATTTAGATGTCAGCCAAATATTTTGGTGCGCACCGGATCCTAATCGAATTACCCATAATCCAATTAAGGGATATAACAAACGACGTAAGGATCGAAATGTGCCCAATTTCAAATCGCCTGTTCACATCACGTGGTGTTTGAAATTATCATTGGACAAATATTAGTTTAAGCGACGCGGGAAAAATTGAAGACGATGTTTCTATAATTTCGCTTTCTCGAGTTTCCCCCTTGAGAGAAAAAAATATCATCTTTCTGGTTATTTAACTAAATTATATCAGCCGAAACAATTGAAGAAAAAAGGAAAAGAAAACAACAAAAACAAAAAAAAAAAAAAAAGAAAAAGAAAAAAGGAAGATTTTTTAAATAGAAAATAAAGAAAAAAAATGCTCATATAAGGTATTTGAAGAAAAGCCAACGCACATAAAAGTTCGGGATAATGTTCTACTGGGGTACAGACTCTCGGTAAACACCGTTTCTTTCTCGAATTATCGGAATCGCTGGTTCAAATCCTCCGATAAACTAGAATATACACTATTTTGTTTGGGTTTATTTTGATAAACATGGCAAAAATCTCAAAGGTAAATCTTAAAAGAAATCCATTAACAAGAAGAAATAACTGTAATTTTATTCTTTATTTGCTATTTTGACTAAATAGTTAAATTAGGAAAATTTAGCAATGAAAGACGGAGTGATGGAAAATCATGGAAGAGTTTCAAAGTTGTTCTAATTTTCGATTATACCTCTTCTGTTTCAAATCATTTTATCTGCATTCTTATTTAGTTTCATTAGTCTCTTAATTTACGAAACAATAAGTTGTTTTTTTTCTTTCTAATTTAATATATTTCATTACATTAAAACTTGTCGAATTAGTAAAAGGCTCCGATTGGTAAGTAGACCACGCATACGCTTTAAAAATGTCTGCGGAGAGACATGAGGACATGCCTAATTGACACAAACACGGGAGGTAGATGCAGAAAATCGAGCGTCCTGGGGCCTTAACATTAAGCAATGCGCGAAGAGGGGTGAGGTGGAGAGAAGAGTAGCCTCGACAGCAATGAGAGCCAGAAAGAGAGAGAAAAAAACAGTAGGCCCAGTACGCATCAGAGTTTGTGTGCAGTCAGTGCACCAAAGACTGTCACTCAGGGAGAGGCCCGCACAGTCACTTGCACAGATGCAGATCATTTATTTATAAATTAATTTATGATTAGGACACTACGCCATCGTCCTTAGTCGACCGAAAGGTGCCATCAACTTGCCCCCGGAGATGCATATATTTGCTAGTAAAATAGAATATAAGTTAAGTAATGTAATATGTGTTAATTATATTTTTCTATGTCATTAGGGCCGGGTTAGCTCAGTCGGTAGAGCATTCGGCTAGAAACCACAAGGTTCCTAGTTCGATACCGGCCCTCGCCATCTCAGCATATGAGTAGCACAGGATCTGTGTATTAAAGAAAGTAGCTGATGGTAGGTGTGGCGCTCCACCTCAGAGGCAAAAACAATCTCCTTGGTCTAGCGCTAGTGAAAAGGGGATAGGCTTCCTCGCTGATTGGATGATATCGACTTTAGGCCACCCCGACGACTTTACTTACTTGTAATAAATTTGGAAACTTAAATGTTTTAGCAGGACCTGTGGATATACCACTGTATGATAATTTAACTATTACAACATTTGATATGTATACTTGAGAGCTATTGCTAAATAGTTCGATAAGTAAAAAGGTATGATAAAATTGATTTCACTTTTCCTCTTTCTCTCGCGCTCTTTCTTGCTTTTTTCCTTCTTTTCTTCTTTTTATTTCATTGAAAGAGAATAAAGTTATCGCTCCTCCTTTATCTATCTCCACTTTCTTTCTTTCTTTCTTTATTTTTTCTTTATTTCTTCATGTCTGTGGGACATGTTATGTTTAGCGAGATTGGTGAGCAATATAATACTAGGGAGTTTGATTCTCATTAAGTGCTCAACACACACACACACACACACACACACACACACAACTTTATAATTATATATATAAAATATATATAAAAAAATATATATAATGGAAATATGATGAGGAAATTAATCCGACAATATATGAAGAAAATGTTTTCAAAAATATAACAGACACAGGATATTATGATCAAAGAAATTTTTTATATGTCTATACTAAGTATTTCGGTTTATGATAATCATCATCAGGACAATGCAAAATATTTTTTTCATTTTTCTCCCTTACAAAAATTTCTTTGCATTGTCCTGATGATGGTTTATCATTAACCGAAATACTTAAGTATAGACATATAACATTTTTCCTTTGATCATAACATCCTGTGTCTGTTATATTTTTGAAAACTTTTTCTTCATATATATAATGTATATATATATATACAGTGTTATATATATATATACACATATATATCCTATAATGGAGATTGTGTGTTTTTCTGTCTGCAACCGAAACTAAATCACTACTCAAGTCACAATTCCCTTAGTTATTGACGTCACATTCACCATGAATTTATTTTAATTTTAACCTCAATTATTGATAAAATTGTTTTACATTATTAATACTGTTAACCATATCTACATATTATTAACATGCTATTATATTTATATATACAACAAAATAGCGGTTTACAGTGTGAACGGGAAGGCTAATTTGCATATTGATATTTAAAATGTGATTTTAATAAATATGTGCTTAGTATTATTGATTTCTAACTGTTTGGTTTTATTTTAATGAATATAAACAAAAAATCTCTTCAATTAATCTTAAAAGAAATCCATTAACAAGAAAAAATAACTGTCATTTTATTCTTTACTTCCTATTTTAACTAAATACTTAAATTAGAAAAAATAACAATGAAAGACGGGAGTGATGGAAGAGTAAGTTTCAGTTGTTCTATTTTTCGATTATACTCCCTCTGTTTCAAATCTTTTTATCTGCATTCTTATTTAGTTTCATTAGCCTTTTTAATTTAATATAATATTTTATTACATTAAGACTTAAATACTTGCACCCGGAGGGTGCATATATTTGCTAGTATATATAAAGTATATATATATAAAGTATATAAAGTATATATATAAAGTGAATATATATATATATACATATAAAGTATATATATATATATATATATATAATCCGACAGTATGTGGAGAAAAGTAGACAAACACGGGATGTTATGGAAACTTGATGTTTATTGTCGACGGTGCAACGTTTCGGTCTCTTGTTAGACCATCTTCAGGACTTTGATATAGTTCTTACTCCAATGATGGAAATTCTCAAAATGCTGAAAACGGAAGGTCGTCAGTAGGGGGAGGTGTAGTTGGGGGTGGTTAGTGGGTTCTTTTCCTCTCTGGAATGGGGAGTGCCGAAATGGTGGAATGTGGTACCACAGGTGTTAGATTGGAAAGA
>CM042162.1:28148861-28173861 GCA_023376005.1 Doryteuthis pealeii | reverse complement strand
AATTATGAGAGGCAAAGAAACGCTAAAAGGGAAAAGTTCTGACAAAATGTTGTTATACGTCAACTAGACCAAAATGTAAATATATATTTACCAACCTCTCCGCACGAGCAGAATGCGACACAAGGTCAATTTCTTAAGCGGAGTTCAACAGGTTTGAATTCAGAGTTTTCCTTCTCCTAGACCGGTTGCCTAACCAAGGTTAAAGAGCCCAGTCTGTCCTACTATTTATCCATAGCTGGAGGAAGAGTAGGATTCATACCTTTCCCAAGGGTATTAGCGCTAAGGGAAATGCAATTACCACGTCCAGGAATTGAACTCGGGATGACGAGTCAATTTCCCATGACTTTAACAATTAGACCACGCGCTTCCTACTGTACCAAAAATGTAAATATAGTTATTTACTAAGCTTAGCTTAGATGTGATACAGGGCCAGAAATATGGGGCGTCCAATGAGAATCGAACTCACTATCAATGGTCTTCAAATCTAGCTTGTCAGGCATTAAAATACCTGAGGTGTCTCCAAAATGTAAATATAGGAAAAAAATAAATTCTACCAAAATATAAAATAATTGAAAAATTTGATAAATAAAAAAGAAATTCCCCTGAGCTTTTACATTCTTTTTAATACATCATACGTGGACTTCGCAAATACTATCACACATGAACACAAAATTAAAATTGAAAATGGCTAAATCAAAAATTAAAATAAATAAATAAATAAAAATTCACCCAAGAATTTGACTTTCTGCTCCCTTACTGACCTAACCCCACCGTCTCTACCTATCACTTTCACCCCCCTCTTTTCCTATGTATCAACATTTTCTCTCCCTATATATATATATATATATATATATATATATATATATATATATATATATATATATAATTAACATTTTAGTATTATATACATAGTAAAAAGAAATATTATATATATATATATATATATTATATATATGTGTGTGTGTGTGTGTGTGTGTGTGTGTGTGTGTATATATAAAATTAACATTTTAGTATTATATACATAGTAAAAAAAAAAACCAAGGAAGAATTTAATTTTTTTAAAATCGTGCTTCTTTTATTTTTGGGTTTGTTAATTTCAAATCCCCACCCCACACAAAAAAAGTCGAGGGTTATTCTATTTTGAACGTGAGTATCGGAAAATGGAAAATCTGTCGTGACATACTGAATGAGAAGTCATCAATTCATTTTTCAACTCTGATTAAAAACAAAAAACAAAAAAAACGAAAAAAAAAACAAAACCAAAACAACTTAAAAAGACGAATAAAAACAGAACAAAACAAAAAAAAAAAACAAAACAAAAACCCCCAAAACAAGGCAAGAATACAAAACCAAACCCCACTGAAAAGCCCCCCCCACCTCGCCCCGCAAACAATTTCTTTTTTTTTTCGTTTTCCTTTCTGCCAGTAATCTATTTTAGCATATTCTATTTTCGGCTCAAGAAAATATTCTGAAATTAAAATAATTTTAAATATAGAACCGGTTGTACTGTAGCAACTTTTCTTTATCAAAATATCTTGATTTGTCATTAAAAAAATTAAAATCATTCGGGTGGTGTAAAGTCGGTATCAGCCAGTCGGGTTGACGGGTCAATTTCCTATAACCATTATGCCACGTGCCTCCTCCTCCTACTACTACTACCTCTATAATTATCATTATTGCTGTTATTATCATTACTATTATATTATATATATATATATATATATATATATATATATATATAGTCATCCATAGACACGTGTTTCAACTTATTAAGTCTCTTCTGTGTGGCTAGACATTTTATGAGCTACCTACAGCCGGGATAGAACGCCGATCGAACCAGCAGCAGTCGGACAGCTTAACCGCATGGCTATCGTCACCCACAGAATGCGAAGGGGGTTTTAACTGTTTTAATACACACATGTGTATGTATGTAAAAGCCGCCATAGAGTGCTCCATCCCTTTTATAGGAGAGCGTTAAATATATATATATATATATATATATATATATATATATATATATATATATAAAGTAAGTCGTCGGGGCGGCCTAATGTCGGTATCAGCCAATCAGCGTGGGAGTCTATCCCCTTTTCACTAACGATAGACCAAAGAGATGTTTTACCCATTTGAGGTGGAGCGCCACACCTACCATCAGCTCCTTACTTTACCGCACAGATCCCTGTGCTACTCATACGCTGAGTTGGCGAGGGCCGGTATCGAACCAGGAACCTTGCGGTTACTAGACTGACGCGCTACCGACTATGCTAAACAGACCCTTTATGATTTGGCATTAAGTTACCCCAAAAGGGTTGTTATTTTCCTACAGAGGGCCACAAGAGAATTAATTTTTAAGGGAGATAAATATTTTCTGAGAATTTATTAACATAAAAAACACGGATTATTACACTTTTGGTCATCCATAGTTAAGAAAAGCACGCGTCGCCTATAATATTGAAATAGAAAGTACGTTTTTTGTTTGTATATGTTTACTAATTCTGACTAGTCATTTGTTTTATTTTATCTATTTTTTACTTAAACACAACTAACGGTTAAAATTTAAGTTAAAATAACATAATAAATTAAATATATTATAATTATTATAATTAAATATAATATAATATAATTAAATAATAAAATAACATAAATCGTATCCTTAGTAATGATTAATTTCATTAAAATCTATGCCCAAGTCAAATTTTTCCGTTTTAGTCTTATCGACGATTTGCAATTTTTACCTACTATTCTTCTACAAGGATGGCTTCTGGCATGAAATAACCCATGCAGGTGTTATTAAAAGATATTTAGCTGCATCCAGCTAATGTAATGCGTCAGGGCACAACACAGCATTGCGTTGCGTTTGCATGCTTCCATCTACGAGAGACCATGGAGTAGTGTCCAAATTTTTTTGAACTAGATAGCCTGGGCAGGTTGATATTTAAGATGAGCTGTTGCCCAAGCAGCAGATCCACCCTTTCCACACTGCCGCTGTGATCCAAAGGAAAGGTAAGGAACCAATGCAGTTTGGCAGCGGTCATGTTGCAGGAGTTGCTGGATAGCACTAGATTTCAGTATCACATCACCTTAGTTTATCAACTTGCCAATTTGGGGGATTTAAGCAATCCTTAGTATGTGACACAAGGTCAATTTTTAAGCGGATTAAGGCTTGAATTCAGTTTTCCTTTTCCTAGCGTGGTTGTCTATATAGAATATATATTTATTTATCTGAATATTTCTTTAGATGAGGCGTGAGAATTTTTATTATTTGGATTTTTCGGACTGTTGTCCTCATCTTTATTGTTATAAACACAACATTTTGACTGATCTGCTCTCCAGCCTTCTTCAAGTGTTTCTTGTGTCATCATCATCATATCGCGCAAGTAGCACGGATATCCATGACAATCTCTCGCCATCTTTTGCTATCATTCATTGCCTCTGGGAGGTCTTCTGTGCAGCAACCAGCGTCAATGTAGGTCCTTGGTGGGCGGCCTACGTTAGCATGTCCATGTGTTGATTTCCACAGGAGAACGTCGCTTATGAGCTCGTCCTTGCTTCTCCAACAGTGTCCTGCATGCTGAATCCGTCTCACTCGAATGGTCTGTGAGATGGGGGCATTTGGCCATACAGCTGCTTCCTTGTGGGGCGCTGTTTCCACGACTTGTACAAGACTGCATGCAACATTCTTGTGCAGCTCCCATCCAACTTATTCTCAAGTTTTTCTTGTGCAGCTCTTATCCAGCTTAACGGCATGGTGAATAGAAAGCTACTATTAACCGTTATAAATGTTATTGACTGCAGTTCTCCTTTCGCTGACATAGCCGCTGATTTCAGACTGCGTGAAGACAAGCGATAGAAAGGGACTGGCTGAGAGTTAGATTTTTACGGTTAGCCGGAGGGACTAGACGCGAGGGTCGTCTGTTCCTAAGATGTCATCTTCTCACTGCGTGGTTAAAACTATTTTGGGCTTCGGGTTTTTAATAAAGACGTCTTTGTAAAATAAATCAAATCTTGCTTCGTTATTAAAAACAAAGAATTGAGACAGTCCAATTAATATTTGACTTTGTTTTTGATTTTAATTTGTTCATTTTGTCAGGCTTTCGTATTCGGCTGGGATGCAACTACCGTCCTGAAGGGGAACACGAACCACAACATCTCAGTTGGAATTGGGTTGTGCACGGCCATCTACATCGCTGGACAAGTATCAGGCAAGTTGCTTACAGATTTCTTATCTATTAATCTATACACACCAGAAAAAGAAATCATTCAGAAAAAAGTAAAATTGTCACCCACCCCCTTCAATTTTGTACAGATGTGGGGTGTGTTAAGGTTTGACATTCCTCAAAATTTGAGCTCTAAATTCAAAAAATTGGTGGAGAAATGTCTATTTTTAGCTCTCCAATTTGGTGGGGTTCACAAAAAATGGCGACTTTTTGTAATCTATTTTTGTTTGTAAAATGAGTTTTAGAGCTTCCCTACTCCTAAAAATTGCTGTATAAAAGCATTTTTACCCTAGAAATCCAAAAGGGCTATCAAAAAAGTCTGAAAGTCAACCAATTTTAAGTTATTGATGATTTCTGATTTTTTCATAGCAAGATCAATATCCCAATGTGGCACTGCATCTATGACAATTTTTTTCTATTATTATTTCACATATATTGAACATTATTTGTACCAAAAAGATAGTTTGGTGTTTGCCCAGAACCGAAGCTACAACATCAGTTAAAATTTTGCAAATCAGAAATCATTAATAATTTAAAACTGGTTAACTTTCAGACAAATTTGGAGAGCTAAAAATCAACATAACATAATTTTTGGAATTGGAAGCTCAACGTTTGGGGATTGTCTAACTTTAACATGGTCCACACCTGTACAAAATTTCAGAAAAATTGAAGGGGGTGAGGGACATGGCCTGGGTAATTTGACATGGAATTACCCAGAAAGATGATGAGGAGAAGCTCTCAAATTAGATTTTGACTAACAAGAAGAGAGCCCCTTTGATTTGATATCACTTTCAGCCTAATATTCTACCGTATTTTCAATTCTATAACAAGGTTCAGGTATTTGTCTATCTATTTATCTTTCACCATCACTCTCTGATCTGCTGGGACTCCGAAATCTATCAGTTCTCTTTTTCTTGTTAATCAATACTAGGCATAGTCTTTCGACTGGGATAAGGTGATCCGTCTGTATCTCAAAGTCCCTGTGAATTTTCGGCGTTTCATTCTCAAGAACGAATTATGGTTTTAGCGTATAGAATTTTGTTCTATGGTCAAAATTTAGTGTTGTGAGGTTTTAAGTGGTTAAATAAGAACAAAACGACGGGTAACAAATGTAGGAAAATGTATTAACCAAAAGTAGACAAATACAATATAGATAAGTGGAAATTACGCCCGACAAATAGAATTGTGAGCTGACTCGCATTGGCTTACTCTCAAGCCACAATTGTCCCTGTTACTTATAGTAACCCATCGGCGCATTTCATTAGTCCTATAAGGTGTATCACCTATAACATTTAGTTTCTTGCACGATTCCCCGTGGATCATCTTTCCAACCTAGTTGTGCCTAGTGTTACGATTCGTGTGGTCATTGTAGGACTGTAGGTGTGAAAATATGTATTAGAAATCATTTTACTATAAAAATACAATAAAAATATTTTACCATTAAACAAAATAATTTTACCAAAAAAATCAATTGAAAATTAACTTACTAAGAATATGTAATGGAAATTATTTCATCATAAAAATAATCTGAAAACAATCTTGATATAAAAATCAATTGAAAATTAGGTTACCAAAAATATTAAGTGTGAATTATTTTACTATGAAAATCAACTGGAAACAATGTTACTATAAAAATCAATTGGAAATAAGTTCATAAAAAATATGCATTTCAAATTTCTTTACCATAAAAATACATTGAAGACAATTTTACTCAGAAAATCAAGTGGGAATGAGTTTATTATAAATATGTTTGGAAATTATTTTACCATAAAAATACGCTGAAAAAATTTACAATTAAAATCAATTAAAATGAGTTTGTTGTAAATATGCATTGGAAATAATTTTTACTATAAAGATACACTACAAATTATTTTACCATAAAAAACGATTTTATCATAAAAATCGATTGAAAATTAGTTTACTTTGAATATGCATTGGAAATTATTTAACCATAAAAATACTCTGCAAACAATTTTAATATAAAAATCAATTAAAAATTAGTTTACTTTGAATAAGCATTGGGGATTATTTTACCATAAAAATCCACCGCAAAAAACTTTAATATAAAAAACAATTGAAAATTAGTTTACCATAAATATTCAGTGGAAATTATTTTACTATAAAAATGCGATGGAAATAATTTTATTATAAAATTTTATTATAAAGATTACTACCAATCTTATTTTCAAGTATTCATTTCTGTCGCATCTTCAGTTTAGTCTACGCCCACGTGACTCTCTTCTCTCGATTAATTCCACTATGTCAGAGGGCGTTTCAGTAATTCCTAGGTAAGAGACATTCGTAATAATACAGAGATAAATGCTTCCAACTCACACTTCACACATAATTATATACCAGATGAACCTGTGGAAATATCACAATCTAATTAGTATATATAAACACAAGGGGGCGCTTTCTCAACGCCATATTTATTCATTTATCTATTCAAATCATTTTATAAATCTAGCGGCAATAGTATTAGAGCGAGTCAAAAGTTTTGCAATATTTTGTTAAAATGAGGCACAATTCGGCAATTCCTGATGCTTTTGGGACACACACACACACACACACACACACACACACACACATATATATATACATATATATATATATATATATATGTGTGTGTGTGTGTGTGCTGACGCACAAAATTCTAAAAAGACGCAGTAAAATCGTATCCATGCGTCCCAGTGTTTTTCTTTTTTCTTCCCTCACCATTTCAAACCAACTGTAAGTACATTTCAATAGTGTCTTAGAAACGAATTACACATGATAGGTTAGACGGCTTTAGTTGTTTCCCAAGATCATAAATTAAAATCCTACAATCTACTAAGAAACGTTAGTTGGGACCCATTAATTTTCCTGGGGACTCATTCAAAGCAAATATGTGCGTCCAAGGATGCACTAAACCAAAAAGCTATCAGCATCACTTGTTTAGTACAGATTGTGTAAAATCTTTTTCCTTTCATTTTGACCAATGACAAATGATTATTTACCCCTTCTAATTTTAGGCGGACATATCAACCCAACTGTTACACTTGGATGCTGTTTAGCGGGCCGGACCAAACTGAGAAAATTTATTCCCTACAGTTTTGCACAGACTCTGGGAGGATTGGCCATCGCAGCTATACAATACGGACTACTTTACGGTAAGGACATATGTTGGAATATTTTGTTATATAAGGTGTGTTGGAATCCACCACTTAAACTTATAAACTCTGTGTGGTCGCGTGGATTAAAGCCAGCCAATCAACACGCTCGAATACGTGCTTGGTTAACAATTCAATTGCTGATCTTGAAGGCCGTTCATTTGCACGCATTGGACACGGACAAACGGATCAGAAACACAAGGATTCTACCCAACACTAAGGAACACAAGGAATGTCCACTGTAAAGTGCTCTCACCTGCAGCCTAAAAATGGCCACAAAAATCGTAACAGGTTATGAGCCCAGGAACACAAGGATTCTGTCTAACACTAAGGAACACAAGGAATGTCCACTGTAAAGTGCTCTCACCTACAGCCTAAAAATGGCCACAAAAATCGTAACAGGTTATGGGCCCAGCAAACTCCTCACCAACCTTTTCCACTTAACATCATAAACTAATTTGTCCTTCACATCATCTCTAATAAAAAAAATATGTATTACAATAATAATAGTTCTGATATGAATATATTTTGATCTAACCCACCATTTAGGTAAAAATACCAAGCAAAATTTGATAAAGCCGTGGAAGATATTTGGTAGGCAAAGAGTTACAAGCCACATTATCGAGTGGCAAGTGAACCGATAACTTTCAAAGAAAGAAAAATGTTAACAAACCGTCATTCCGTAATAAATTTATTTTGACCAAAACCTCAAAAGGCTTTTAAAATTGTTTATATATATATATATATATATATATATATATATATATATATATGTCCGTGCCTCTTATATACCGTCAAATACGGTAAGTAGCAGTAGGAGATATATCGTTGAGCTTTTAAAAGCGATCTTTTTACAGCGATCAGTTTTGAGTTTGAACCATATGACCTTAAGGCACACCTTTTTGATCTCGATTAAGAAAGGACATGTTTTTCATTTACCCCATCAATATCCGGTTGTTTTAAAAGACGACTTTTAGATTTAGAAAAAATCATAAAACTAACCCCTAACCCTAACCCTAACCCCAACCCCTAACACTAACCCCTAACCCTAACTCCTAACAAACAACCGGATATTGACGGTGTAAATGAAAAACATGTCCTTTCTTAATCGAGATCAAAAAGGGGTGCCTTAAGGTCATATGGTCCTTGAGTTTTTATGTTTATTTTTGTAGCCCTTTTATCATGAACTAATTGACGTTACTCAAATGTTTTTTTCTTCTCTTTTTTTCAGATGCGATCAATCATTACAGCGTGGAAAGCAGTTTGCCCGAGGTTGACAGCAAATCGCAAATTTTTGCCACTTTTCCATCGAATGATATTTCGCTTCGATCCGCCATGATGAATCAGGTAAACTTATAATACAACGAATATCAGCACGTTCATCCGTCCACCTGTCTATACAACTAAGGCTCCGCTAATTTTTGGTCTGATTTCAACAATGCTTTCAAACATTGTTATAGTCTTGCCTGAAATTTTTTTTACACTGTACCCTGTAACAGAAAAGTAACTCTTTATCTTCGTAACCATGGTATTTTTATCATAGTGCGTATCCAAGGTGTATTTATCTTTACTAAAAGGTGAAACAACCATAGCTCCTTATTTCATTTATGTCATTGATTACACATACACCCTCCACTTGCAGATTTCACCAGGTTTAAATTTAGAGTTTTCCTTCTCCTATACCTGTGCGGTAAAGTGAGTAGGTGTGGTACTTCACCTCTAACTCAAAACAATCTCCCTGGTCTTGAGTTTGTAAAAAGGAGATACTCTCCTCGCTGTGTGGCTGATACCGACATTAGGCCAACCCGACGACTTAACTTTTCTTATTCATGGTGTTAACTACACCGAGTGCCCTACAACCCAGACTAGTAGACTGAGGGGTTCATGACATGCATCACTCCAGGGTAGCCGTGTGGTCGGAAAAGCCCACCCCGATCAATCGGCTGTTCATGTCAAGGCCTAGCACCTATATGATTGTCCCAACCGTATTGCTCTCATAATAACCGCCTTCCCCAACCATAGGCCGTAGTGTAATGGTTACAGGCCTAGGAAATATACTCTGGACGAAGCTACAGTTCACATATAATGCGCTTGGGAAAGGTATGAATCCGACTACTCTCCTTCCAGCTTTGAATAAATATTTAATGTGAGACCACCCACAAACCGAAGCTCAGAGGATGGCAGGTGCAAAAATGCGTAAGTCCCGTCGGCATTTCCCCTCGAGAGGGCGCCTTAGCCCAGCCCCTTTAAATCGAGGGGGCATGTGTTGCCTGGGGGAGGCCCGCTGGGATCACGCCGTTAATTTCATTAACCCATAGGCCCCAAATCTTCCAGCTTTGAATAAATATTAGGGAGGACTGGGCTCTTTAACCTTGGTTAGGCAACCAGTCTAGGAGAAGGAAAAATCCGTTTCAGTTGGTCATTATTAGAATAGGCTCAGTTCTAATTAGGGATCTATTTCACTAATAAAAAATCGGCATTATATTACCCAACAAGGATTGAGATGCCGTAAAAGCAACCAAATTCTTCATGCGAATTTTGCCTTTTGCAGGTCATTGGTGGGTTCCTCCTGGTAATTGGAATTCTGGCCATAACAGACAGTGAGAACGTTCATTCCAGTCCGGGTGTTGCTCCAATCGGCGTTGGATTGGTTGTAACCGGTGTCATTGCTTCTTTTTCCCTCAACCAATTCGCCCTGAATCCCGCCTTGGATATTCCTGGCAGAATCATGCTGTCCGTCACCGGAGGAGGAGTGAAACCTTTCAGGTAATTTGCCAAACATTTTTAAGCTGATTCAAAATTGAATATAATCATCACAATTGATTTGACTCGAGACATGTATGATAGAGTTGGTCGATTTTTCACTTAAAAAAAAAAATCAAATTTTCCACCTATGCGAATGTTGTGTTTTAGTATACTGAATACTGATATAGAAAATAGATCTTTTATTTGCACCATTGTTTGAGGAAATAGCATCAAAGATCGTCTACTAAAATGTACTAAAAATCCTCGTTTTCGCAAAATTTAGACTTTAGAAAACAAGGATCTTTCTGTAGTGTAGCATGTCCTTTTTCTTCGCTTTCTTTCCTCACAATTACAACAATGATATAGTCCATTATTTATCTGAGGCGATGGCAGAGCGTGCTACATGAAGGTAGGAGCTAGTGTATTAATATCGTATTATAATGGAGATTATGTGTCTGTCTTTAACCGAAACAACGTCACCAATGACGTCGCAATTCCCTTAGTTATTTAGGTTATATTCTCAGTGGTTATTAAATAAACATTATTTAATCTTAATTAGAATCTTATTCATTGACAATGTCTTCGTTAAGGTCTAGCTGAGACAGATTTGCCTCAAAACAGTCCATATTTTTAAGTTATTTACCTCGCATCCCATGTAATGCGGGTATGGCACAAGGTCGTTTAATGTGAGACCATCCATGAACCGAAGCTCAGAGGATGGCAGGTGCAAAAAATTCGTAAGTCCCGTTGGCATTCCCCCTCGAGGGGGCGCCTCAGCCCAGCCCCTTTAAATCAAGGGGGCAGGTGTTGCCTGGGGCAGGCCCGCTGGGATCACGCCGTTATATTAAAACTTAAATAGGGCCGGTTTAGCCCAGTCGGTAGAGCGTCTGGTTTGGAACCATAAGGTCCCTGTTTCGATACAGTTTCTCGCCAACTCAGCGTATGAGTAGCACAGGGATTTGAGCTGATGGTAGGTGTGGTGCTCCATCTCAGATGCCAGAAACAATCTCCTTGGTCTAGCGCTTGTGAAAAAGAGATAAACTCCCTCTCTGTCTGGCTGATACCGACTTTAGGCTACTCTGACGACTTTTTTTTTACTTGTGCCCGGAGGGTGCATATATTTGCTCGTATAGATAATAGTGGTTTTCTTTTTCTTTTTTCTTTCTCTTTTTGGGACCATATGGCCTTTAGGCACCCCTTTTGTGATCTCGATTCGTGGGGACATTTTTTTCCATTTACACTGTCAAAATCCGGTTAATTGTTAACAGACGATTTTTAGATTTAAAAAAATCATAAAACTAACCCCTAACCCCTAATCCCTAACCCTAAACTCTAACCCTAACCCTAACCCTTAACAAACGACCGGATTTTGACGGTGTAAATGGAAAAAATGTGCTTATTAAACAAGATCGCAAAAGGGGTGCCTAAAGGTCATCTGGTCCAAACTTAAATACTTGTGCCCAGAGGGTGCATATATTTGCTAATCTATTAATAATGGAGATTCGCTTCCGGTTTTTGTCCGTAACAAAAATTACATCACTGCTTACATCACATTACCCAAAATCGTCATAACATAGAATAAAATTTATTCTACGATTTTTGGCATGTTCGAATTTTGAGTGTATTTATTCAATAAATACACTCAAAATTTGAACATGCAACATTAGACAGTCCTCATTGTTTTTTTAAAATAAGTTCTACGAAATACATGACTGGTATTATATATCTATATATAGTTTGTTTTATTTTAATACATATTTAAAGTTTAAATTTCAAATCGTTTTATTTTAATGAATTTGATGATTTTACTTACTTAGGGTACAAACTCGCTGACATTGAATTTTTTACTCCCACCCCTCAGGCAATATGTTTCCAAAATCTATTTTTACATCGCCCAGAGGGTGTTTTTTAAATTTTGTACTAGTATAGATAATAATGATTTTCTTTTTTCTTTTTCCTTCTCTTTTTCTTTTGGATTTTAACCCTTCTTCTTTTCCTTCCTTTTTTTTCTTTCTTTCTTTTCACTTAGCTACCGGGGTTACACTTGGTTTTGCATCCCCATCTTCTTCCCCCTGATGGGTTCCATGCTTGCGGCATTCTTCTACAAGGTGTTCATCTCTTTTCACCGACCGGAAGTCATCTCCATCACCCCGGAAGGCACCGGGCGCCGACCTGACAATCTGGAATCAGGTGAGGCCGTTGTTACAGATGTCACACGGATACCCTGCTGATTTGAGGCAGGGTCACGCACAAACATTCACCCGGACACAGCTTTAGAGACACACACATCGAACGCTGCAAAGTCTATAGGCTTAAAACACATAATTCACAACATTTATGGCAATAATCATCGTAAATGGCAGGCTGATAATCATCCTCATCAACATAACTACGGACCATATTACCTTAAGGCACCCCTTTTTGATCTCGATTAAGAAAGGACATGTTTTTCATTTACACCGTCATTTACCGTTGTTTGTTAGGGGTTAGGGCTATGGTTTAGGGTTAGGGTTAGGGGTTAGTTTTATAATTAAAACAAAATCTAAAAATCGTCTGTTAAAACAACCGAATATTAACGGTGTAAATGAAAAACATGTCCTTTCTTAATCGAGATCAAAAAGGGGTGCCTAAAGGTCATATGCTACATAACTACTACTACTACTACTACAACTACTACTACTACTACTACTACTACTACTGTCTTTCCATTTCTCTTAATTTTTCAGTTGAGGCTTTATGATTAGTATTATTTGGATTATTCCGACTATTGTCCTCATCTTTATTGTTATCTGTACAACGTTTCGGCTGATATGCGCTCTAGCCTTCTTCATGTGTTTCTTGTCGTAATCGGGAACCTTCTTGACGTAATCGGGAGCCTTCACAGAACCACGTGGATTGAATAAGGGGTTGAGTTCAAAGTTCCGTCATGGCTACCACTTACGACAAGAAGGTTCCCGATTAGGACAAGAAAGTTTTCCGAGGAGGTTTCAGAGTCCGACAAGAAATACCTGAAGAAGGCCGGAGGACACATCGACCGAAACGTTGTACAGATAACAATAAAAATGAGAACAATAGTATTTCCATTTGTTTGTTTAGATATTACTATTACGTATAAAATAACCACCACTACTAAAACAGCACAATTTCAACTCACTTCTTTTTCTTTTATCTCGAAATAATCTCATATAGTTAATCTCCGGAAATAAAGGTAAAATAAAGGAACAAGAGTAATCGCCCTTGAACTACATTACCTCTCACCTACGTTTAGATAACTCATTATATTTGGTAATATTTGAACCATTGTTCATACAATACAAAAACGTTTTATCGTCATCTTTATGATATATTGTAGCCTAAATATGTTAGAAATTAATGATTAATAATTAAATATACGCTGAATCTTAAAATCAATAATAATAAATAAATTATATATATATATATATATATATATTATATATAATATATATAATAGTAATTGGTAATTTGCTTGAAGCATTGTTAAGTATGTTATTATATAATAATGATTGGAAGGCAATTACAATGCGTATAAAATAAAAACAAAAAGGTGTTTTTGTCTTATCGATTTCAAAGATAAAGTTTACTTTGAAATCGATAAGACAAAAAACATATTTTTGTTTTTATTTTATACGCATTGTAATTGCCTTCCAACGATTATATAATAATAATAATAATAATAATAATATATATATATATATATATATATATATATATATATGTAGTATAATAAAAGGATTCACTTTCTTTTATTCACACACACACACACAACACACACACATATATATATATATATATGGGAGGATAAGTGCTTAATTGAAGTCATACCTAATTGAAATTTAATTAGTTGATAATTAATAAATTAGGCGAGCATATCTGTTCAAATGTAAAGGCGTAAACAAATCGAGAAAAAGTCGATCTCTGTATGTACATTTCGGCATATTATGCCTCATCAGCAGAGTTATAGACACGAGACTGCTCTTTGTGTGATTCGAACACTTATTCTCCCAAATTGTCGGCTATCGCCATCTCAAACAGACTATAAGCCTGTTTGTTTACTTTCATATATATATATATATATATATATATATAGGGTAAACTATAGACACGCGTTTCGAGGTATCACCTCTCATCAGTATAGTTATACGATTTTTAGCAGCTGCCTCTGGCTGGGTTCGAGACCCGAACGAACTTACGCTCGCCAAGCCTCTTACCCACACATCCACAGCCAGTCGCCAAGTATAGCAGGCTATTTAATCGCTATATTTCTAAGGGGAAATGACCTTCACCTAGAGTTCTCAAACTTTGTAAACAAAGTGAGATTTGGCTGAGCCGAATACGGTGGATATGCAATTATATACCTCCTAAATAGAGTGCTCTACCGAAATTGGGAGCGTATATATATATATATATATATATATATATATATATATATATATATATATAAAACATAATGAGTCAGATATACCTACTAATAGTTTCATAAATGTTTTTTGTTGTTGTTGCAATATAACTTACTAACAACGGCTTGCAAATCGGACACACTAGATATATGTGGTAGAAGTTCTTGGATAGGATGTAGTAGTTTGAGAATATTTGTTTAAAAAATAAATCACTAATCAATATAAAAAGAAATGTATGTTGCGTAAGTAAAAATACGTTTATTTCTATGTATGAAGTTAAGTGAGGAAGAGTGTGTTTGGGTGTAGCAATAAAAAAAGTGATTTCTACAAACGACTTTGTAGACTGTTTCTTCTTTAAAATTTAATTCAAATAAAATAAAATAAAACGCCATTCTACAAAGTTCTTTGACAAAAGGTGATTGTCCGTCTGAAATATTAGAATTAAAAATAAAATTAAGAATAACATAAAATAAATCACTTTGAATTCTGGTTATTTATCCATACATCTATACATATTTAAAGGGCAGTTGTGTGTATGTGTATGTCCGGAGGAAACTTCGAAAATAAAACAATTAACGACAAAGTAAATATATACACACATTAAATATCACCATGGCTTGGGTTTTGAGCAAAAATAATAGAGATTTGATTTATATTCGTGAAAATAATTAAAAAAATAAAATTTAAATGATAACAGCATGGAATTTTTTTTCATTTAATATTTTAGATAGTAGACATTAACATTTTTTTTCAGAGTAGCTGGATCAATGCATTGTCTATTTTTTTACATAGGGATTTAAATGGGGCATCCCACGAGGATTCAACTCACAATTCAGTAATAATGGATCTGCGGGACTAACTTTTAAAAAATCCACCTCTACCCAGGTGACGCCGGGTAGCCACTGCTAGTCTATAATAGATGGGGGAAAGCCTTGTTTGTTATATTAGAATCATGGAAATGTCTCTATTTTCTTTGGTTTTTTCCCCTCTTTTAAACCTAATTTTACACTTTTTCCATGCTTCCAGTACAACCAAAAAGTTTTCCAGCATCGATTTCACACACACACACACACACACACATATATATATGTATATATGAATAAATAAATAAATATTTTAGTACATATTTATTTGCATGGAAACAAATCTGCAACCATTGGTTTCATGCTATGTAAGCTTAATTGTTTAAGCGGGATAATCGTCGGGCAGCGGAAATATTTTCAAAATGAAAAAAATATGGTCAAATATATGCGTTTGATTAACTGTATTTGCGTGTCACTTGTTTGTTTATGTGTTTGCGTATGTTATGTATAAGGTCGAATATGCCTGTTCTGTTCATACGTGTGCATATGCTGGCATGGACGCACACATAAACGCACGTAAGAAGTGCGACGTCAATTAAATTAACGCTCTATCACAGATATTGAGCACTCTTCTTATAATACTGTACGTTTGATCACCACTACCTCTTCAAGTGTAATAGTGTCAACCATAAACATTGATATATGTATATATATATATATATATATATATATATATATATATATATATATGTCTGTGTGTTTGTGTGTGTGTGTGTGTGTGTTGTCGAAGGGTCTCCCTATGCTTCTCGTAAGTGTATATATTTGTGTTTATTTAGGTATATTTATCCGTTTGTGGGAGGTACATATATCAAGTTTGGACATTAGTGTGAAGCATTAAAGAAATTAAAAATATAAGAAACTCGGTTGTTTGAGAGAAGAGTTTCGTTTAACGCTATGACAAGCAGCAGCCACCCCCACACTACAATCTCACTATAAGGAATAGCCAGAGACCAGCGTCATTTTCTTTCCCCAGTCTGAGGAAGGGAATATCACAATCCTGAAAATTTACTAAATAAACGAAACTCTTCTCTAAAAAAACCGGGTTTCTTATATTCTTAATTTCTTTAATGATACACATACCTAAATAAACACACACACACACACACACACATATATATATATATATATATATATATATATATATATAATGTGTGTGTATGTGTGTGTGTGTGTGTAATACTTTCTCCAAATGGTTCATCTCTGTGTAATAGATTCTTTTCATATCGTATTAGAAATAGAAATTATGTTAAACTTGATAGATAAACTTCTCATGATAAAATGGTGGAAGTCGAATGTTTTGGTGACGTTTTAGAATTCTTTTTTTTTAAACTTTAAAAGCTGCTATAAGAGGTTCACAGAGTGTGAACTCTGGTTCTTATAAAGCATTAGATTACTTAAAGGAAAAGTACCCAATGAGGAATACTTCAGTTAGGGCAAAAACAAACGCATTAGTTACATTTATACAACTTTCATTATAACATATATAGGCGAACGATGATCCCCAGGCTACATAATGTCACAAGTGTCCAAACATACATAGTAGTGTAATAGAGGCAAAATAGGTGGAAACCACTTATATAGAGACTGTACTGTATGGTATACACTATGTGTGTGCTGGAGAAAGGTGACAAGCACGTCCGCACTTGTCCAGTAGCTTCGGCCCAAGGGGGTTCACTTCTTCTTGGGTTCCTGCGTCACGTGACCAAAAAGGGACTCTTGACGAAGGAGATTACCCAAAACCCTCAGACAAGGGAGACTGCTCTTACACTGCCATTAATTATTTATCTAAATACTTTTATGAACTTATGCGTCATGCGTTCCGTTACTTCAAAAGTATCGCTCACACTCCGTTACACTCTTCGTTTTTCATAAGCACCAAAATAAAAAAAAGAAATAAACAAATAAATAAAACAGAAGAAATATGAACTCACTTAAAGTGCAAATATTTTCTCTCAGCTTTGGAATTGAATTCACTTATAAAATCCATGTAGATCAAACGTAAAGAATTGAATGAAGGGCACCATATATATATATATATATATTATATATATATATATATATATATATATATATTAATAAGTCATCCACAGACACGTGTTTCGGCGTTTCACGCCTCTTCAGTGTGGCTAGACACATATATCTTTGGCTAGGGTCGAACTCAGACTGATCGTATGGTAGCCCGATATCTTAATCCCCTCGTCCACTGACAGTAAACAAACAGTCCGTTTGAGATGGCGAGAACCAACAATTTTTGGGAGAATATGTCCTCAATTGAAGTCATACCTAATTTTAATTACTTTTACATTATTTTAACGAGTCTCAAGAGTTACACTCACGATCGATTGGTACGATTTTGTTTGTATTTTTACTTATATGCTCTTGTATGGTAAGGAACAACCAGTACAATCCTAGCGAAAAAAACCCAAAAAACAAAAAAACAAAACAAAAACCAACAACAAAATAACAAAACAAACAATTAGAAGTAGGAAAATTATTTGGTTCAACCCACCATAGAATAAAAATCTTAAAACCCGCGTAGGAAGAATATTCATAAAACTAATAGACAAAAAGCTCCCTAAATGTTGTATACTGGATCATACAGTATTCAGGATACTAGTACATTCAAACTACATGTGCACCAGACATATACTAACTCGCAACAGTGATAATACCTCGAGGTAGACGTTTCGTATAATGGTTTCGTAATCCTTGCAGTCTCAGTAATTACTCCGATGTTCTCAGACAGCTGTGTATAAATAGTCCTTAACCAGCGTATTCACTCTCTACCCAAGATACGCTAGACTAGTCCACAAAACTAAATCAAACAAATTACATAATATATTCATTAGGAATATGCTAAAACTCAAAAATAGCTACATAGAAAACATGCTATAAATAATAAAAAAGTGCGATGAACAAATATATACGAAAAAAAGTCTTTCTTCTGGAGTCTGTTCAATTAACAACAATTTCGTTCAGCAAACTGCCCTCACAGCAACCGCGTTCCTCACTTCGTTCTTATTTTCCCCAAACACAGTAGTCGCCAAATTTCGCCTCTCCCGCAGTCACTTGCTTCGTTGCTGTCTATCCCAGTGTCAGCGACCGTCCGTTTTTATTACGGCTCGCCTACCATTTATGCAAATTCTGTCTCGTCCCATCCGGGTCTCTCGTGCACGGCACAAGCAATTCTTTGTCGTTTACGTTGGGGAGTGGGGATCGGCTATTTCCCATCACAATATAACACACGATTAAACAAAAAAAAAAAAATAAAAAACTACCCTTCACCGCTGTATACATTCAGATAAAATATTCATTGGCGTAATTGAAGGCAACCGGAAACAAAAAGGCTACGCACACAAGACATCGCTTAACAATAAAAGATACAAACACATCCCAACACTTGCTAGACATATTTGAGAAATCAAAAAATGTAAACCAAAACACACCAAAAATAACCGGGAAATAATCTGAAATAACAACAGATTACAACTTAACAAAACACTAAAACCTTTGGGTTTAACTTGTAAATCGTCGTCAAAATTAAAACGGAAAATTATTTGGTGGTGATACATGACAGTTTAACTACAGTGTATGAATGAAATTTTTTGCGAATTGGGTTACGGTTTAGGGGTTTGGGGATTAAGGTTGTTTTTAATAATGTATTGCGTAAAAAAACAACAAAACCCCCAAATTACTTTACATTTAATATTGAAAAATATTTTTTTAAACTAAGTTTAATTGAAATTATATATTGCAATACTAACACAAACAACTGAGACTAATGCGTCTACCGTTGGATTCAATAATTAATTTCAATGGTTAATTAAATGTATAGTAATTCGTTGGATTCAATAACTAATTTCAATGGTTAATTGAATGTATAGTAATTCGGCTTTTTTAAGCAATACATTAACCAACCTTTGCCAAAAAGAAAAGAAAAAAGTTATAAAAACCTTCCCAGAGCAAAACTAAATCTTTAACAAAAAATCAGAACTTATAGTCAAATGTACACATGAAAATAAATACTGAACTGGTAGGGTTTTATATTTATGAATTACAAACTCCCATATATATATATATATATATATATATATATATACCAACCCCTCCGCACGAGCAGGATGTGACACAAGGTCAATTTCTTAAGCTTGAGTTTAACAGGTTTGAATTCAGAGTTTTCTTTCTCCTAGACTGGTTACCTAGTCATGGTTAAAAAGCCCAGTCTGCCCTGCTATTTATCCATTGCTGGAAGGAGAATTGGATTCATACCTTTCCCAAGGGTATTAACGCTATGTGAAATCCAAACAGCTTCGTCCAGGAATTGAACTCGGGTTGTCGAGTCCATTTCCTACGACTCTAACCATTAGACCACGCGACTCCCATAAATATAAGTACAAGAAAAGAAGACAAATATTCAACAATTGAAATAAATAAAATTGTGTATTTTAAAATATAAATTGTACAATGTTAACAAGCTGTCAAAGTTCATAGACAACAGTAGAGTTGAAATGACAGATTTTATAATAAAAGAAAAAGTGTACTTAAATGTTCGCGTGGTAGAGGAAAGTAATATTTTACAGGATTTGTTGAAAGAAATCTTATGTCTGCCAACGTTGTGTTATTATCAATAAGGAGTGGTGCAGTCTGTTGGGTCATGAACTTTTAGTAGTAGTAGTAGGCAAGCAGTCAAAGGGTTGTGTTGCAGAATCTGTATACTTATCCGAAAAGGTCTTATTCATATTCGTTGGGTGGATCAAACAGGGCTTGGTCGAGAACATATACTGTTTTTGGCACGAACGCTTCTGATTGGTCCAAAATTCTTATTAATTTATTTTTTCATTTTTAACAATGCACCGAGCCGGATCCGTACAAACTAGTTTTCTTCATTATTGTTTTGAACTCCACTGGTTGACCTTCCGGTCCTTTGTATTGACTATCATATCACCACATACTTATTAAGCCACCTACCAATTAATGCCCCTAAAGACTAAAATAAATCCTTAGAAATTTGTATAAAAAGTTACATTGTTAGCATCTTTACGTCTACTAAAGACGATGGCGTAGTGCCCATTTTTAAAAAAATCTGCAACAGATTGAGTTGCTGAACGGACCCATTTTTGAATGGAAGTCTCTGGAGCAGTGACTGCAAACAAACAGTGATGCTTGTTGCAGTTGCAGTTGTCTCTCCTTCCTTTTGGCTCTCTTTTCCGTAGCGGCTTCCTTCCTCTCTTTTTCACTCCTTTTTGTTCCTTGTCTGACGAGGAGTCGCCAGGTCGCACGGTCTTTTGCACAAGCTTCCCATGTGTTGGTATTAATGTGGCATGTCTTCATGTTTCTCTTACAAATATCTTTAAAGCGCAGGCGTTGTCTCTCTACTGGCCGGGTGCCCTCCGTTAATTCGACATACAGTATATCTTTGTGGATGCAGCCTTTGTCCGTCCTCCTGACGTGGCCAAGCCAACACAGTAAAACACACACACACACACACACACACACACGTGCAGAAACAAAAAACAAAAACAAAACACTTACTCCTTTTTCTCCCCTTTTCTCTCACTATCTGGTGTTCCTAAAATTATTCTACATATGTTGCAGAACTTTTAGAAGGCATGGACGTAGTTGTAGACAAGAGAAAATGTTTTATGCGATGGCATGTCTGTATATATGTGTATGCGGGGTGAGGGCTGCCTATGTCTTATTGCAACTTACTCGGCTCGTTATTCTATGACAACGAGGAACAGTACGTGTTGAAAATAAAAGTTTCTGTATTTTATGTATATTACTTACCTCTATCTCTCTGACCATCTCTCGTAGAGAATTTTATTAATAATTTTCTTCAGAATTTACAAAAGGTCGTGACCAATTCTTCAGAAACATATGCAACCCGGAATCGATGCAGTGTGCATTTAGATAAGGAAACTGACCATTATTAAATATTCCAACAAAAAAAAAACCTAAACAAGAGACGCGATAGAAATATTTTTCCAGACTCTTTCGAGAAAACAGCATTCCCAGAAGATTTTTATCTTCGGTTTCTAAAAATGAATCAGAATAATGCAGTTTGATAATATTAATAGATTTAATGTCGTACAATAGTGAACAAAAGAAATTAGCTGAAAGTTTTGCTTAAAAATAGAATTTACTCTAGGCATACCTAATTTTTCGTTTGCTTTTTATCTTAAAAACAAATTAAAATTAATCAAATCGATTATTTAAGGTCACATTTTTCTCTAAGTCGAAAAGTAGTAACATAATGAGCATCAGTAAATAAGCAAGATAATATTACACATGTAATTTGTTTTTAATACATTTTAAACTATTTTTACAGTCAATTATGTTCAAATATGGCCATAAACGCTGTCTAAAGATGACGTGAAATCGTGTTTTACAAAATAAATTTAACCCTCCCGATTGAAAAAAAATTTCAGTCTTTATTTATCAATGAATGAATTTTATAATGCATATGTTACTTAATTTCAAAACGTTCTGATTTAATTAGGTATTTCTGCAATAGTAAATTAATATATATATATATATATATATATATATATATATTATATATTATATATATATATATATATATATAATATATATATATAACTAATTTAGAATATTGAATAGCATGATGTTAAGTTTAAAACGTTATATTTTTAGATTATAAAAACATATTTATGTAATAAAAACTTTATTATCGAAATTTAATAATTTTTGTCGAAAACTCTATTGAAAATTTAGGGCCCCCTTTCAAACAGAACTAATATCGATGAATAATTTTTTTCTTTTATAAGATAATAGCCAAATAAATAATTATCGAAAAAAGTAAAAAAAGATCTCAAAAAATTTTTTATTTTTTATTTTCCGATTTTCGGTACTTATTTTCTACCAGGATAGCACCCTTAATTTTTTTCTTCTATTAGCACCTTCGGTCTTTTGTCTTATTTATACTGTAATTAGTCTCGAATTTATATAACCCCATTGATATTTTGCGCCCCCAATATTGGGGGTGGGGGGTCAAATTGAAGTGACTTAAAAAAAATCAGAAAGTTTTGAAATAAAATAACTAATGCATTATGAAATTCATTCATTGGTAAATCAATATTGAAAATTTCATTAAAATCAGATAATTCCCTGATTTTCGTAATTTTTTTCAAACGGAGTGGAGGTGGGGGGAATTTGATTTTGTAAAACACGGATTTATCGACAAATTGGGTATACCTAGTTTACTCTCTCTGTGCATATTACTTAACTCCTTCAGTTAATATCATACAATGATGGGACACACACACCCACTCATACACACACACACACACACTGCCTGTTCATCGACATTACTCCCAGATTGACTGTGATTCGTTGCGGTAATACATGTTAGGATCCTGTCTATGGGTTAAATAGAAAAAAAACAGGTTTGAAAAATGTTTTTTAAAAATTGAGTTACCACCCAACCAACACACGCATACACGCACAGAGAGAGAGAGAGAGAGAGAGAAGAGAGAGAGAGAGAGAGAGAGAGAGACACACACACACACACACACACACACACACACACACACACACGAATATAAATATGTCATTTATTCATTATGAAATAATATACAATTAAAAAGGATTTGTGATCATTGGTTTCAAAGCGGCGTATTAGCTGCTGATCTTCAAGACAACTTATTGTGTACTATTTCATGATAAATATTTCATCTATACATATATAAAGGGCAGTTGTGTGTATGCGTATGTCCGGAGGAAACTTCGAAAATAAAACAATTAACGACAAAGTAAATATATATACCCATTAGATATAACTAGGGCTTGGTTTTTTAGCAAAGATAATAGAGATTTGATTTATATTCGTAAAGATAATTAAAAATTAAAATTTAAATGATAACAGCATGGACTTTTTTCATTTAATATTTTAGATAGTAGACATTAACATTTCTTTTCAGAGTAGCTGGATCAATGCAAGGTCTATTTTTTTTACATAGGGATTTAAATGGGGCATCCCATGAGGATTCAACTCACGATTCGGTAATAATGAATCTGCTGGACTAACTTAAAAAAAATCCCCCTCTACCCAGGCGACGACGGGTAGTCACTGCTAGTTATAAATATAGCAAACAATATATATACTGAAAAGCGAGTTCGATCTTCACTATGATCTTGTATCAATCCCTACCCGTGAAAAACGGGTGGGTTAAATAATTTTTTTTTTCAAATCCGAAAGTGAACGCAATAACGTGACTGAAATTCGAACTCGTTTACATTGATGTCCCTATTCAACACGTTAGCCATACTCCACGGGGACTCACTCAAATTAGTCTTTAAAATCTTTAGGTGATCAATCATGGTGTAATTATTGAGATGACAAATAGTAAAGAATATTGAATCAGAAACATTTTAAGTTTGGAGAAGTTTTTTTTTTTTACTATAAACTTTAAACCATTTGAAAAAGAAAATTTGCAAGTAAAAACAAAAATTAACTCTTTAGATATTCAGATTATTACCATCAATTCTAATTATACTTGTATCTATGTATGAAAATGGAAACCATAGAAATATTTGTATAATGAGCACTAGACATAGAATTAATAATAAATGAGAATTTCAGTGTGTCAGTGTGTCACAATTTTTCAAATTTACTCCTAGAGGCCGTAGCCCAACATATCATACCATTTTGGAATCAGAATGACCCCGTGAGCAAAATAAAAGCAATCAATTCTAATTATGCTTGTACGTATGTATGAAAATAGAAACCATAGCATAGAGATATTTGTATAATGAGCACTAGACATAGAATTAATAATAAATGACAATGTCAGTGTTTCAGTGTGTCACAATTTTTCAAATTTACTCCTAGGGGTCGTAGCCCAAAATATCATACTATTTTGGAATCAGGCACACACCATGAGCAAATTAATAATAACAATGGCACCTTTTGAATCTCCAATAACAAATTCGAACATCAGTGTATCATTATGTCACAATTTTTCAAATTTACTCCTAGAGGCCGTAGCCCAACATATTATACCATTTTGGAATCAGAATGACCCCGTGAGCAAAATAAAAACAATGAATTCTAATTATGCTTGTACGTATGTATGAAAATAGAAACCATATCATAGAGATATTTGTATAATGAGCACTAGACATAGAATTAATAATACATAAGAATGTCAGTGTTTTAGTGTGTCACAGCTTCCAATTTCACTCCTAGAGGCCGTAGTCCAACATATCATACCATTTTAGAAGCAGACTGACTCCGTGAGCAAATTCAAAACCTTCCGGGCCGAATCCGGAGCTGAAATCCTGACATTCTAGATTCGAAAATTTTAATTGCTGCGATTGTTATCGGGGATTTTTTTTTACGTGAACCCTCTTCTTATGGTTGGACAATGGTGCAACGGATGTAAAGGTTAAGTTAATACAGTTCTCAATAACTAAGGTTCCCCAGTTCGATAAGAAACACTTGAAGAAGATCGGAGGGCACATCAGCCGAAACGTTGTGTATATAACAATAAAGATGAGTGTTTTGTATTCTCCTCTGTCTTCTATTGAAGTCAGTAAGTCTACTGTTGGTTTGAATAACAGCAGCTAACTAAGTACCACTTAAGCAG
>CM042162.1:28119672-28148761 GCA_023376005.1 Doryteuthis pealeii | reverse complement strand
GGTTTAAAACACATTTTACGATGCTCAACTTATCAAAATCAAGAGATTATACTGAGTATATATAGTAATATATATATATATATTATATATATATAATATACTGAATTATAACATTTTAGTATTATATACATAGTAAAGAAATATTATATATTATTATATATACTATATTATATAGTATCATTATATATATAAAATTAAACATTTTAAGTATTATAATACATGGTAAAAAGAAAACCAAGAATGAATTTAATTTTTTAAGAATCGTGCTTCTTTATTTTTGGGTTTTGGTTAATTTCAAATCCCCACCCCACAAAAAAAGTCGAGGTTATTCTATTTTGAACGTGAGTATCGGAAAATGGAAAATCTGTCGTGATCATACTGAATGAGAAAGTCATCAATTCATTTTTTCAACTCTGATTAAAAACAAAAAAACAAATAATTTAAAAAAGCGAATAAAACAGAACAAACATAAAACAAAAAAAACAAACAAAAAACAAAAAAAAAACAAGGCAAGAATACAAACAAACCCACTGAAAAGACCCCCACTCGTCGCCCGCAAACATTTCTTTTTTTTTTCGTTTTTATTTCTGCCTGTAATCTATTTAGCATATTTCTTTTTCGGCTCAAGAAAATATACTGAAATTAAAATAAATTTAAATATAGAACCGGTTTAACAGCAAGCAGGTACTGTAGCACTACAAATTAAAATCATCAGGGTGGTGTAAAGTCGGTATTAGCCCAGTCGGGTTGACTCGGGTCCATTTCTATGACTCTAACCATTATGCACGTGCCTCCCACCTCCTCTCCTCCTCCCCTACTACTACTATAATTATCATTATTACTATTCTATATATATATATATATATAATATATATATAATATATATAGTCATCCTAGATACGGTGTTTCGACTTATAAGTCTCTTCTGTGTGGCTAGACATACGCGGGATAGACGCCGATCGTACAGCAGCAGTCGGACAGCTTTACCGCAATGGCTTCGTACCCGCAGAATGTGAAGGGGGTTTTAACTGTTTTAATACACACATATTTATGTATGTAAAAGCCACATAGAGTGCTCCATCCTTTTATAGGAGAGCGTTATATATATATATATATATATATATATATATAAAGTAAGTCGTAGGGCGGCCTAAATGTCGTTGTATCAGTCCAATCAGCAAGGGAGTCTATCCCCTTTTTCACTAACGTAGACCAAAGAGAGGTTTTACGCATTTGAGTGGAGCGCCACAACCTACCACCAGCTCCTTATTTACGCATAGATCCTGTGCTACTCATACGCTGAGTTGGCGAGGGCCGGTATCGAACCGGAACCTTGCAGTTACTAGACTGACGCGCTACCGACTATGCTAAACAGACCCTTTATGATTTGGCATTAAATACCCCAAAAGGGTTGTTATTTCTTACAGAGGGCCACAAGAGAATAATTTTTAAGGGAGATAAATATTTTCCGAGAATTTATTAACATAAAAAACACGGATTAATTACACTTTTGGTCATCCATAGTTAAGAAAGCACGCGTCGCCTATAATATTGAAATAGAAAGTAGGTTTTTTTGTTTGTACATGTTTACTAATTCTGACTAGTCATTTGTTTTTATTTATCTATTTTTTACTTAACACACTAACGGTTAAAATTTAAGTTAAATAACATAATAAATTAAATATATTATAATTATTATAATTAGATATAATATAAATATAATAAAATATAATATATTATAATTAAATAATAAAATAACATAATCGTATCCTAGTAATGATTAATTTCATTAAAAATCTATGCCAAGTCAAATTTTTTCCGTTTTAGGTTTATGGACGATTTGCAATTTTAACCTACTATTCTTCTACAAGGATAGGCTTCTGGCATGAAATAACCCACGCAGGTGTTATTAAAGATATTTAGCTGCATCCAGCTAATGTAATGCGCCAGGGACAAGACGGCATTGTGTTACGTTTGCATGCTTCCATCTACGAGAGACCATGGAGTAGTGTCCAAATTTCTTTTGAACTAGGTAGCTGGGCAGGTTGATATGGGAGAGCTGTTGCCAAGCAGCAGATCCACCTCTCCACACTGCCGCTGTGATCCAAAGGAAAGGTAAGGAACCAATGCAGTTTGGCAAGCGGTCATGTCACAACGAGTTGCTGATAGCCTAGATTTCAGTATCACACCACCTTAGTTTATCAACTTGCCAAGTTGGGGGATTTAACCAATCCTTAGGATGTGACACAAGGTCAATTTTAAGCGGATTAAGGCTTGAATTCAGTTTCCTTTCCTAGCGTGGTTGTCTATATAGAATATATTTTATTTATCTGAATTTTTTATTAGATGAGCGTGAGAATTTATTATTTGGATTTTTGGACTGTTTCTCATCTTTATTGTTATAAACACAACGTTTTGACTGATCTGCTCTCCGTAGCCCTCCTCAAGTGTTTCTTGTGTCAATCATCATCATGTCGCGCATGTAGCAACGGATATCCATGACAATCTCTTCCCAACTTTCTATTCATTCATTGCCTCTGGGAGGTCTCCTGTGGCAGCAACAGCGTCCTCGCATTGTTGGTCATGTTGGTCCTTGGTGCGGCATACGTTAGCATGTCATGTGTTGACTTCCACAGGAGAACGTCGCTCTTTTGAGCTCGTCCTTGCTTCTCCAGAGTGTCTGCATTGCTGAATCCGTCACTCGAATGGCTGTGAATGGGGGAAGGTGGCAAAAGCTGCTTCATTGTGGGATGCTGTTTCCACGACTTGTACAAGATGCGCAACATTTCTATTTGCAGCTGCCCATCCAACTTATTCTCAAGTTTTTCTTGTGCAGCTCCATTCCAGCTTAACGGCATGTGTGAATAGAAAGTTACATTTAACCGTTATAGATGTTATTGACAGCAGTTCTCCTTTCGCTGACACAGCCGCTGATTTCTGACTGCGTGAAGACAAGCGATAGAAAGGGACTGGCTGAGAGTTAGATTTTTACGGTTAGCCGGGGGACTAGACGTGAGAGTCGTCTGTTCCTAAGATTTCATCTTCGTGTTTTTAATATAGACATCTTTGTAAAATAAATCAAATCTTGCTTCATTATTAAAAACAAAGAATTGAGAACAGTCCCAATTAATATTTGACTTTGTTTTTGATTTTAATTTGTTCATTTTGTCAGCTTTCGTATTCGGGCTGGGATGCAACTACGTCCTGAAGGGGAACACGAACCACAACATCTCAGTTGGAATTGGGTTGTGCACGGCCATCTACATCGCTGGACAAGTATAGGCAAGTTGCTTACAGATTTCTCATCTATTAATTATACACACCAGAAAAAGAAATCATTCAGAAAAAAAGTAAAAGTGTCACCACCCCCTTCAATTTTGTACAGATGTGGGGTGTGTTAAGGTTAGACATTCTCAATTTGAGCTCTAAATTCAAAAAAATTGGTGGAGAAATGTCTATTTTTAGCTCTCCAATTTGGTGGGGTTCAAAAAAATGGCGACTTTTTGTAATCTATTTTTGTTTGTAAAATGAGTTTTAGAGCTTCCCTACTCCTAAAAATTGCTGTATAAAAGCATTTTTACCCTAGAAATCCAAAAGGGCTATCAAAAAAGTCTGAAAGTCAACCAATTTTAAGTTATTGATGATTTCTGATTTTTTCCTAGCAAAATCAATATCCCAATGTGGCACTGCATCTATGACAATTTTTTCTATTATTATTTCACATATATTGAACATTATTTGTACCAAAAAGATAGTTTGGTGTTTCCCCAGAACCGAAGCTACAACATCAGTTAAAATTTCGCAAATCAGAAATCATTAATAATTTAAAACTGGTTAACTTTCAGACAAATTTGGAGAGCTAAAAATCAACATAACATAATTTTTGGAATTGGAAGCTCAAAGTTTGGGGATTGTCTAACTTTAACATGGTCCACACCTGTACAAAATTTCAGAAAAATTGAAGGGGGTGAAGGACATGGCCTGGATGATTTGACATGGAATTACCCAGAAAGATGATGAGGAGAAGCTCTCAAATTAGATTTTGACTAACAAGAAGAGAGCCCCTTTGATTTGAATTGGTATCAATTTCAGCCTTATATTCTACCGTATTTTCAATTCTATAACAAGGTTCAGGTATTTTTCTATCTATTTTTCTTTCACCTTCACTCTCTGATCTGCTGGGACTCCGAAATCTATCAGTTCTCTTTTTCTTGTTAATCAATAATAGGCATAGTCTTTCGACTGGGATAGGGTGATCCGTCTGTATCTTAAAGTCCCTGTGAATTTTCGGCGTTTCATTCTCAAGAACGAATTATGGTTTTAGCGTATAAAATTTTGTTGTATGGTCAAAATTTAGTTTCTTGTAAGATTCCCCGTGGATCATCTTTCCAACCCAGTTGTGCCTAGTGTTACGATTCGTGTGGTCATTGTAGGACTGTAGGTGTGTAAATATGTATTATGAATCATTTTACTATAAAAATACAATACAATTATCTTACCATTAAACAAAACGATTTTACCATAAAAATGAATTGAAAATTAACTTACTAAGAATATGTATTGGAAATTATTTCCTCATAAAAATAACCTGAAAACAATTTTGATATAAAAATCAATTGAAAATTTGGTTACCATAAATATTCCGTGTGAATTATTTTACTATAAAAATCAATTGGAAATAAGTTTATCAAAAATATGCATTTCAAATTTCTTTACCATAAAAATACATTGAAGACAATTTTACTCAGAAAATCAAGTGGGAATGAGTTTATTATAAATATGTTTGGAAATTATTTTACCATAAAAATACGTTGAAAAAATTTACAATAAAAATCAATTAAAATGAGTTTGTTGTAAATATGCATTGGAAATAATTTTTACTATAAAGATACACTACAAATTATTTTACCATAAAAAACGATTTTATCATAAAAATCGATTGAAAATTAGTTTACTTTGAATATGCATGGGAAATTATTTTACCATAAAAATACATTAAAAACAATTTTGATATAAAAATCAATTAAAAATTAGTTTACTTTGAATATGCATTGGAAATTATTTTACCATAAAAATACATTGAAAACAATTTTAATTTAAAAACCAATTGAAAATTAGTTTACTTTGAATAAGCATTGGAAATTATTTTACCATAAAAAATACACTGCAAACAATTTTAATATAAAAATCAATTGGAAATTAATTTACTTTGAATAAACATTGGAAATTTTTACCATAAAAATACACTGCAAACAACTTTAATATAAAAATCAATTAAAAATTAGTTTACTTTGAATATGCATTGGAAATTATTTTACCATAAAAATATTGAAAACAATTTTAATATAAAAATCAATTGAAAATTAGTTTACTTTGAATAAGCATTGGAAATTATTTTACCATAAAAATACATTGAAAACAATTTTAATATAAAAACCAATTGAAAATTAGTTTACTTTGAATAAGCATTGGAAATTATTTTACCATAAAAATACATTGAAACAATTTTAATATAAAAATCAATTGAAAATTAGTTTATAAATATTCAGTGGAAATTATTTTACTATAAAAAGAATGTTATGGAAAGAATTTTATTATAAAATTTTATTATAAAGATTACTACCAATCTTATTTTGAAGTGTTCATTTCTGTCGCATCTTCAGTTTAGTCTACGCCCACGTGACTCTCTCTTCTCTCGATTAATTCCACTATGTCAGAGGGCGTTTCAGTAATTCCTAGGTAAGAGACATTCGTAATAATACAGAGATAAATGCTTCCAACTCACACTTCACATATAATTATATACCAGATGAACCTGTGGAAATATCACAATCTAATTAGTATATATAAACACAAGGGGGCGCTTTCTCAACGCCATATTTATTCATTTATCTATTCAAATCATTTTATAAATCTAGCGGCAATAGTATTAGAGTGAGTCAAAAGTTTTGCAATATTTTGGTAAAATGAGGCACAATTCGGCAATTCCTGATGCGACGCACACACACACACACACACACATATATATATATATATGTCCTGACGCACAAAATTCTAAAAGGACGCAGTAAAATCGTATCCATGCGTCCCAGTATTTTTCTTTTTTCTTCTCTCACCATTTCAAGCCAACTGTAAATACATTTCAATAGTGTCTTAGAAACGAATTACACATGATAGGTTAGACGGCTTTAGTTGTTTCCCAAGATCATAAATTAAAATCCTACAATCTACTAAGAAACTTTAGTTGGGACCCATTAATTTTCCTGGGGACTCATTCAAAGCAAATATGTGCGTCCCAGGATGCACTAAACCAAAAAGCTATCAGCATCACTTGTTTAGTACAGATTGTGTAAAATCTTTTTCCTTTCATTTTGACCAATGACAAATGATTATTTACCCCTTCTAATTTTAGGCGGACATATCAACCCAACTGTTACACTTGGATGCTGTTTAGCGGGCCGGACCAAACTGAGAAAATTTATTCCCTACAGTTTTGCACAGACTCTGGGAGGGTTGGCCATCGCAGCTATACAATACGGACTACTTTACGGTAAGGACATATGTTGGAATATTTTGTTATATAAGGTGTGTTGGAATCCATCACTTAAACTTATAGACTCTGTGCGGTCGCGTGGATTAAAGCCAGCCAATCAACACGCTCGAATACGTGCTTGGTTAACTATTCAATTGCTGATCTTGAAGGCCGTTCATTTGCACGCATTGGACACGGACAAACGGATCAGAAACACAAGGATTCTCCCCAACACTAAGGAACACAAGGAATGTCCACTGTAAAGTGCTCTCACCTGCAGCCTAAAAATGGCCACAAAAATCGTAACAGGTTATGAGCCCAGGAACACAAGGATTCTGTCTAACACTAAGGAACACAAGGAATGTCCACTGTAAAGTGCTCTCACCTACAGCCTAAAAATGGCCACAAAAATCCTAACAGGTTATGGGCCCAGCAAACTCCTCACCAACCTTTTCCACTTAACATCATAAACTAATTTGTCCTTCACATCATCTCTAATAAAAAATATGTATTACAATAATAATAGTTCTGATATGAATAGATTTTGATCTAACCCACCATTTAGGTAAAAATACCAAGCAAAATTTGATAAAGCCGTGAGGGATATTTGGTAGGCAAAGAGTTACAAGCCACATTATCGAGTGGCAAGTGAACCGATAACTTTCAAAGAAAGAAAAAATCTTAACAAACCATCATTCCGTAATAAATTTATTTCGACCAAAAGCTCAAAAGGCTTTTAAATTGTTTATATATATATATATATATATATATATATATATATATATATATATATATATATATATATATGCCCGTGCCTCTTATATACTGCCAAATACGGTAAGTAGCAGTAGGAGATATGTCGTTGAGCTTTTAAAAGCGATCTTTTTACAACGATCAGTTTTGAGTTTGAACCATATGACCTTAAGGCACCCCTTTTTGATCTCGATTAAGAAAGGACATGTTTTTCATTTACACCATCAATATCCGATTGTTTTAAAAGACGACTTTTAGATTAAAAAAACGATTAAACTAATCCCTAGCACTAACCCTAACCCCAACCCTAACCCCTAAAACTAACCCCTAACCCCTAATAACCAACCGGATATTGCCGGTGTAAATGAAAAACATGTCCTTTCTTAATCGAGATCAAAAAGGGGTGCCTTAAGGTCATATGGTCCTTGAGTTTTTATGTTTGTCTATTTTTGTAACCATTTTATCATGAACTAATTGATGTTACTCAAATGTTGTTTTTTTCTTCTCTTTTTTTCAGATGCGATCAATCATTACAGCGTTGAAAGCAGTTTGCCCGAGGTTGACAGCAAATCGCAAATTTTTGCCACTTTTCCATCGAATGATATTTCGCTTCGATCCGCCATGATGAATCAGGTAAACTTATAATACAACGAATACCAGCACGTTCATCCGTCCGCTCTTCTATACAACTAAGGCTCCGCTAATTTTTGGTCTGATTTCAACAATGCTTTCAAACATTGTTATAGTCTTGCCTGAAAATTTGTTTACACTGTACCCTGTAACAGAAAAGTAACTCTTTATCTTCGTAACCATGGGTATTTATCATAGTGCGTATCCAAGGTGTATTTATCTTTACTAAAAGGTGGAACAACCATAGCTCCTTATTTCATTTATGTCATTGTATAGACATACACCCCCACGCCACACAAACACATTAAGAGATTTAGAGATTTAGAGACAGAGAGAGAGAGAGAGAGAGAGAGAGAGAGAGAGAGAGATTTAGAGAGATTTAGAGAGAGAGAGAGAGAGAGAGAGAGAGAGAGAGAGAGAGAGATATTTAGTTTTTGAAAGAAAGAAAAGAAAGAGATGAATTAAGAAAGAAAGAAAGAAAGAAAGAAAGAAAGAGAACGGAAGCCAGAAAGAGAGGAAGAATGAAAAAAATAGAGAAAGAGAGAAAGTATGTGTGCATATGTGTGTGTGTGTGTGTGTGTGTGTGTGTGTGTGTGTGTGAGAGAGAGAGAGAGAGAGAGAGAGAGAGAGAAGAGAAGAGGAGAGAGATTTGGTTCATATATGTATTTACTAACACCTCCGTTTGAGTTGGATGTGACACAAGGTCAATTTCTTAAGCGGGTTTTACCAGGTTTAAATTTAGAGTTTTCCTTCTCCTATACCAATTTCCGTACTGAGGTTGAAAAGCCCAGTCCGCCCTACTATTTACCCATAGTTGGAGGGAGGAGAATAGTTGGATTCATACCTTTCCCAATGGTATTAGTGCCATATAAAACGCAAGCAGCCTGGTCCAAGATTTGAAATCGTGTCACCATGTCCATTTTCTTCAACGATAACCATTACACGACGGACACCTCTATATAGGAGGATTAATGAAGATAGATAAAATTAGGTACTAGCTACATACATACACACAAAAACACAACACTCAACCAGACACAGAAACTCATAGATGGTGAGGTTCCACTTCTGGAGCTCTGGGGAATGTAGAGTACCACTTTGTTACGTTTTTATGGGCCATCCTTTAAGCTTCAAGCAAGGGTGCTTGTCCAGCGGAAATCCTTGGTAAAGAATCCTCTGGTTGTTCCTTGGTGCTCCTCAGTATTGCACGTCCTTCGTCAATTATTGCAGTTGAACGTCGCTCAGTATCAGTAATTAAGTAGTCAACTAGCCACGCATTATGCCTGTTGATTGGCGGAGGAATAGACCACGTGACCACGCCCAGTCTTTAAATTTAAGTGGTGAATTGTAGGGCACCTTATACATCGAAATATTCCAACACACTTCATCTCCATTACTACCAGGTCAACTCGGAGTGGTAGTACCTGTTAGGGTACCATCTATAGTTTTATAATATCAATTGTATTAAAAAAAAGAATATACAAACGTGTCACAGCAGCTAGAAATTTACACATTAATTCATGGACAATAATATGCAGAAGGGGTTGAAATATGGGGAAAAAGACAGACAGACAGACAGACACACACACACACACACACACACACACACACACACATATATATATATATATATATATATATATATATATATATATATATATGAGTTAAGAGTAAGGAAATGAATCTGACGGTATATGTATAGATAAAAGGGTATGAAAAACACACTTTGTGTCTTTATATCCTTTTTCATTGTTGATATTGACAATATTTCGATTTATAAAAATCATCATCAGAGCATCCGGACTAATCGAGAGAGAAACAGAAAATGTTTTCTGTTTAAAACATTTACATCTAAACACGGACCTAATTATCATTAAGCTCTGATGATGATTTTTTATAAATCGAAATATTGTCAATATCAGCAATGAAAAAGGATATAAAAATATATTCATTTTAACAACAAAGTGTTTTTCATACTCTTTTATCTCTCTCTCTCTCTCTCTCTCTCTCTCTCTCTCTCTCTCTCTCTCACACACACTCTCTCTCTCTCTCTCTCTATATATATATATATATATATATATATAAGAGTAAGAAATTTGAAAATCTCACATATATTGTTAATTATTGTTGTTTTATTAGCTGCTTATATTGCAATATTTCAATCTGTTTTAGATCATCATCAAAATCTGTGCGTTTTAAACATTTCTTACTCTGATATGCCGTCGGATTAATTTCCTTATTATATATATATATATATATATATATATATATATATATATCAGGTGACAGAGCGCCTGCCTAGGAACCACATGATTAGCACAGGGATCTGTGCGGTAAAGTGAGTAGGTGTGGTGTTTCACCTCTAACTCAAAACAATCTCCCTGGTCTAGCGTTTGTAAAAAGGGGATACTCTCCTCGCTTTGTGGCTGATACCGACCCGACGACTTAACTTTTTTAATTCATGGTGTCGAAATGGGTTAACTACACCGAGTGTCCTACAACCCAGACTAGTAGATTAGGGGTTCATGACATGCATCACTCCAGGGTAGCCGTGTGGTCGGAAAAGCCCACCCCGATCAATCGGCTGTTCATGTCAAGGCCTAGCACTTATATGATTGTCCCAACCGTATTGCTTTCATGATAACCGCCTTCCCCAACCATAGGCCGTAGTGTAATGGTTATAGGCATAGGAAATATACTCTGGACGAAGCTACAGTTCACATAGAATGCGCTTGGGAAAGGTATGAATCCGACTACTCTCCTTCCAGCTTTGAATAAATATTTAATGTGAGACCACCCACAAACCGAAGCTCAGAGGATGGCAGGTGCAAAAATGCGTAAGTCCCGTCGGCATTTCCCCTCGAGGGGGCGCCTTAGCCCAGCCCCTTTAAATCGAGGGGGCATGTGTTGCCTGGGGGAGGCCCGCTGGGATCACGCCGTTAAATTCATTAACCTATAGGCCCCAAATCTTCCAGCTTTGAATAAATATTAGGGAGGACAGGGCTCTTTAACCTTGGTTAGGCAACCAGTCTAGGAGAAGGAAAAATCCGTTTCAGTTGGTCATTATTAGAATAGGCTCAGTTCTAATTAGGGATCTATTTCACTAATACAAAATCGGCATTATATTATCCAACAAGGATTGAGATGCCGTAAAAGCAACCAAATTCTTCATGTGAATTTTGCCTTTGCAGGTCATTGGTGGGTTCCTCCTGGTAATTGGAATTCTGGCCATAACAGACAGTGAGAACGTTCATTCCAGTCCGGGTGTTGCTCCAATCGGCGTTGGATTGGTTGTAACCGGTGTTATTGCTTCTTTTTCCCTCAAATTCGCCCTGAATCCCGCCTTCCTGGCAGAATCATGCTGTCCGTCACCGGAGGAGTGAAACCTTTCAGGTAATTTGCCAAACATTTTTAAGCTGATTCAAAATTGAATATAATTATCACAATTGATTTGACTCGAGACATGTATGATAGAGTTGGTCGATTTTTCACTTAAAAAAAAAAATCAAATTTTCCACCTATGCGAATGTTGTGTGCTAGTATACTGAATACTGATATAGAAAATAGATCTTTTACTTGCACCATTGTTTGAGGAAATGGCATCAAAGATCGTCTACTAAAATGTACTAAAAATCCTCGTTTTCGCAAAATTTAGACTTTAGAAAACAAGGATTTTTCTGTAGTGTAGCATGTCCTTTTTCTTCGCTTTCTTTCCCCACGATTACAACAATGATATAGTCCATTATTTATCTGAAGCGATGGCAGGGCGTGCCACATGTATGTAGGGGCTAGTGTATTAATATCGTGTTATAATGGAGATTGTGTGTCTGTCTTTAACCGAAACAACGTCACCAATGACGTCACAATTCCCTTAGTTATTTAGGTTATATTCTCAGTGGTTATTAAATAAACATTATTTAATCTTAATTAGAATCTTATTCATTAACAATGTCTCCATTAAGGTCTAGCTGAGACAGATTTGCCTCAAAACAGCCCCAATTTTTAAGTTATTTACCTCGCATCCCACGTATGCGGGTATGCCACAAGGTCGTTTAATGTGAGACCACCCACGAACCGAAGCTCAGAGGATGGCAGGTGCAAAAATGCGTAAGTCCCGTCGGCATTTCCCCTCGAGGGGGCGCCTTAGCCCAGCCCCTTTAAATCGAGGGGGCAGGTATTGCCTGGGGGAGGCCCGCTGGGATCACGCCGTTAATTTCATTAACCCATAGGCCCCAAAACGCCCGTGTTATAAATGTGTAATCTTTTTTGTGTTCATAGTTGATTTTATTCGTCTTTCTAATTCAATATAATATTTAATCATTTTAAAACTTAAATAGGACCGGTTTAGCTCAGTCGGTAGAGCGTCTGGCTTGGAACCATAAGGTCCCTGTTTCGATACAGTTTCTCACCAACTCAGCTTATGAGTAGCACAGGGATCTGAGCTGATGGTAGGTGTAGCGCTCCATCTTAGATGCCAAAAACAATCTCCTTGGTCTAGCGCTAGTGAAAAAGAAATAAACTCCCTCTCTATCTGGCTGATACCAACTTTAGGCTACTCTGACGACTTTTTTTTTACTTGTGCTCGGGGGTGCATATATTTGCTAGTATAGATAATAGTGATTTTCTTTTTCTTTTTTCTTTCTCTTTTTGGGACCATGTGGCCGTTAGGCACCCCTTTTGCGATCTCGATTCGTGGGGACATTTTTTCCATTTACACCGTCTAAATCCGGTTAATTGTTAACAGCCGATTTTTAGATTTAAAAAAATTATAAAACTAACCCCTAACCCTAACCCCTAACCCTAACCATAACCCCTAACAAACGACCGGATTTTGACGGTGTAAATGAAAAAATGTCCTTATAAAACAAGATCGCAAAAGGGGTGCCTAAAGGTCATATGGTCCAAACTTAAATACTTGTGCCCGGAGGGTGCATATATTTGCTAGTATTGATAATAATGATTTTCTTTTTCTTTTTTCTTCCTCTTTTTCGGACCATATGGCCGTTAGGCACCTTTTTTGCAATCTCGATTCGTGGGGACATTTTTTCCATTTACACCGTCAAAATCCGGTTAATTGTTAACAGACGATTTTTAGATTTAATTTTTTATAAAACTAAACCATAACCCTAACCCTAACCCCTAACCCTAAACCTAACCCTAACCCCTAACCCCTAAACCCTAACAAATAACCAGATTTTGACGGTGTAAATGAAAAAAAATGTCCTTATAAAACAAGATCGCAAAAGGGGTGCCTAAAGGTCAATACTTGTGCCCAGAGGGTGCATATATTTGCTAATCTATTAATAATGGAGATTCGCTTCCGGTTTTTGTCCGTAACAAAAATTACGTCACTGCTTACATCACATTACCCAAAATCGTCATAACATAGAATAAAATTTATTCTACGATTTTTGGCATGTTCAAATTTTGAGTGTATTTATTCAATAAATACACTCACAATTTGAACATGCAACATTAGACAGTCCTAATTGTTTTTTTTAAAACAAGTTTTAATAAATACATGACTGGCATTATATATCTATATATAGTTTGTTTTATTTTAATACATATTTAAAGTTTACATTTCAAATTGTTTTATTTTAATGAATTTGATGATTTTACTTACTTAGGGTACAAACTCGCTGACATTGAATTTTTTACTCCCACCCCTCAGGCAATATGTTTCCAAAATCTATTTTTTACATCGCCCAGAGGGTGTTTTTTAAATGTTGTACTAGTATAGATAATAATGATTTTCTTTTTTCTTTTTCCTTCTCTTTTTCTTTTGGATTTTAACCCTTCTTCTTTTCCTTCTTTTTTTTTCTTTCTTTCTTTTCACTTAGCTACCGGGGTTACACTTGGTTTTGCATCCCCATCTTCTTCCCCCTGATGGGTTCCATGCTTGCGGCATTCTTCTACAAGGTGTTCATCTCTTTTCACCGACCGGAAGTCATCTCCATCACCCCGGAAGGCACCGGGCGCCGACCTGACAATCTGGAATCAGGTGAGGCCGTTGTTACAGATGTCACACGGATACCCTGCTGATTTGAGGCAGGGTCACGCACAAACATTCACCCGGACACAGCTTTAGAGACACACACATCGAACGCTGCAAAGTCTATAGGCTTAAAACACATAATTCACAACATTTATGGCAATAATCATCGTAAATGGCAGGCTGATAATCATCCTCATCAACATAACTACGGACCATATTACCTTAAGGCACCCCTTTTTGATCTCGATTAAGAAAGGACATGTTTTTCATTTACACCGTCATTTACCGTTGTTTGTTAGGGGTTAGGGTTAGGGTTTAGGGTTAGGGTTAGGGGTTAGTTTTATAATTAAAATCAAAATCAAAAATCGTCTGTTAAAACAACCGAATATTAACGGTGTAAATGTAAAACATGTCCTTTCTTAATCGAGATCAAAAAGGGGTGCCTAAAGGTTATATGGTCCATAACTACTACTACTACTACTACTACTACTACTGTCTTTCCATTTCTCTGAATTTTTGAGTTGAGGCTTTATGATTAGTATTATTTGGATTATTCAGACTATTGTCCTCATCTTTATTGTTATCTGTACAACGTTTCGGCTGATATGCACTCCATCCTTCTTCATGTGTTTCTTGTTGTAATCGGGAACCTTCTTGACGTAATCGGGAGCCTTCACAGAACCACGTGGATTGAATAAGGGGTTGGGTTCAAAGTTCCGTCATGGCTACCACTTACGACAAGAAGGTTCCCGATTAGGACAAGAAAGTTTTCCGAGGAGGTTTCAGAGTCCGACAAGAAATACCTGAAGAAGGCCGGAGGACACATCGGCCGAAACGTTGTACAGATAACAATAAAGATGAGAACAATAGTATTTCCATTTATTTGCTTAGATATTACTACTACGTATAAAATAACCACCACTACTAAAACAGCACAATTTCAACTCACTTCTTTTTCTTTTATCTCGAAATAATCTCATATAGTTAATCTCCGGAAATAAAGGTAAAATAAAGGAACAAGAGTAATCGCCCTTGAACTACATTACCTCTCACCCTACGTTTAGATAACTCATATATTTTGGTAATATTTGAACCATTGTTCATACAATACAAAAACGTTTTTATCGCCATCTTTATGATATATTGTAGCCTAGATATGTTAGAAATTAATGATTAATAATTAAATATACGCTAAATCTTAAAATCAATAATAATAAATAAATTATATATATATATATATATATATATATATATATATATATATATATATATAATAGTAATTGGTAATTTGCTTGAAGCATTGTCAAGTATGTTATTATATAATAATGATTGGAAGGCAATCACAATGCGTATAAAATAAAAAAAGGTGTTTTTGTCTTATCGATTTCAAAGATAAAGTTTACTTTGAAATCGATAAGACAAAAAACATATTTTTGTTTTTATTTTATACGCATTGTAATTGCCTTCCAATGATTAATAATAATAATAATAATAATAATAATAATATGTAGTATAATAAAAGGATTCAATTTTATTCACACACACACACACACACACACACACACATATATATATATATATATATATATATATATATATATATATATATATATATGGAGGATAAGTGCTTAATTGAAGTCATACCTAATTGAAATTTAATTAGTTGATAATTAATAAATTAGGTGAGCATATCTGTTCAAATGTAAAGGCGTAAACAAATCGAGAAAAAGTCGATCTCTGTATGTACATTTCGGCATATTATGCCTCATCAGCAGAGTTATAGACACGAGACTGCTCTTTGTGTGATTCGAACACTTATTCTCCCAAATTGTCGGCTATCGCCATCTCAAACAGACTATAAGCCTGTTTGTTTACTTTATTTCTTTATTTCGTTATATATATATATATATATATATATATATATATATATATATATATATATATATATAGGGTAAACTATAGGCACGTGTTTCGAGGTATCACCTCTCATCAGTATAGTTATACGATTTTTAGCAGCTGCCTCTGGCTGGGTTCGAGACCCGAACGAACTTACGCTCGCCAAGCCTCTTACCCACACATCCACAGTCAGTCGCCAAGTATAGCAGGCTATTTAATCGCTATATTTCTAAGGGGAAATGACCTTCACCTAGAGTTCTCAAACTTTGTAAACAAAGTGAGATTTGGCTGAGCCGAATACGGTGGATCTGCAATTATATACCTCCTAAATAGAGTGCTCTACCGAAATTGGGAGCGTATATATATATATATATATATATAAAACATAATGAGTCAGATATACCTACTAATAGTTTCATAAATGTTTTTTTGTTGCTATTGCAATACAACTTACTAACAATGGCTTGCAAATCGGACACACTAGATATATGTGGTAGAAGTTCTTGGATAGGATGTAGTAGTTTGAGAATATTTGTTTAAAAAAATAAATCACTAATCAATATTAAAAGAAAGGTATGTTGCGTAAGTAAAAATACGTTTATTTCTATGTATGAAGTTAAGTGAGGAAGAGTGTGTTTGGGTGTAGCAATAAAAAAAAGTGATTTCTACAAACGACTTTGTAGACTGTTTCTTCTTTAAAATTTAATTCAAATAAAATAAAATAAAACGCCATTCTACAAAGTTCTTTGACAAAAGGTGATTGTCCGTCTGAAATATTAGAATTAAAAATAAAATTAAGAATAACATAAAATACATCACTTTGAATTCTGGTTATTTATCCATACATCTATACATATATAAAGGGCAGTTGTATGTATGTGTATGTCCGGAGGAAACTTCGAAAATAAAACAATTAACGACAAAGTAAATATATATATACACATTAAATATCACCAGGGCTTGGTTTTTGAGCAAAAATAATAGAAATTTGATTCATATTCGTGAAGATAATTAAAAAAATAAAATTTAAATGATAACAGTATGAATTTTTTTTTCATTTAATATTTTGGATAGTAGACATTAAAATTTCTTTTCAGAGTAGCTGGATCAATGCATTGTCTATTTTTTTTACATAGGGATTTAAATGGGGCATCCCACGAGGATTCAACTCACGATTAAGTAATAATGGATCTGCGGGACTAACTTTTAAAAAATCCACCTCTACCCAGGCGACGCCGGGTAGCCACTGCTAGTCTATAATAGATGGGGGAAAGCCTTGTTTGTTATATTAGAATCATGGAAATGTCTCTATTTTCTTTGGTTTTTTTCCCCTCTTTTAAACCTAATTTTACACTTTTTCCATGCTTCCAGTACAACCAAAAAAGTTTTCCAGCATTGATTTCACACACACACACACACACACACACACACACATATATATATATATATATATATGAATAAATAAATATTTTAGTATATATTTATTTGCATGGAAACAAGTCTGCAACCATTGGTTTCATGCTATGTAAGCTTAATTGTTTAAGCGGGATAATCGTCGGGCAGCGGAAATATTTTCAAAATGAAAAAAATATGGTCAAATATATGCGTTTGATTAACTGTATTCGCGTGTCACTTGTTTGTTTATGTGTTTGTGTATGTTATGTATAAGGTCGGATATACCTGTTCTCTTCGTACGTGTGCATATGCTGGCATGGACGCACACATAAACGCACGTAAGAAGTGCGACGTCAATTAAATTAACGCTCTATCACAGATATTGAGCACTCTTCTTATAATACTGTACGTTTGATCACCACTACCTCTTCAAGTGTAATAGTGTCAACCATAAACATTGATATATGTATATATATATATATATCTATATCTATCTATCTATCTATCTATCTATCTATATATATATATATATATATATATATATGTGTGTGTGTGTGTGTGTGTGTGTTGTTGTTGTCGAAGGGTCTCCCTATGCTTCTCGTAAGTGTATATATTTGTGTTTATTTAGGTATATTTATCCGTTTGTGGGAGGTACATATATCAAGTTTGGACATTAGTGTGAAGCATTAAAGAAATTAAAAATATAAGAAACTCGGTTGTTTGAGAGAAGAGTTTCGTTTAACGCTATCTCACTATAAGGAATAGCCAGAGACCAGCGTCATTTTCTTTCCCCAGTCTGAGGAAGGGAGTATCACAATCCTGAAAATTTACTAAATAAACGAAACTCTTCTCTAAAAAACCGAGTTTCTTATATTTTTAATTTCTTTAATGCTTCACACTAATGCCCAAACTTGATATATGTATCTCCCACAAACGGATACACATACCTAAATAAACACAAATATATATATATATATATATATATATATATATATATATATATATATATATATATATATATAGTGTGTGTGTGTGTGTGTGTGTGTGTGTAATACTTTCTCCAAATTGTCCATCACTGTGTAATAGATTCTTTTCATATCGTATTAGAAATAGAAATTATGTTAAACTGGATAGATAAACTTCTCATGATAAAATGATGGAAGTCGAATGTTTTGGTGACGTTTTAGAATTCTTTTTTTTTAACTTTAAAAGCTGCTATAAGAGGTTCACAGAGTGTGAACTCTGGTTCTTATAAAGCATTAGATTACTTAAAGGAAAAGTACCCAATGAGGAATACTTCAGTTAGGGTAAAAACAAACGCATTAGTTACATTTATACAACTTTCATTATAACATATATAGGCGAACGATGATCCCCAGGCTACATAATGTCACAAGTGTCCAAACATACATAGTAGTGTAATAGAGGCAAAATAGGTGGAAACCATTTATATAGAGACTGTACTGTATGGTATACACTATGTGTGTGCTGGAGAGAGGTGACAAGCACGTCCGCACTTGTCCAGTAGCTTCGGCCCAAGGGGGTTCACTTCTTCTTGGGTTCCTGCGTCACGTGACCAAAAAGGGACTCTTGACGAAGGAGATTACCCAAAACCCTCAGACAAGGGAGACTGCTCTTACACTGCCATTAATTATTTATCTAAATACTTTTATGAACTTATGCGTCATGCGTTCCATTACTTCAAAAGTATCGCTCACACTCCGTTACACTCTGCGTTTTTCATAAGCACCAAAATAATAAAAAAGAAATAAACAAATAAATAAAACAGAAGAAATATGAACTCACTTAAAGTGCAAATATTTTCTCTCAGCTTTGGAATTGAATTCACTTATAAAATCCATGTAGATCAAACGTAAAGAATTGAATGAAGGGCACTATATATATATATATATATATATATATATATATATATATATTAATAAGTCATCCACAGACACGTGTTTTGGCGTTTCACGCCTCTTCAGTGTGGCTAGACACATATATCTTTGGCTAGGGTCGAACTCAGACTGACCGTATGGTAGCCCGATATCTTAATCCCCTCGTCCACTGACAGTAAACAAACAGTCCGTTTGAGATGGCGAGAACCAACAATTTTTGGGAGAATATGTCCTCAATTGAAGTCATACCTAATTTTAATTACCTTTACATTATTTTAACGAGTCTCAAGAGTTACACTCACGATCGATTGGTACGATTTTGTTTGTATTTTTACTTATATGCTCTTGTATGGTAAGGAACAACCAGTACAATCCTAGCGAAAAAACCCCAAAAAAACAAAAAAAAAAAAAAAAACCAACAACAAAATAACAAAACAAACAATTAGAAGTAGGAAAATTATTTGGTTCAACCCACCATAGAATAAAAATCTTAAAACCCGCGTAGGAAGAATATTCATAAAACTAATAGACAAAAAGCTCCCTAAATGTTGTATACTGGATCATACAGTATTCAGGATACTAGTACATTCAAACTACATGTGCACCAGACATATACTAACTCGCAACAGTGATAATACCTCGAGGTAGACGTTTCGCATAATGGTTTCGTAATCCTTGCAGTCTCAGTAATTACTCCAATGTTCTCAGACAGCTGTGTATAAATAGTCCTTAACCAGCATATTCACTCTTTACCCAAGATACGCTAGACTAGTCCACAAAACTAAATCAAACAAATTACATGATATATTCATTAGGAATATGCTAAAACTAAAAAATAGCTACATAGAAAACTATAAATAATAAAAAAGTGCGATGAACAAATATATATGAAAAAAGTTTTTCTTCTGGAGTCTGTTCAATTAACAACAATTTCGTTCGGCAAACTGCCCTCACAGCAACCGCGTTGCTCACTTCGTTCTTATTTTCCCAAAACACAGTAGTCGCCACATTTCGCCTCTCCCGCAGTCACTTGCTTCGTTGCTGTCTCCCCCAGTGTCAGCGACCGTCCGTTTTTATTAAGGCTCGGCTACCCTTTATGCACATTCTGTCTCGTCCCATCCGGGTCTCTCGTGCACGGCACAAGCAATTCTTTGTCGTTTACGTTGGCGGGGGGGGGGTCGGCTATTCCCATCACAATATAACACACGATTAACAAAAAAAATAAAGAACTACCCTTCACCGCTGTATTCGTTCAGACAAAATATTCATTGGCGTAATTGAAGGCAACCAGAAACAAAAAGGCTACGCACACAAGACATCGCTTAACAATAAAAGATACAAACACATCCCAACACTTGCTAGACATATTTGAGAAATCAAAAAATGTAAACCAAAACACTACAAAAATAACCTGGAAATAACAACATATCACAACTTAACAAAACACTAAAACCTTTGGGTTAAACTTGCAAATCGTCGTCAAAATTAAAACGGAAAATTATTTGGTCGTGATACATGACAGTTTAATTACAGTGTATGAATGAAATTTTTTACGAATTGGGTTACGGTTTAGGGGTTTGGGGATTAAGGTTGTTTTTAATAATGTATTGCTTAAAAGAACAACAAAACCCCCAAATTACTTTACATTTAATGCATTGCAATACTAACACAAACAACTGAGACTAATGCGTCTACCGTTGGATTCAATAATTAAATTCAATGGTTAATTAAATGTATAGTAATTCGTTGGATTCGATAACTAATTTCAATGGTTGATTGAATGTATAGTAATTCGGCTTTTTTAAGCAATACATTAACCAACCTTTGCCAAAAAGAAAAAAAAGTTATAAAACCTTTCCAGAGCAAAAATAAATCTTTAACAAAAAATCAGAACTTATAGCCAAATGTACACATGAAAATAAATACTGAGCTGGTAGGGTTTTAGATTTGTGAATTACAAACTCCCATATATATATATATATAAGAGAGTTTCATAATTTGCTTGAAGCATTGTGTATGTATTGGTTAGGAGGTTGATTTAGAAGGCCATCACAATGCAGTTTGGAATAAATAAAAAATAATAATACGGTAACAATGGTGTTGTGTGTTGACCTGTATTTTTTTTATTATTTCTTGAATTTTCGAGGTAATACCTCTTTATCAAAAGAATTGAACTGAAGCAGTACAGCTATGGAAGAAATGCCATAGCTGTACTGCTTCAGTTCAATTCTTTTGATAAAGAGGTATTACCTCGAAAATTCAAGAAATAATAAAAAAATACAGGTCAACACACAACACCATTGTTACCGTATTATTATTTTTTATTTATTCCAAACTGCATTGTGATGGCCTTCTAAATCAACCTCCTAACCAATATATATATATATATATATATATATATACCAACCCCTCCGCACGAGCAGGATGTGACACAAGGTCAATTTCTTAAGCTTGAGTTTAACAGGTTTGAATTCAGAGTTTTCTTTCTCCTAGACTGGTTCCCTAGTCATGGTTAAAAAGCCCAGTCTGCCCTGCTATTTATCCATAGCTGCAAGGAGAATTGGATTCATACCTTTCCCAATGGTATTAACGCTATGTGAAATCCAAACAGCTTCGTCCAGGAATTGAACTCGGCTCGTCGAGTCCATTTCCTACGACTCTAACCATTAGACCACGTGACTCCCATAAATATAAGTACAAGAAAAGAAGACAAATATTCAACAATTGAAATAAATAAAATTGTGTATTTTAAAATATAAATTGTACAATGTTAACAAGCTGTCAAAGTTCATAGACAACAGTAGAGTTGAAATGGCGGATTTTATAATAAAAGAAAAAGTGTGCTTAAATGTTCGCGGGGTAGAGGAAGGTAGTATTTTACAGGATTTGTTGAAAGAAATCTTATGTCTACCAACGTTGTGTTATTATCAATAAGGAGTGGTGCAATCTGTTGCGTCATGAACTTTTAGTAGTAGCAGGCAAGCAGTTAAAGAGTTGTGTTGAGAATCTGTATAATTAGCCGAAAAGGTCATATTCATATTCGTTGGGTGGATCAAACAGGGCTTGGTCGAGAACATATACTGTTTTAGGCACGAACGCTTCTGATTGGTCCAAAATTCTTATTAATTTATTTTTTTATTTTTAACAATGCGCCGAGCCGGATCCGTACAAACTAGTTTTCTTCATTATTGTTTTGAACTCCACTGGTTGAACTTCCGGTCCTTTGTATTGACTATCATATCACCACATACTTATTAAGCCACCTACCAACTAATGCCTCTAAAGACTAAAATAAATCCTTAGAAATTTGTATAAAAAGTTACATTGTTAGCATCTTTACGTCTACTAAAGACGATGGCGTAGTGCCCATTTTAAAAAAAATCTGCAACAGATTGAGTTGCTGAACGGACCCATTTTTGAATGGCAGTCTCTGGAGCAGTGACTGCAAACAAACAGTGATGCTTGTTGCAGTTGCAGTTGTCTCTCCTCCCTTTTGGCTCTCTTTTCCGTAGCGGCTTCCTTCCTCTCTTTTTCACTCCTTTTTGTTCCTTGTCTGACGAGGAGTCGCCAGGTCGCACGGTCTTTTGCACAAGCTTCCCATGTGTTGGTATTAATGTGGCATGTCTTCATGTTTCTCTTACAAATATCTTTAAAGCACAGGCGTTGTCTCTCTACTGGCCGGGTGCCCTCCGTTAATTCGACATACAGTATATCTTTGGGGATGCAGCCTTTGTCCGTCCTCCTGACGTGGCCAAGCCAACACAGTAAAACACACACACACACACACACACACACACACACACACACACACACACACACACAGAGAAACAAAAAACAAAAACAAAACACTTACTCCTTTTTCTCCCCTTTTCTCTCACTATCTGGTGTTCCTAAAATTATTCTACATATGTTGCAGAACTTTTAGAAGACATGGACGTAGTTGTAGACAAGAGAAAATGTTTTATGCGATGGCATGTCTGTATATATGTGTATGCGGGGGGGGGGCTGCCTATGTCTTATTGCAACTTACTCGGCTCGTTATTCTATGACAACGAGGAACAGTACGTGTTGAAAATAAAAGTTTCTGTATTTTATGTATATTACTTACCTCTATCTCTCTGACCATCTCTCGTAGAGATTTTATTAATAATTTTCTTCAGAATTTACAAAAGGTCGTGACCAATTCTTCAGAAACATATGCAACCCGGAATCGATGCAGTGTGCATTTAGATAAGGAAACTGACCATTATTAAATATTCCAACAAAAAAAAAAAAAAAAAAAAGGAAAAAAAAAAACCTAAACAAGAGACGCGATAGAAATATTTTTCCCAGACTCTTTCGAGAAAACAGCATTCCCAGAAGATTTTTATCTTCGGTTTCTAAAAATGAATCAGAATAATGCAGTTTGATAATATTAATAGATTTAATGTCGTACAATAGTGAACAAAAGAAATTAGCTGAAAGTTTTGCTTAAAAATAGAATTGGTTTACTCTAGGCATACCTAATTTTTCGTTTGCTTTTTATTTTAAAAACAAATTAAAATTAATCAAATCGATTATTTAAGGTCAAATTTTTCTCTAAGTCGAAAAGTAGTAACATAATGAGCATCAGTAAATAAGCAAGATAATATTACACATGTAATTTGTTTTTAATACATTTTAAACTATTTTTACGGTCAATTATGTTCAAATATGGCCATAAACGCTGATAGCGTGAAATAGTGTTTTACAAAATAAATTTAACCATCCCGATTGAAATAAAATTTCAATCTTTATTTATCAATGAATGAATTTTATAATGCATCTGTTACTTAATTTCAAAACGTTCTGATTTAATTAGGTATTTCTGCAATAGTAAATTAATATATATCTTATTATAATGGAGATTGTGTGCTTTTCTGTCTGTAACCGAAACTATATTACTACTCATATCACTATTCCCTTAGTTATTGACATCACATTTTCCATCATTGTATTTTTATTTAAACCTCAATTATTAATAAAATTGTTTTACATTATTAATACTGTTAACCATGTCTACATACTGACAACATACAATTATATTTATATATACAACAAAATAGTGGTTTACAGTGTGAATGGGAAGGCTAATTTGCATATTGATATTAAAAATGTGATTTTATTAAATATGTGCTTAGTATTATTGATTTCTAACTGTTTGGTTTTATTTTAATGAATATAATCAAAAATCTCTTCAATGAATCTTAAATGAAATCCATTAACAAGAAAAAATAACTGTAAGTTTATTCTTTACTTACTCTTTTAACTAAATACTTAAATTAGAAAAAATAAAAATGAAAGATGAGAGTGATGGAAGTTTCAGTTGTTTTATTTTTTTATTATACTCCCTCTGTTTCAAATCTTTTTATCAGTATTCTTATTTAGTTTCATTAGCCTTTCTAATTTATTATATTTTATTACATTAAACTTAAATACTTGCACCCGGAGGGTGCATATATTTGCTAGTATAAATAATTTAGAATATTGAATAGCATGATGTTAAGTTTAAAATGTCATATTTTTAGATTATAAAAACATATTTATGTAATAACAACTTTATTATCGAATGCTAATAATTTTTGTCGAAAACTCTATTGAAGATTTTGGGCCCTCCTTTTAAACAGAACAAATATCGATGTATAATTTTTTCTTTTATAAGATAATAGCCAAATAAATAATTATCGAAAAAAGTAAAAAAAGATCTCAAAATTTTTTTTAGTTTCTATTTTCATTTTATTTTCCAATTTTCGGTACTTATTTTCTACCAGGATAACACCCTTAATTTTTTTCTTCTATTAACACCTTCGGTCTTTTGTCTTTTTATTTATACTGTAATTAGTTTCGAATTTATATAACTCCATTGATATTTTGAGCCCCCAAAAGTTAAGTGACTTGAAAAAAAAATCAGAAAGTTTTGAAATAAAATAACTAATGCATTATAAAATTCATTCATTGATAAATCAATATTGAACATTTCATTAAAATCAGATAATTCCCTGATTTTGGTAATTTTTTTCAAACGGAGTGGAGGTGGGGGGTAAATTTGATTTTGTAAAACACGGATTTATCGACAAATTGGGTATACCTAGTTTACTCTCTCCTTCAATTGATATTATACAATGATGGGACACACACACACACACACACACACACACACACACACTCATACACATACACACTGCCTGTTCATCGACATTACTCCCAGATTGACTGTGATTTGTTGCGGTAATACATGTTAGGATCCTTTCTATGGGTTAAATAGAAAAAAAAAACAGGTTTGAAAAATGTTTCTTAAAAATTGAGTTAAAAAATTCACATTGAAAATAAATAAATAAAACGCTCTCGGCATAAAATAACCCAACAAAGGTTAATAAGCCTTAAAACCACCCAACCACCCAACAACACATGCACACACACCACAGGAGAGAGAGAGAGAGAGAGAGAGAGAGAGAGGAGAGAGAGAGAGAGAGAGAGAGAGAGACACACACACACACACACACACGAATATAAATATGTCATTTATTCATTATGAAATAATATACAATTAAAAAGGATTTGTGATCATTGGTTTCAAAGCGGCGTATTAGCTGCTGATCTTCAAGACAAATAACTTATTGTATACTATTTCATGATAAATATTTCATCTATACATATATAAAGGGCAGTTGTGTGTATGTGTATGTCCGGAGGAAACTTCGGAAATAAAACAATTAACGACAAAGTAAATATATATATATACATTAAATATAACTAGGGCTTGTTTTCTGAGCAAAAATAATAGAGATTTGATTTATATTCGTAAAGATAATTAAAAAATAAAATTTCAATGATAACAGCATGGACTTTTAATATTTTAGATAGTAGACATTAACATTTCTTTTTATAGTAGCTGGATCAATGCAAGGTCTATTTTTTTACATGGGGATTTAAATGGGGCGGGATGCCATGAGGATTCAACTCACGATTCGGGAATAATGAATCTGCAGGACTAACTTAAAAAAATCCCCCTCTACCCAGGCGACGCCGGGTAGCCACTGCTAGTTATAAATATAGCAAACAATATATATGCTGAAAAGCGAGTTCGATCTTCACTATGATCTTGTATCAATCCCTACCCGTGAAAAACGGGTGGGTTAAATATTTTTTTTTTCAAATCCAGAAGTGAACGCAATTGCGTGACTGAAGTTCGAACTCTTTTACAACGATGTCCCTATCCAACACGTTAGCCATACTCCACGGGGACTCACTCAAATTAGTCTTTAAAATCTTTAGGTGATCAATCATGGTGTAATTATTGAGATGACAAATAGTAAAGAATATTGAATCAGAAACATTTTAAGTTCGGAGAAGTTTTTTTTTTTACTATAAACTTTAAACCATTTGAAAAAGAAAATTTGCAAGTAAAAACAAAAATTAACTCTTTAGATATTCAGATTATTACCATCAATTCTAATTATGCTTGTATCTATGTATGAAAATGGAAACCATTGAAATATCTGTATAATGAGAACTAGACATAGAATTAATAATAAATGAGAATGTCAGTGTGTCAGTGTGTCATAATTTTTCAAATTTACTCCTAGAAGCCGTAGCCCAACATATTATACCATTTTGGAATCAGAATGACCCCGTGAGCAAAATAAAAACAATCAATTCTAATTATGCTTGTACGTATGTATGAAAATAGAAACCATAGCATAGAGATATTTGTATAATGAGCACTAGACATAGAATTAATAATAAATGAGAATGTCAGTGTGTCACAATTTTTCAAATTTACTCCTAGAGGCCGTAGCCCAACATATCATACCATTTTGGAATCAGAATGACACCATGAGCAAAATAAAAACAATCAATTATAATTATGCTTGTACGTATGTATGAAAATAGAAACCATATCATAGAGATATTTGTATAATGAGCACTAGACATAGAATTAATAATAAATGAGAATGTCAGTGTTTCAGTGTGTCACAGCTTCCAACTTCACTCGTAGAGGCCGTAGTCCAACATATTATACCATTTTGGAATCAGAATGACCCCATGAGCAAAATAAAAACAATCAATGCTAATTATGCATGTACGTATGTATGAAAATAGAAACCATATCATAGAGATATTTGTATAATGAGCACTAGACATAGAATTAATAATAAATGAGAATGTCAGTGTTTCAGTGTGTCACAGCTTCCAACTTCACTCGTAGAGGCCGTAGTCCAACATATTATACCATTTTGGAATCAGAATGACCCCATGAGCAAAATAAAAACAATCAATGCTAATTATGCATGTACGTATGTATGAAAATAGAAACCATATCATAGAGATATTTGTATAATGAGAACTAGACATAGAATTAATAATACATAAGAATGTCAGTTTTTCAGAGTGTCACAGCTTCCAAATTCACTCCTAGAGGCCGTAGCCCAACATATCATACCATTTTGGAATCAGAATGACCCCTTGAGCAAAATAAAAACAATCAATTCTTATTATGCTTGTACGTATGTATGAAAATAGAAACCATAACATAGAGATATTTGTATAATGAGCACTAGACATAGAATTAATAATACATAAGAATGTCAGTTTTTCAGAGTGTCACAGCTTCCAAATTCACTCCTAGAGGCCGTAGTCCAACATATCATACCATTTTAGAATCAGAGTGACTCCGTGAGCAAATTCAAAACATTCCGGGCCGAATCCGGAGCTGAAATCCTGACATTCTAGATTCGAAAATTTTAATTGCTGCGATTGTTATGGGGGATTTTTTTTTTTTTTACGTGAACCCTCTCATCGAACTCGGAAACCTTCTTCTTATGGTTGGACAAGTGGTGCAACCGATGTAAAGGTTGAGTTAATACAGTTCTCAATAACTAAGGTTACTCAGTTCGATAAGAAACACTTGAAGAAGATCGGAGGACACATCAGCCGAAACGTTGCGTATATAACAATAAAGATTAGTGTTTTGTATTCTTCTCTGTCTTCTACTGAAGTCAGTAAGTCTACTGTTGGTTTGAATAACAGCAGCTAACTAAGTACCACTTAAGCAGTGTTCAAGACAGTTGGTATATATAGAAATCAAGAATGACACATTCATGTATTTGGGTGATTTAGGTCATTCCATTCCTTGAGTTCTGATTGGCTGCTTGATTTGAATGACATTGTGGAGTCTTATATATATCCTGTCATTCTACAGTACACTTTGTGACATTCGGGTTTGTATTTAAGTTACAATCGTTTGTTGCCTTGTCTTCCCAGTTCGACGGTAATTGGAACTTTAATTATTCTTCAATCATCTTTCACTATCTTATGTTCTTCTGGGTGTTCTTCTAGAGTCAGGAACTTCGTCTTGGGGATTTCGTGTCTGGTTTTCCATTAGGGATTTCTCATCTATCAGAAGCCCTGGGTCATTAGTCGTTTCTTGGATAAATAAACCCAAGACTTAGATTTTCTTTATATTATATTTTATTTAGAAATCTCCATCCAGATTAGCTGCGCAGCGTTAGTATGGGAGCGCGCTTATTGCGACTTACTATCTCCGTGGCTTGCCGAGTACTGACTAACTATGTCTTTCAAATCAAAACCGGAAGAAGTCTTTGTTTCTAATTTCTTTACTAATTCTCACGGTATCTACCGGAAAAAGGGGTTAAAATGAGGCTAACATGTACTAATCAATATTCCATGATATCGGCACATACACCCACTAAAAGAAAGCCCAAAAACCCTGCTAGCCGTAATTTCTAACAGCCATCTTGATTTCTACACTAACCCTACATAATTGTTAGGGTACTAACAATTATGTAACATGAGGACAACAGTCTGAAAAATCAAAGGAACACAAATTTGGACGATATAATCTTTAAAACCAGGTGAGGAAACACGATGGCAAATATTACTCCTTCTAAGAGAAAATTTAGATTTTAACTCTTTGTCTACCAAATTTCCCCCACAGCTGTAGTAAAT